>JBBBDQ010001454.1:2737500-2960000 GCA_037127315.1 Ascarosepion bandense | reverse complement strand
TCCGTAGAATAGTGTGATGTGTGTAAAGTCTTCAGAGGAATGAATGAGGGGCTAAAAGTTTAATGATATTAAACTTTTAACTATGTTAAATTTTTAGCCCTTTTCTCCTATCATATTTTCTATTTTAAATTTATTGCTCTCTTGTTTCTTCTTCTTCCCTTTTCGTTTTAAGATACTTACCCTTTCTTTTTAACGCTCTCTCTCTCTCTCTCTCTCTCTCTCTCTCTCTCTCTCTCTCTCTCTCTAACCCACTTTCTTTACGTTTTACGTTTCAAATCTACGGGTCTGTAATCCAACTGTCAGGTTGAATGTTGCGTATATATATGCTTATGTATGAATATGTGTGTGTGTTTGCCGAACTGATGTATTTTTTCTTAAATTTTCTCTTTTAAGGAAGCGACCGTTATTTTTATTTGTTTTTTTTTTTAGGGTTTTGTGAATCTCATTCGGGTAAAATCCTTTGTACAATAAAGATGGAAGCTGATGATGGTTCGCCTGAAATAGGCCTATACTTTCGATTTACCAAGAAATAACGTGTCTGCCTTAATTTTATATATATATATATATATATATATATATATATATGTATAGGTTTTTACTGCCACACCAGGCGATGATAATTTTAAGGAAGAGAATCATTATTTATGAATAGAATAAGATACGACAGTATCAAAGCGTTTAAAATATTAGGAAAATTTTGGCCGACACTTCCTCAAAAATAATCGTCGGTAAAATAAATGTGACTAATTGATAAGAAAAGTTTTTTTTTATCAACAGTGCACTAACAGCAAAAACGAGGCGAGGGAACGGAAAAAATCTTCGAACAGGACCAGCTTATGTTTTAGTTCTCCCTCTCTTTCTTTTTTCGTTTCTTATATATTTTAGTGAAGAGGATCTTATATATATATATATATATATATATATATATATATATATATATATATATATATGCATAAAAGAGATATTCATCAAGTTCTTCTTCTTCGGAGTGCCTTGTCTCTTTAGGATGTAGACAATCATGGCACCTCCCCATCTCCCTATTCCTTGTAGCGCTTAACACCATTTCTCTTGTCATACTCCCAAACCATGTTCTGCCATCAATTTGTTCAAACCCAACAAGTATTTCATGCATCGCTTTCTCTCGTCTTTCTTTCCCTCTGTCTGTCCCGTAAGTTTCAGATTCTCGAAGCCCTCCTTTCTCATTACATGTCCCATAAACAGCATCTTTCTGTAAAATCACATTTCAGTTCCTTCAAGTCTTTCCTTTAAAATATCCATGAGGAAAAAATTTAAAATATCTGCGTTAGAAAAAACATCTAAGAGTAAGAGATGAAAACAAGCAATGATAAAGAAGAAAAAAGTGTCTATGCGGAAAGGAAGATGCTAATTCCGGAAAAAATTCATTATAAAGTTCTTTGAGAAAGAAAATAAGAATATGCAAACCGAAATGTTCTTTGAAGAAGAACTGGAAAATAATGTTACAGTATTTTTCAGGAATAAAATGTGTGAATAACTGTCTTTTCCGAAACACTTTAATCGATATGAATATTTAAATATCAGTAACAAAATGGCATCAATAATAAACTGAGTTATCGTACAGTACAATCGAAAAAAAAATCAGCATCATTTATTGATTAAAATACCTTAATATGCGACATAATGCAAAATCGAAAATACATCAAGAATAAATCATCTTTGCCTGATTAAAAAGTATAGCGAAACCATTTTGAGAAGTCGCTCTCTACTTCTCAATTTTAAAGTCCTTTAAATAAATTATGTTAAAAAATAAGTTACTTCATTTGTTTTCTTCGTTTATATTCAACATTTTCTAAGTAGGGTAACTTAATAGGTAACCAGAAACAATTAGTAAAACACGCGAAACGAATTAAGAGAAAATTCACCCCAACCAAGGTAATAAATCCACAAGGAGTTACTGAGTGTTAAAGAATAAAATAAAAATGAAAGATATTGAAGGAGTGAGAACAATAAAATAACAAACATTTTGAAGACAGTTGGTAATAATTGACATTCCCTTTAAATATTTGAAGATCAAAGCCAGAAGAATTTTTCACACTATATGTATAATCTGAAGTACTTTCTGATAGAAAACATACGTTTTGATAATTTTTAGGAGTCATCTCGCGTTTCAACCCCATTCAGAAACCCTTCTACAAAATAGGTATGGACGTGACTTTAATTAATTCAATATTTTATTAATAGAGAATGCGTTGCGATCTTTTTGATTATGTTACTGCCAGGTAGAGATTTATTTAAGCATTTCACCACCAGCAAGACGGGGACCGCCACTAGTACGCCGGGGATTACAATGGGAGTAAATACCGTGTACCGGGGAAATTCAGGAAAGGATAAAAGATGAACGAAATTGAAGTATATGGCAGTTGACGTGGCATTTGATTTTTTTGAGATTGTAGCTGTCAGGGAAGTAAGTAATTGGAAGAAACTATTGGAGTAGAAGTGGCGGCTACATTTAACTATTTCAAAGGTAAAAAGGTGGGATTTAAATGCCAATCTAATAGCACGCTTAAATTTATGTGGTCGTGGCACCAGAAAAAATATTGTAAATGCTGTTCCCATGATTTCATATAATAAAGCTGTATGACTTTTCTTTTTTTAAATTCAAATTTTGTTCATAAGTGCAAAACATTACTTCTTTTAAAGTTGTGTTTAATTAAAAAAAACTCACTGAGGGACATTTTAGGTCAATAACCCTGCATATATACATTTAAGGCAATGATAAAAATATAACCTATACATTCATTTACTGACACATATTTAAGTGTTAATTTGCTGCGAAGAAATTTATTTTTTATCTGATTTTTTCCAAATACTTTTACGAACTCCAAGAAACACGCCCATATTCTATCTTTACATAGTACTATAATGAATTTATTAGCAGAGAAAATGCATTTAAAACGTTTTGTATCGTGTCTGGTAGATTAAACATTTTATCCGAGAATTAGAAAAATGCTATTTCTTCTGTCACTAATAGAAAATCATCTCTGATTGGTCAATATATAAAAGCGTTTACGATTGGTTTAACGCGTATGAAGAGTATTTATACACTGGTTTAATCAGTTAAAATATTTTAAATTCAAATACAACTTGTAAAAAGTGAAAATAAATCTCATAATTATAGTACATAATTATAGTTTCTCACCTCATTTTTCTCCTCAGATAAAAACATAACAGCTGATTATTTACAATATTTTTTACGGCTGTTTGGATCAATTAAAATAGGTTTGATGAGAGATAATTTTATATTTAATGTTCATTTGTTAATTTGAACATGTTTTCTAGAACCTCTTATGTCGTTTAGTGAAACTTTTCGACTGTAGCTATGGGAACTCCTGATTAATTTCAAAGTAAAGAAATTTTGTCCTTGTGTATATTTTGATGATTGTATATGTTCAGATTAAAAAAGTAAAGTGGAACTTAACACCGTTTTTGTTTTTATTAGCTTTACAAACGTAGGGTCCTTGTCTTCAGTGTCCTCCCCACGCAGAATGCACTTTGAGGCCTCTACCCACAAAATTCAACTTGCGCCCCCACCTTTAACATACTGAACCCATAATAAATAGTACTTTAAACAAAATAACATACTCTCGGAACGAAGATATTCGCTGATAACAAAAAAACAGAAGAAATAGCAGAATCGGGGTTTTGAAGCTAACGGTTTCACAACTTTTAGCTAATTTTTGGTATTTTCTAGCTATTTATATAACCATTTCAGTGCGTTTTGGCTCTCAATCTTCTACAAGTTTTGCCACGGAAGGTCAAATTTCTCTCATTCAAAAACTGAATTATATTAATCAAGCAAAATAAAACTGCCCTCCAGTATGTCTGCTCTTCCTGAATCAGTTTACTTGATTGTAAGTCAACAGGGTTGCCTGACCGGTTATCGTGCCACACCATCATACAATCCTTATGATGAGTTAATTGTTCATGTGTCTTCAGAGTTTTCGACAGACGGCTCCACTGGTTGCCAAATCCTAGGAACGAAGACAGACCCCACAACTTTTGCTTTCACTACTGAACAAACTAGTACTATAATGAATTTATAGTACTAGTTTACTAGTTACGGCAAGCAAAACAGAAAACTCAATCAGCAGACTTCAAGTAGACAAGCCAAGAACGATGAACAGTTTCATTATTTTTCAGTGTCAAATAACAGTTCTTTTCAGAAAATTTCCGCAGTGGGTATTCCTGGTTTAATGGGAAATCATAGTCCGTCAGCTGAACTGGACCCTTCGAAACCAAATCAATACGCCGTGTTTCACTTAATTCTTTCCAATCAGCAGGATCATCAGAGATACAACAAGGCAGAACATACCTTGGATCAGTATGATAGAACGTTGACTGGGTTGGCCATTGCTCATCTGGCACTGCACTTTCATGCTCAGAATCAGAAACGGATTGTGTGTTAACGCCAGGGTTATCATGTACATTTAACTGCGAGCTGGTGGAAGAGAAAAATTCAGATATCCTGTGAGTCTTTTCAACAGCATTTGCTACTCTCTGTAATTTCAACTTCCTTTTCTGGGCCCCGCTGAATTGGTGAGCACGTTTCATTTTAGATTAGACTCAGTATTCAATAATTATTAAAATACAATCAAGCAAAACAAAATAACCCACTACCGGAAATGGAAACGAGCATGTGGTCCTTAATTAACGCTGTTAAATAAATGTTACTGATGTCACAGGTAACAAAGTGTTCGACAAAAGTGTACAGTAACTAGTGTTACAGACCGAGTGTATAATTGAGGTATGTAAATTCCAATCTTTAGGTGAAAAAGAACAGTAATAATTTGTGTCAAAAAGTGTATGCAGGAACGGAACGTAAAGTTGCAAATAGGGTTTCAAACAGTAATGTCTATGTGACTAAAGATTTTCATTGAAGATTCAAATAAACAGTTCAATAAAAAGAAAAAAGCTTCGTATTGGCAAAAAGGACGTCTACTTCATTTGTTTTTAAAACACATTTTAAATGTCTTTAAAATAGAGTTAAGAAAAGAAAAATCCACTTACGATTATATTGAAGCCAAATTTATTTTGTTTTCAGATTTTTAGTATGAAAGAAGTTGACTCGACTAGAAAAAATGTAAAATGTTGACGGATCGTCTTATAATGACGGGTCGCGGGCCGAACGAATGCCGTTAATGAAAAATTAAGTAAAATTCCACATGCAGACCCCAGTCAGTCTAAATATTTAAAACCATAATACAAATAAATATTGAGAAATCAGAAAAACAAAAGAAAATTTAAAATAAAAAAAAACACCTAACAAAAATTCGATTTCCTCAAAGAACGTCAAAATACTTCAGAGTGAAAAAATAAACGGAAGTGAAATGGGTGGAATTATGACGTAATCGTCATCTTCAGTCTATCAATTCAAGATGTTTTGTATAAATATGTATTAAAGCCGTAGTTTATAATTTGTTTAGACTGATGTAAAAATTTGGTATTTTTCTTCTTTTTAAAAGAAAATTATGATTATTTATCTGAGTTACTTATCGAGGTTCGTAAAGTTCATCTTTACATTTTTGCTACCAGGCCCCTGATGTACTTAGCGTTTGTGCCGTCCGAAACAGTCGAACAATTTTCCACCGCCCTCAACAACAACTATACATTTACAAAATATAAAGAATAAACAATAATAATATATGCGCTATGAAAATGTTTCCTAACATAAACTAACTTACAGTGTAATCCTCATGGTAAATGTCTAGTGTATTACTTAACCATTAAGTGAATTTAGGTAAAAATGTTACAAGCGGAACGAGAGGAAAAAAAAAGCACAATGAGTTTGTATACTGCCTCATTATACTAATTCAACTAAATGTTGTATCCCAAGAACTTATTGCCTGGGGAGAACCATCTCTTCCGCTCCCTCTAGGTGCGTCATTCGTTCCTGGTAAAAACTCGATAGAAACCTTTTAATGTCAAATTGTTATGGTAAATATAGGGAACTCGTTTATACTGATTCTGTCGCTGTGTTAAGAAGATAGGCAAACACGAATCTAAGTGAAGCCATGAAGGGAAAGAAATCACTTGACTTGTCACATATTCAGTATTTTTTTGCTAAACCGGTAGCTTCGAATATTGAGTTGCAAATCTTATCTATGCAGAAAAAAGTACCCACCACCGTCACAAAAAAGAGAAAGATCCACATCAAGCCATTGAATTTTTATAAGAAAGATCAATAAACATCTAAATGGTAAGAGTGCTTCTGTTGACGCCATTCATCTGATTCACACAAGCCGATATATATATATAACCAGGCTGTTTAGCAGGTCATCTGTGGCTGCATGCAATTCAAACTTGGATAGTAGCCATCTTTGAATTCGGTTATTTGCTGATCGGGAATGACCTTGGGAACATCAATGCTATTTGCAAACGGTCTGCAGATACTTTCTTTACCCTGCAGGAATTCCATGCGAGAAAGTTTCAAAATGCGACATATGAGACTGACTTGTATATATTCACATAGGTATACATGTCTTCACACAAGTACGTACACAGAAGCAGCAAAGCATAGGCATCAGATAGTGATTGCGTTTTCATTTAAGTGTTGCATAAAAATTGGCGGGATAACATGGAGCGGGAAGGGAATTCCACAAGTGAGAAACACGAGGAAATAAACTGTTAGCATAGACCTTGTGGTTACATATAGCCAGCTCAACTGCAAATTCATGAGATCTTGACTCCAGTCTAATACTCTGCTTATTTATTTTTAAAAATAAAGGCATCATAGAGAAGAGGTCATTTGAACTGTGAAAGTATTTTTAGAAAAGACATAGAGACGTAACATGGGAAAGATAGAAAATGACTGAAGCCGAGCCACCAGATCAGAACCAATACTACTGCTGATTCACATTTTAGTTTTATCAAGGACCTCAAGGTAAATAACAGGTGCATATGACCATATGTGGCAGCAATATGCTAAGCATCGTCGAAGAATAGATATATAGATATGTAAGATAGATTCTGAAGAGAAACTTGTCTTTTCTTATTTGATTACTTATTTAAATAAGACTAATTCAGAAAATGTTTGTATGTATGTATACATGTACATATGTAGGTTTAGGAATAAATGCAAAAAAACAAAAACAATCAAACAGCGGAGATATTAACTCAAATACGCGTATCCATTAAAATTGTATAATTTATATATATATATATATACACACACACACACGTATATATATATATATATATATATATATATATATATAATTCCAAGTGAAGAAGACTCAAGGTCTTTTTTTTATTTTGAATACTCTCGCATTTATTTCATTATAAACAGTGCTCAATATAATGAGTATTATAGAGCTTAATATAAATATATAGTTATGTATCAATTTTACATTGCGACATGGAAATTTCTATGTTTCGAGATAGGTTCTCATCATCAGGCAATGTTGATGTGGTTGTGCAGATGATTTACATTTAAATGACAAAATCTTTTGGTTTGCTGTGAATGTATGTGGGTGTTTTTTGTGGCTAATCAGAATGGAGATTCACTTTGGGGTTTGACCCCGAAGACTACATGCTAACCAACTTTTTTCCTCTTTTTTCCTTCTTCCTTTTTCTACAATCCTATTCTTCCCTTGTTTGTTTTCCTTCCTTACTGTTTTACCTCCCATTAATCTGATCTTATCATTTTCCCTTCATTCTCTTCAGTTTTATTACATTTGATTTGATATTCCTTTTGAGTACCAATCCCTTATTCTTTCTTTACTTATCCTTTTTAGTCTATTTGTTTGTTTACTGTACAGTTTTTTTTGGAAAAAAAAAGATTTAAAAAAAATATCCTAAACTGTTATTTTTTTTGTTCCATCTATTTATTTGTTGTAAAGTTTTTTTTATTATACAAAGAGGGGATTTATTAAAAAAAAATATATATTCTATGTTCGACTTTATTTTTACCTAGTTCGTCAGTGATTATTTTCCCAATGTACTTGTTGGTTATATGCATGTTATTTCATTTCGGTTTTATCCATTTTATAATGTGAATAATTTACAGTGTCTACATATGACATTAATTTCGTTGCGTTTATTTAATAAATTTTTATTTTTAAGGGATCTAATAATAAATAGTTTTTCGTATAAGCATAATGAACATGGTTCATTTATGGACTTACATGTTTTAGGTGTGATGGTAAATTCGCTGCTTTAGAGTGTTTTTAATACTCCCTATATAGACTTTTAAATTATTTGGGTTTTCCTTTGTCGATATTTTGCATTGATAGATTATCGATTCCGTCAAACACCTGTTTTCTAGCGATCAGTCTATGTGGTTTTTACAATTACATTTTTCTTGTCTAAATTGTCTGGTTGTTTTTAGTGATTTTGTTGAATTTTTATTATTATTTTTTTGTTTTTTATAATTTTTTCTAGATTGTTCATACAGCTATAATTTAATTTTATAGTATTTTTATTAAATATCTTACTTAGTGGATTTTTTCCGGAAAGTGTTTCCTCATTAACTCGAGGAATTTTTTCCACAATTTGCCATTTGTCATCTGGTTGTAAGGGGGTGTGTACCAGATGATTTTCCTATTTTTATTTTTTCTTCGAGGGCTATTTTCTTGTTTACATATTTAATATTTGTGTTTATATATCTACTATTTTTTAATGCAGTATTATAAAAATTGCTATGCTTATTAAACACTTCCTCATTTGCCGAGTTTCTACTAATTCTGTATTCTATTGATGAGGGTATATGCATGATGATAGAAGGAGGGTGGTTAGATTTTGGGTGGATGTATAAAGGATTGGTATTTGTTTTTTTGTATGGTTGGTGTATATTTTTCTCTAGATCCAAAGTTACATCGAGGAAATCTACTTTTTTTTAATCTTAGCTTTAATTGTTACTTTTAAATTGAGATTTTTAAACTCTTTGTGTATCATTTTTCTAACCATGTCTATTTTGAAGTTTGTGGTATTTCTTATTACTATAAGTCCCTCATCTCTATAAAGTGCAATGTCTTTAATGTTTACTTCCTTATAGGCAGTGAGATTATATACTATTAATGATCCTACCAGATTTGAAAATTCTGCAAAATCCATCGATCCCATCGTAATATCAAAATTGTTCTCATTGGAATTAATTTTTTCCACTGTTCTTCTTTGTGAATGAGCACAGATGTTTTTGCATTCATTATTATTGCTTTCTCCTCCTCCGTTACATTCGAGTAAAGAGTGGCGAATTCCAGGGCCGTAACTAATAGTTTCTTTGATAACGACGAATAGTATTCTTCGATATCAAATTGGATAAAAGAGCAGTTGTTTTTTTTCTTTTATATTATAACACCAATTTCGCTGTATCACAGCTCATCAGTACGGTTAGACATCTGATTACGTCTAGCCAGGATTGAAACCCGACCGAAGATGTTCTCTAGTAATAAAAAATATATATGTAGGGCTATTTAATATAAAATATCCCCTAAATCTTTTGGATATTTTGGGTGAAATTAAGTTTCTAAACAATTCATATAAATACATGCAGCCATCAACACACGGACACACATACACATACACACATATATAAGGCATTTGAAAAATCATGTAAAATATGAACCTGTTTTTTTGTTTGTAATTATTTTATATAATGAAAATCGTATATTATTAAACTATTTTTATTAAAAAAATTAGAATGTCGATTTACTTTGTTAAAAATATATGACATTACGATTTAATTTATTAAAATAATTAAAAAAAACCAAAAAACTGCCTAATTTATTTGCCTTTTTCGAGTTACTTTATTAAAAATAATTAAAGAAGTGGTTGTAATAAATTATTTGCATATGTCAATGTTTTTTATTAAAAAATAATATTTTTCAGGATTGCTTCATCAAAAATAATTCCAAACAAAACTGGTTCGTATTTTACATAATTTTAATCCTTAATACATTATTTTACTGTTTATTTGGTGGGTGTGGGGGCTGAGTTGTCCTAACACTAAGTTGGCAGTGTTGAGTCGGCCTGCACACACTAAGTCTTTTAAGCGAAAACAAAATAGATTTCAAAAGCTATGAATAACCTCAATATTGATTTCTGTTGACACCAACGAGCAGGAACCCAGGATATATATATATATATATATATATATATGTACACACACACACACACACACACACACACACACACACACACACACACACACATATATATATATATATATATATATATATATATATATGGTAGTTCATGGCCTTCCTGCCTGTGATCAAAGTGTAGTATATATATATATATATATATATATACTCATCCACATACAGATCTGTTTCGCTATATCACTGCTTATCACTACGGTTAGACATCCGATTGCTTCTAGCCAGGATTGAAACCCGACCGAATTGACACCTTTCAGCTATAGCCGCTTGGTAGAGGAAGACAGACTTTAGCGTCTTTAAGGATATTCCTAGTCGTAACCTGAGTTTCACGCGATCTTCAGACGACAAAAACGCAGATGTAGGAAGGGGGACCGGCCTTATATAATCCATTCCCTCAAACCCCATTTCATCAACGTGAAACTGTGGTCATCCTTTCATTCTAACTTTACATATCGAGATCCGTTTTCGTATGTAAATCAGAAATTTAATCGCCTGTAGAAAGTCAAATTTGGACTCGAAAACGTGTAGCGACACAAATGTATTATTTAAAAGGCAAATGATAATATTAACAATAAGTCTATACTTTAAACAAAACGTTTACGACTTCTCCTACATTTTTTACCTATACCACATCTCTCGTTGAAGCAACCCATATTTCTGGTTTATATATATATATATATATATATATATATATATATATATATATAAACTTATTTATAAATGGAACTTTGTCAGTGTGTGGGTGTGTGCCTGTGTGTGTGCGTGTCCGTTACCTATAGACTCCGAGATGGCTGATCTGATTTTCTTGAAAATTTACACAGTTGTACTATAAGCGTCTGCGAGTTATTAGCTAGGTTTTGTGTCGAGGTACTCCCGATAAATATCGAAAATCGATAATCGAAAAAATCAGGTTAAAAAGGTGTGGTCCGATTTTAATCAAATTTGATACACTCATAGACAAAAACATAAGACACGATATTAAGAAGTTTCAAGTTTGCAGTTCTTACAATAGTGTAGAAAATCGATAAGATATAGATATATAAAATGCAAGATGTTTGTGTGTGTGTCTGTTTATCTGCTTGTATGTCTGTATTTTTTTTCAGCCTTTTTATTTTAGTTTTTGCTTCGGGTTTGTCTCTAAGTAGGTATAATTGTAGTTTTTAGTCTCAGCCATGATACCATTTACTCAGAGGACTTATTTAGCCTTCAAAATTCAGTTTACGACGAAAAAAACTTATTTGATATCGAAACCAGGAAATGAAAATTTGACTTACATCCATTCATTTTTCTTTCAGTCTACGGCTTCGCTTTAAATGGAAACAACTATTGCTTTTTAGTCTTTCGTGCCAACGTCCAAAGAGTCTGAGCTCCAGTACAATGGATTAGTTTTAAAGCTTTCATTACACCCGAGCAATGCCGGGTTATACTGCTAGTATATATATATATATATATATATATATATATATATATATATATATATATATATAGTCATCCGTAGACAGTCTTGTTTCTCTGTATCACAGCTCATCAGTAAGGGTAGACATCTGATTAATTCTAGCCAGGATTGAAACTCGACCGAATTAACATTAGTCGTCGATTTTATTTCTAAACTATGGGCGCTCAATGGAGGAAGACAGATTTTCTCTCTTTTCACTATGTCTCAATTTTTCTCTCGCTCTCTATGTATATATATATATATATAGAGAGAGAGAGAGAGAGAGAAAGGGAGAGAGAGAAATAGAGAGAGAAAATTGTGCATTTACAAGCATATATAATGCATAAATTGATTCGACGCTTAGTTACAAAACGCTAACTTGCAAATTTCGATCAGTCTTATTATCTACATTATATGTTACGTTAGTAAAATTCATGAAAACTGTTATTAAGACCCAGTGATATCCGTAATTAATTGCTTAACTCTTTGTCTTCTGTGATGTATCGTTGCAAAACTAAAATCACCGACTCGTTAAATGCTGCTTTACAAGCATTTACAGGCACAGAAGAATGTCCTTCAAAGAAAATTATGTTTTATAAAAAAATCGGTAACTGTGTTAAGAATATAGAAAAAAAAATTGTTAGTAATACAGATATTTTCTTGCACCAGATACGATGACCAAAAGGTCAAGCAACTTTATTGTACACCGATATCAGGAAAACATATATGACAAAAGAACAGGTGATTGTAGCGAGACGTAAAATAATTTGGAATGGCTACAAGACTGGAAGAATACACGCTTTGTATTATTAAGTAAATCGATTGGTTTTTGTCTTAGGAAACAGTGCCAACAGTTTTAGGTTCTCTGCTCATTTTGGATAAAGCATAGATTGCCCGAGAAACGTATCATCTTATAATTAATAAACATATTATCTATTTACATCGTTTCTTGCATATATTTATATCGAGTGTTTACGTGCGTGCCGTTATAATGGTATATGGAGTAAAAAAGAATTATTTTATTATTGTACCGGAAACTTGAAATTATATGCATAAAGTGTTTTTTAGTGCACCTTAGATATGGCACAAGTATGGGGTACCCACAACTATTCAGTTGTAGTCGGTTCTAGCCAGACAAGCTTGCTAACTATTACACCACGTCCAGGTGCCTAAGTTGATTTTTCCTAAGCTCCGCTTAAATGTGGCACAAGGTCGAAAGTATGGGTTATCCAGTGGGGATCAAACACAGCTATAGTAGGTTCAAGCGAACAAGCTTAATAACCACTACAACCTAAAAATATATGTATGCATAAGTAATGTAGAAAATATTGATATCAAGTTATTTAAATTTGCTCCAAAACCTCATTTAACCCATAATTATTGTACTACTACATCAATGAGACACTGTATTGATATCCTACACAGCATTCTCCGAAAAAAACTATAGTATACACCACGGTCAATGGTTCTATCTGCCCTCATCGAAGGAAACGTTCATACTGCAGTAACTTAATAAATAACACTTTGTTGATATTCAATTTTCGTACTGGCGTCAAGAAAAAAATGATCCCTAAAAATACAGTTACTTTCGGCATACATAAATAAAAAGAAGTAAATGATTTCGCACAATTATCATTTTATGATTATTTTGTGTTTTGATGTGGGGTCTGGCAAGACACAGCTCTTAATTCAACACTTAACTCGACTGAGCCAGTCGCGATAACAGTATTTAATACACAACTAGACAAGTCACAATAATCGTATTACCTTCTTCCTCTTTCTACATAGTTACCCAGGATTATTCATCATGAATGAATCATAATATTAACGAGATAACTGGATATTACGACAACAGTTTGTATATGGATAAAACTGTCAATGGTAGATCAAAACGATCATTATAATGCTGCTTTCTCTTTTTAAATTTGTACGAGGGAAAGGCCCACCTGCCGTCTTTGGCTTTATTTAGAGTCGCTGGATTTTGCCGTGTTCTGCTTGCACGCAGTTTCCTGCCTCCCAAAACAGATTATCGATCCATATTTGGCCTGATATACCCTCGAGTATACAAAGCGGGGCATAATGTCTACCGGACACTCGCGTCGAGTTCATTCTATTTATTTATAATGCATGATAAGATTGTCTGTCTCTGTATGTCTTGGCGAAAACATCACAACAGGCGGGAACTTGACCGAGAAAATAGAGAGATATTTAACTAAAGAACGTGACTATCAAAGGCAGGGAAGCTGAAGGTTAAGTGTTTTTAACCTTGGTCTGGTCTGGGAGATATGATTAGGTTTATAAAATAAGTCGGAATGGCAACAACATTGGTGGTTATAGCTGAATATATGTCACTTTCTTCACCTTGATTGTTGGGTAAATAATAAAATCTGAACTCAGAAATGTCCAGCGTCTCTAAAGGTCGGCAATTAAGACTTTTAATTTCTTTTCGACCACACACACACACACACACACACACACACACACACACACACACACACACACACGCGCGCGCGCGCGCGCGCAAGACAAGTAACATTCGAGGAATTTTATTTGAGTTTTTCTCGTATTTATTTGAGAGGATCTTATATTTTTGAATTTTAGTTTTAATATGCAGTATTTTTTATTTGTTTATTGTTGTCATTAAGCGAGATTTCTTCGTAATGTGCTAATGTTGTGTTCCTTTTTAAAATGACACAACCCGATAGCCAACAAGGATTATATATATATATATATATACACACACACACATATATATATATATAGATATAGATATATAGATAGATAGATAGATATTTTTAGTCAGAAAAATATATTGTCCTATGATTGCTAGATTAGAAAAACCTTATGAAATTTTCAGTACTGCTTATATTTACTTTCTGCAAAAGTTTCAAGCACTCTGTTTTGATTATTGAAACTGATTACATGTGGAAAAGCAGTTTTTCTCTTAAATATTTTGTGTAGCTGATGATCCAATTTTATTCTATTGTTATGGTATTTCAAGACCAGCCTGTAACTGGAAAATAAGCATGTAGTCTCATAAGTTGTGGAGGCATTCTCGTTATAAACATTCTTTTGCAATGGCAGCAAAGAAGAAACCCTGGACCCTATGGATGACGAAGCAAAGAGTAAAGTAAAAAAAACTTGTTGCCTTCTTGTCACTTATTTGTATCTCCACTTGATACAGAAACTAACACGATACATTGTATTGAACAATTTTCAAAAATGACTTAGCGAATCATAGTTGAACAGCAGACATCAGTTAATTTTATGACACTTCTTTTTAAGTTTAATAGGAAGGATTCTTGTTGCTGAGGTGGATATACATTTATCAAATTGTGAAATGATTCACTCACAAGTTGACGCAGATTAGACAACCGGTAAACAAGATGAACAATACTCAAGATAAATGATAAACCTAATAACGTTTACTAGTTAGTGCTGTAACCACGTGTTTAAAAGTAAAACTTATGTAGTAATTTATTGAATAATAGGTTCGTAAAATTCACGAATTTGGTGACATAGTAATTGTGAATTCAGTCCCTGGGCGAGGCAGTGTGTGGACTCAGTGGAAACGGGCGAGTAGCAACTGAGAAGTACTAAAAATAGAAACAAGACGAGATATCCTTAGATATGGATAGTGGAACGAGAACTGTCTATCCCCGAAAATTTAATAAAGGGTTCTGTTTAGAATTACTTGTAGGTCATCCAGATCGGTATAAACTTGATGAAAACCGGAGAGCACAACGATCAAAACGTTGTGATAACAACAGCAAAGATGATGGCAACAGTTTTGAATGTAAATAGTGTAAATAAATTTATGCCATATACGCTTTTTAATGTCATTCCTTTCCGTTTTATTATATATTGTTATACATTTTTGGGAAAGATAGTGATTCTGTTTCAGTTTCCATAGATTTTTAAAAATTCAGGGTTGTTCTTCTAGGGTGACTGTTACTTAAGGCTATATAACCCAGTCTGTCACGATATTTAACCAAAAGCTGAGGTTGGATATTTCTAGCAACGCTTTTGAATTAAATATTATTAGAAATAATTATTTTTACATTGCGCTTCACGTGTCTGTCGGTTGATTCGTTCCCCAGGTAGAGAAAAATATCTAACCTGGCAGAATAAAGATTCTAATTTAGTCAAGTCAACGAGGGACTGTGCTATAATCGAAATATCAAGACAGTTTAGAAGGAGTATCGTCATTTATCGATTCTAGCTTCGATATAAACGGCTTATTCAATCGATATTCTATAATTGTATAATTTTTTACAAAATCGATGTCGAAAAATCAGAACGAGGTTTTATTAGATCTTGATAATATTTTGATTAAATTAATTAAATTATCTCTGTATACGTTAGAATAAAGCGCAAGACTTTTTTACAAGAACAGAATGTAAGCCAACAATTTTCAGATTATCACTTGAAGTTCATTTTTATGAATCTGAATTATTTTTAAATAGGATTAAAGAGATAAAAACGTCTACATTGTTGATATACTGAAGAATTAACTATATTTTGCTAAATAGGAATAACTAAGCAAGATAAGAATTTTGTGCAAAGATAAAAACTGAACATGAAAAATACTTTAAATTAAATACTGTCTTTAGCTCTATATTTGATAGCGGCTCGGTTACATTGTCTGCTTTTAATTTCAACTTTATTAACCGAGAAAATATATTTAGAAATCAATGTTTTCTGTTTGTTAAGCGGTAAAAATTGTAATTTGCAATTCAGAATATTTAGAGGGTAATGGTTCATTCGGAAGTTTAAGAGACTCATAAATACTATAATTTCAAAAGATTTATGAACAATGTTTTGCTTACAAATAAGACATTAATAGTCCAATCAGCACCTCAGTTTTAATCAAGAATTAGATTGTTTATTCATTTGCATATACGTGTGTTTGTTTCGAAAGAAGTTTTAAAAAGAATGATTACATCCAGGGCAGTTACACTGAAGTAACAGGACTAGTAAATCACTTCGGACAGGAATTCAAGATATTAGATATTACTTATTAGATATTAGATATTAGATATTTACTATAAGATATTACTTCCTTGAAACATATTTCACTGACATTTTCGATGTAAAAAAATGAACTTAATAAAAATATTATGCTTACTTTCTTTGAACATAGAAAAAGGATAATGAAAGTAAAAGAAAAAAATACAAAAATCTAGAGAAACAAATAAGCAAGTAAAGTATTTTTCATGAATGGAAATGTGTGTAGGGGCCTCGGTGTTGTTTGTTAAATTATTAAATCACCACAACTTAAAATATCAGAAGGTTGAATGAATGGTTGGAAGAGTAAAAGTGTTTTATTTGTACATTAAAGTAACATTTTTAGTATCTAAACAGAAATAACGAATTTGAAAAAAAGGGAAATTTATTTACGGAACAGAATAACATAAATGTGTAAGAAAAAAATGTTCAAAGAGAAAATATATGTAGTTAATTGTTCAAAGAGAAATGTAAGTAGTTAAATGTTCCACAGAAATTCAGTGCTCATCGTTGATAGTAGCATAATATGTAAATGTAGAAAGATTGAAAAAGTTACTAAAAAGTCTGTGTTCTTTTCCTTTTTATGGCAGGTAAGAGAGTGAAAAAGAAAGTCAAGCAATAAAGGAGATTGTACTTATCGAAGTCAGTTGAAGTGTCTTGTTGTTTTCTTTGACGGTGTGTGGGTGAAGACAAAGAAAGGAAAATTGGAAGGAGAAAGAATGAATGTATGTCGACGAGGTATGACCGGGAAGGCTTCTTGAAATTTTTTTCTTACATTGTGACGAGGTCCGTCAGATTACCGCTTCCATCTCGGACTGATTTGAAAGGTCAAAATACGTGGTTAAGTAGTGAAATTTAGTCAGGTGATCGGCTCCGAACAGCATACCGATTTTCAAAATGTGAAAAAATTACCGAAGTCATAGATCAATTTGCTATTTCCTATCCAATTCTAATCGGATTTCTAATGCGCTTTTGGATTCCAGCGTCAAATGCACCGTTTTCTATTAAAACCCATCCTAGACATTTAAATATTCGTAATTGCTTGATTTTAACGATATCAAATTCGTAGTTTGCATCTTGGGCTCTTCTTTTTTTTTTTTTGCTGACAACCACGAATTGCGTCGTCTTACAATAGGTGTTTACTCTCTTTTCTTCTTACGTTTTTTATTTATAAAATAATAATGAACAATGAACACTATAGCATAGGTGATGCCATAAATGAATAAATATGTCAGGATTCTTCAACGAATAACTCAGATCCATAAGAGGATGAGGGAGTAATCAAATGAAACGTCGCAATAAAATAATTTTGAACTAGAAAGGTATTTTTAAAACATTAGTGAATAGTAATCAATAGTCGGGTTTTAATAATACGAGATTAGTTATTTGTTTTTGCTCGGATATAACTTTTATTCTGTTTGCTTTTCAGCAAATCTATGGACGCATCTATAGTTTTTACTGCAGTAATTAAAGGGTAAGTATTGTGAATAAGATATAATTGGAAACTTTTCATCATGGAGTCGACTGTAGTCAGGATCATCGAATCAATGCGAACGATCTTGCCTTTTAGCTGCATAATATGTGCTTCGTTAGTGATAGAAAGCTTTAAATTCAGAGGTTTCCTTCTCCATCCAAAGTTATAAAGTCCAGCCTGTTCCGCTATTTATCCATAGCTGGGGAGAGAAGAGATGGATTCATAACACTACCAAAGATTATTGGCGCGTAAGTGAATTTAGTAAACTCAATTGGAATTTGAACTCGGCTCTCCGATTGCCTCAATACGAGCTCTCAATTTATTGCTCAACTGTGCCTACTTCAAATGTATAAGATCATCTCAAAAGTTCATACCTAATTAGAAAATTAAAAATAAAGTTTACCTGCAAAAAAGCAAAACAAAAAATATTAGTGGAGTACATAGTCTCCATTGTTTTAATAAATGTCTCCCATTGATCTACAAGCTTGTTGATGCCATTTTTGTAGAAACTTCTAATTGGAAGCATGTTGTGAGATTGTGATCGACTAACTGAACTGTTTATTTTTAGTCATTTAAACTGTTCTGTGGAGACCGGAACAAATAAAAACTAAAAGGAGCAAAGTCAGAAGAATATTCTCGGTGCTATAGGGTTTCCTATTTCAAAACTTTAATCGTTTTTAAAGTCATTTTCTTGCAACATGCGGACTTGCATTGTCGTAGTAGGAACTGACACAAATCGACGACATTCTTCTTAGAGATAGGAACAAATAAAAATTCAAAGGAGCAGAGTCAGAAGAATACGTTAGATGCTGGAGGCTTCCCTATTTAAACTGATTAAGCTTCCTCAAAGTCTTTTTTGCAACACGCGATCTTGTGCTGTTCTGGTAGAAAATGACACGAATTGGCCGTTTTGCTTGAATAGTCACATTGATATTAGTGAATTTCTTTGCATTTATTGTTTCCCCGGCTAGATGAAACTCGAAGTGAATTATCCCTCTGCAGTCCCACCAAACGGATAGCCACATCTTCACTGGATGTAATAAGCCGTGAGTTTCTGTGCATTCCTAAGTCTCTTTCCAACTACTTTTGTGTTGAACTTTGTCTTAAACGATTTGTTTTCAATCACCAGTGACTTTCTGTAGCGTGACAGCAAAAAATCACCACAGAAATACGATCGAGCATATTCTGTTCCGTCAGAGAATGTGTGTGTGTGTGTGTGTGTAACCTATATATAGGCAGAAAGTATTAATAAAAACAAGGATGTCTGTTCAACTTTTTGTTGTAATTTTCAAACTTTCAAATACGTTGAATATCGGGATTGAAATTCTGGTTAAATTTTCCCAAGTTCATATTTCATTAGAGCCGGCTCATTTTCAAGAACCATGTTGTATCTGTGTAGTAGACAAGATTCCGTTGGATACAGCCTGGTATATTTATAACAACATGAAATACGGAGTTTTAATGCTTTCGACAACACTATATTTGAAAAAAATACAATAATGACTTTCTCTGTTGTATTTAATCAAACCTGTTTGTATATATATATATATATATATATAAAACAAACATTTGAATCACCTCATATGGGTAATAGTCTATTTCAAGAGTGTGAGATGTCAGTCGTTAGCTATGTCAATTCCGATTCGGACTGAGTTCAATATCGGAAGTACAATTTTATTAGATTGAAGGCACAAGATAGGAGTCAAGGAAAGGTGTATAATTTAATCAGACGGAAGGAACAAAACAAGAGTCAGGAGAGGCAGGGAGTGAGAAAAGTTATATAAAAATAAAACCCGAATGCCCTCCAATAGAATGACTACATTGGATCCATAGCTGCATCTACTGCTAGGAAGGCTGATTCAGTATGTAGAGCCAGGAAGTTTTTCTCGACAGAATCCATTTTGCACATTTATATATCTACCATTCGAAAGGCAGTTGAGATAACTATATTTAAGCGCTTAGCTATCTTTTTTGTCAAAATTTTCGGTTTATTCTCTATGATAATCAGACGAAAGGAACGAGACAAGGGTCAGGAGAGGGTGAAAGGGGGAAGTTATATAAAAATAAAACCCCTCTTTCCCTGTCTTGTGCCTTCATCTAATGAAATTGTACTTCCGACATTGAACTCAGTCTGAATCGGAGTTGACAAGACAGATGGCCGACATCTCAAACTGTTGAAATAAACTATTACCCATATGAGGTCACACACACACACACACACACACACACACACACACATATATATATATATATATATATATATATATATATATATATATATATATAATGCCTTAAAGACGGAGGATGAAATGTTGCACTTTCGCCATATTAGGCTCTATGCTGATATTTTTACAATAAAAATCTATTTTTCTACTTTCATAATAATTTGACTCCAATTTGGGGTTAACTATTTCTACATAGCTGGGACCCTACCTGGTGCTACCAGCCCATTAATTATCATAATTCTTCTTTTGAATAATTCCTATTCGAATTATTACAAGATACACACAGCTATACACAGATAAAGAAAAATAAAGACATAAAAGCACTTATTTTGCTGAACATAATCTCCTTCTCATGACGTATATTTGGGGTTGTATGAAAAAGGTAGTGTTAAGAATAACATTGAAATATAGAAAACAGAAGTAATGAAAAGAGTGATGGGGTCATAGAGAGGGTGGTTTAAAAATATAAACAGTAGGTGATTAGAGTTTAAGAGGGTGAAGAAACAGGATTAATTATACTTTCGGCATTAAAAGAATTAGATGGGAGTGAATATAAAAATATATTATCTAATAACCTATATTATGGGTATTTGAATTTAGACACTAAGTTATTCCTCTGATTCAATAATTGGCTTTGATTATTGTATTTTATAATTCTTACTTTTTCTTCTAAGCATAAATTACACCTATCTCTAAGACAATTAAGACTACGTGTGGAACCAATAATTTACCAAATTATAGGTTTCGCACGAACTAGTCTGATAGCTAAAATTGATAATGTTAAAATGTTACAAAAGTTACAGTTTCCGTTTATTGTCAAAAATATTATTCGTACATTGAGAACTTAATAAGTGCATTTGAACATTGCCTATTACCAATGGAACAAAGCAGTGTTCAACTGGTTTGAGTGAATTCACTACCTAAAACTTGGTGTTACTGTTGTATTTTTGGAAAAAGGGATTTTGTCGTGTGTTAAATGCATTCCGAAAATGTGTTGTTGGTATTTTTACTGTAAAAATCTATTTTTCTACTTTCATAATGTTTTGACTCAAATTTGGAGGTTAACTATTTGCACATAGCTGAGACATTAACAGGTGCTACTAGCCCATTAATTATCATAATTCTTCTTTTGAAAAATTCGTATTCAAATTATCACAAGATACACACAACTATACATAGATAAGGCAAAATAACATAAAAGCACTTATTTGCTGAACATAATCTCCTTCTTCCATAATACACGTATTTCAATAGTGAATATTAATTTCATTGACTGCGCATCGTACAAAAAATATTTAAAACTCAAATTCAGTATGTATCTATCTATCTATCTATCTATCTATCTATCTATCTATCTATCTATCTATCTATCTATCTATCCCTCTCTCTCTCTCTCTCTATATATATATATATATATATATATATTAATCTTCGTTAATTTAATATATATATATATATATATATATATATATATATATATATATATATATTAAATTAACGAAGATTAACGAAACTTGGTTATAAATAACTGACACTTTGAAATGATTTGTTTGAACATTATTTTTGATTAATACTAGTATTTAAGTAGATATTCTGTTTTTAATTAAACAGTATTATATATTTATATCTACCGGCCTGATTATTTATGATAAATTTTTATTACGAAATTGTGTGTCATTCGGCAGGATTCAAACCTGCGACCCCAATCCACATAGGGAAAGCCCCCATGTAATCTGATATGTCTTAAAATCATTTAAAATCTTATTAGTTAATCATTCACTGAGTTTAGTGAAGTGCAGAAAAACTTTGAGAAATTTCTTCCAAAAGTGAACCGCTGCTGCTTGATAGAAGAGACAAAATGAAAACCTTAATAAATGAGTAGGCGCAAATCTTTTCGAAGGCAAAAGGCATTCTCTACAGCCACGGGGCCAATGTATATATAAAAGTATAATATATCTAATAAATTATCAGTGATTTATCCATGGAAACTGGGGAAAAATAGTTTTGAAAATAGTTATAAAAGTGGTTTGAATTTCATAATCCTGTAAATTAATATTAATTCAATAGCATTGTCACAAATATTATTCAATTCAATCTCTATTTTTCTCTATCAGCTACTACTTTCTCTGTCTAAATCCATCTCTCTCTCTCCCTCTCTCTCTCTCTCTCTCTCTATATATATATATATTAAATTAACGAAAATTAACGAAACTTGGTTATAAATAACTGACACTTTGAAATGATTTGTTTGAACATTATTTTTGATTAATACTAGTATTTAAGTAGATATTCTGTTTTTAATTAAACAGTATTATATATTTATATCCACCGGCCTGATTATTTATGATAAATTTTTATTACGAAATTGTGTGTCATTCGGCAGGATTCAAACCTGCGACCCCAATCCACATAGGGGAAGCCCCCATGTAATCTGATATGTCTTAAAATCATTTAAAATCACGTCAAACAAATAATTTCAAATTGTCGGTTGTTTATATACAAGTTTCGTTAATCTTCGTTAATTTCCGTTACATGTTTACATTTGTTGACATTACGATACATTTCAGAGCAGATATGGCTATTGCGATGAATCGAAAATTGTGTTATATAGGCTTGATTAAAACCTTATTTAGACTGAAGATCATTCGTGGTCGAGAGGTCTAAGACGTGCCAGATCACATGGTAGCTTCCCCTATGTGGATAGGGGTCGCAGGTTCGAATCCTGCCGAATGATACACATTTTCGTAATAAAAATTTATAGTAAATAATCAGGTCGGTAGATATAAATATATAATACTGTTTAATTAAAATCAGAATATCTACTTAAATACGAGTAGCGATCAAAAATAATGTTCAAACAAATCATTTCATATATATATATATATATATATATATATATATATATATATATATATATATATATTCACTACTGAAATACGTATTCTTTCCTCCCCAAGCAAGGCAGAAATGCCATTGTTGTGCAGGGGTTATAGTGAGAGGATAAAAAGAATATGCAGATGTTGTCGAAGAAAAGATAAGAGATGGATGAGAATCAAGTCGATAAAAGATGGCAACTGACGTTGCATTTAAACTTTTGGAAAATGTAATTATCAGGGAAGCTTGCAAATGGAAGTGAGTTTCACAAGCGGGAAGTGCGAAACAAGAATCTATTAGAGTAGAAGTGGGGTTGCATTTAACTAGTTCGATGGTAAAGGGGTGGAGATTTAATATTAATCTAGTAGTACTAATAAATATATGTGATTGATGTACCATGGAAAAAAGCCCATCATAGCAGTTGAAATGAAAATACTTGTAGAAAAGACAGAGGGAAGCCACATCACATCAGTGAAAAAGTGACTGAATTCGGGCTGCTATGTCAGGATCGAATACATTGCAGATCATTCTTTGCATTTTATTGAGAACCACAAAATGAATATCAGAAGCACCCGACGAAATCTGACAACAGTATTCAATTCATGGACGAATGGTAGATTTATAAAGGAAGCGATCTAGAAGTGAAGCGTGTCTATTGTGATTACAGGGGAAATGTGTGGTGAAATCAGCCACTAGCGCGAGAGACTGAGAATAAAATATTTGGACTCCAGCAAGCCACCTAGCATGATGGGCATGGAAGTCGCCGAACACAAATAGATTAACAAATGGGTGAAAAGAAATAACCTTGTCTATATTGTCTTGTCTATCTGAAATAGTATCTAGAATACAGCAGTCAAAAAAAGAAGGTGTGCAGTAGAGAAAGAAGAGATAGCTTACTGAGTTTAGCAGCAATAGTGATATATGTGTGTGTATGCATATCTGTCTGTCTGTGCACGTTTCTATACTTATGTTCATATGTCCATATGCATTACATTCTCCAAATGCTATATATATCAAACTACAGATAAATTAGTTTCCTCACAATCTATCTATCTATCTATCTATCTATCTATCTATCTATCTATCTATCTATCTATCACAGTTTATATACCTCTATCAAAGTTTGTTTCATTCAAATCTGTTTCCCTTCATTTTTTCTTTCTTTTCTTTGCCTGTCGTTTTTTCATTTCCTCTTTGATCAGCCCTTTGATGTCAGCATTTTCGCTTGCTATTCTCTCATTAAGTCAATTCCTCGCAAGACACAAATCGAAGTAAGTATTTTTAGTAATTTTTTCAATCTCCATTGCTGGTATGACACAAAATTAAGTTTCCAAGGCTAAGCTGTTACTATATGAGGAGACGAGCGTCATTTGTTTGAATCAAAGAAATTGACAAAAACACAAAAGTCCCCGATGAAAATTTGACTGTATTTCTTGAATAAATCCTACTGGAATAAGGATCGGACACAAAAATAGATCGCACTCAGGTAAATAAAAAATTCGTAGGTATATATATAATAATTTATATATAAATACACCCACCATATATATATATATATATATATATATATATATATATATATCTGAATGTTTCCTCATACGTGTGTATACACCACCTATATATAACACACTTAAGTTTTCCTTCTCTGTGTCTATGGCTAAGGGATTAGTGACTCCGACTGACACAAAATCGGTCGAGTTTTGATCTCGGCCGGAGGCAAGTGTATGTTTAGACACACTGATGAACTGCGAAACATGCTTGTATGTGGATGACGGATATATATATATATATATATATATATATATATATATATATATCTTTAAAAAGACAAAAAAAAACTTTTTTTTGACCAGATCATTTTGTCCTCTGATCTAGGTAAATGTAAGAAATGTATTTTGCAGCACATGTTTATATACAGACGGAAATATCTATTAAGTTTAAATTGCTCAATATCAGGGACAGTGCCAAAAAAAAGTTATAAATAAAAATATAACTGTAAAAAAGACAATATATAAAAGCATCATTAAGAGCTTAACTTATCTAAACAACATCTAAATAGTAACAATCACTTCCAAAACTATTATGGATATAAGCAGAACTAAAAGCACTCACAACAATAATAAAGCAGGCATTAGAAAATATAATATTTAAACTGTTTCTCACAATACAATAGGAAAACATGCAGAAATCAAAACAATTATTATCTATGAACACAAACCTCCAGCCACCAGATGAACATTCATGAAGACTTTCAGATTTACAAACCTTGATAAATCAATGGCACCCTCACTGTGTATATCTAAATACTTGCAGCATAATAAATCCTACATTGCCTTGATAAAGTCCCTCAGAGGATGAAACGCGTTGGCTAATTAGAGTTTTTTCTTTTTTAGTCAGGAAGAAAGCGGAAAAACGAAATTAAGTAAAAAAGAACAACCAGAAAACACAAAGAAAAAATCACAGACCTACAAGCCTACAAAAGAATATATATACACACAAACTTAAAATAACAACCATCACGCGTACCCACACGAACAGAAACACTTAAGCATGACCTAAAAATATGCATCGGTCTATATACTGACACGGTAAAAAGAGGTCTGCTCAACACGGTAAAATTTTAGCTCAACATAAAGCAATTAAATGGACACATACATAAGCACGCTTAAAAAGAACCACCACAGTATAAAGCAATTAACCACCAATTAACCACCAACAGATCCTACACCACTTAAGAAACAATAAAAAACAAAGATAAACAAATAATACAATATTCAAATATCACGACATTGCAATAATGCCCTCACGAAACTTCTATCTGTCTATCTATGATATCAAAGATAGTGTTCAGTAAGCTTGTTTCTTGTTGAAGCAACAAAGATGGACACCACAAAAAATGTAAACGGTTTCTTTAAAAATAATCCTCGCCTTATGTCGTATCGACAACCACAGTAGGTAGAGGAGTGGGTGGATAAGTTTTCTGACAGTAATTCTGATTTTCCAGATAAACGCCCTCAGCAGAGCTACACGATAAACATCCTCTCTTTTACCAAATGTCCAAATAAACTTTGACTCGTGCTTGTCTTATTATGCACTATCGATCCTGTAGCAGGCGTACAGAACCCTCGATAATGGTTATGAGTGAAGAAAAGCTATAAGATAATAAATAAGTAAAGATGTGTACACAGATGCATGGACAATTTTGCTATGAATATAAATACTGAATTTAAATTCAAACACACACATTTAGAATCAGCTCAGAAATTCGAAATTTGAAAAATAAAAGGTTAAATTTCAATTCAAGTAAAACATATGACAATAAAACGCGAAGTAAAAAATAAAAAAAAACAAACAAACAATGAAATGGCGTTGAAACGCATGCGCAGTATGTGAATAACATGTTTTTTTAAATTTTTCTTTAGTCAATAAGCGGAAAAGAGTTTGAATATTTAAATTTTTATTTCATTTAGCTCATGGGCATTTTTTAATTCTTTGATATTACTCGCAGCGTTTCTTGCTGCTTTCAGTGGATTGCATCTTGCGTTTCTTGTTTATTAATTGTCATAAAATTGAAAAAAAGAGGATTAGGTTGTGTTTGTTTTCTTTCCTTTTTCTATGTTTCAAAACAAACAGTGTCTTTTATAGAAAATCCAAATATATTTTAAAGAAAATGTTAAGTTCTTCTGTAGCTGTACTTCTTGCTTTTCATTGTTATAAAGATAGATAGATAGATATGAACAGATCGATATATATATATATATATATATATATATATATATATATAATTATGACTTATATATATATATATGTGTGTGTATCTACCTATCTCTGTTCGTAGCTATCTATTTACCTATGTCACTCCATTCATATCTATCTGTTTTCCCCAGCATTTTTTAATAAATTATATTACAACAAATTTTCATTAACGTTTTGTTATAGATATATTCGACCTTTATTCATTACGTCTATAATAGGAAGAAAAGCAAGGAGTACAACTATATATATATATATATATATATATATATATATATATATATATATATATTAAAGAAAAAAGTTAAGTACTTCTGTACTTGTACTCCTTGCTTTTCTTCCTGTTATATATACTAGCGGTATAGCCCAGCGATGCTCAGGGCTTTTTAGTTGTTATATTAAAATGGTAAGGTCAAATGTTTATTCAAAAAGCTCCAGTATGTGGTTACCGTGATATGTAATTGAAAAAAAAAAAAGAAAAAAAAAAGAAAAAAAAAGAAAAGTTAGTATAGGATTTTATAAAAAGGATTCATGCTTGGTCAATTTTGTTCAAAATTCAATTCGAAAGAGACGATGTCGGTACAACTGGAAGAACTGGGGCAGGCGTTATGGGAGCCTATAATGTGATGCTATGACGTTGTGACGCAGAAGTGGATGCATTGAACCTGCAATGTCGGACAGGTTGTCACATTGGAGAAAATATTAAATTGTTATGGCATATGATAAGGTCAGTCAAGTGCCATACGTGACACACGCTTAGGCGACCATGTCTCGAAAGACTGACTGGGCAGAAAACTATCCCGCAGTAGGTTGCCTTACTGCGGGAGACTTGTTGCCAGACAAAGCTATAAAATCCAATCTGTCCTGTCATTTAACCCATAACTGGAGGGAGGAAATGGATTAATACCTTTTCCAAGGGTATTTGCCCGCAAGTGAATCAAATGAATTCAACTGAAATTCGAACTCGGCTTTTCTATTTCTCGTTCCAAGTCGATATCCACTGCACCACAACGCACATTCTGTAATAAGGTAGAAGTTACAAAAAAGACCAAATTTTTGTTGGAATACAAATAAGCGTTTTGGAGAAATAAACAGAAAATGTGTGTACTTCTATATGTATGTATAATTGTAAATGAAAAAAAAAATTTTTTATACCTAGCGGTGTCTTTATTTAGTTTAAATCAAATGACCTAATTTAAAAAAAAAATTAAAAAAATTTATTTTAAATCCTATATCTTTTCATTCCTTTTAAAAATAATTATACCTTTTTAAGTAAAGGCCTTTTTCTAATACTTCAACGTTTTTTGGAAGTTAGGTTTTTGAATATGTCCAGCATCTGTAATATATAAAAAATTTTTTCTTTCTTTTCTTTTTTCCCTCCCTTCCTTTATCTCTCTTATCTCCCACCTTTTTTCCGTTTTGCTTAACCTTATATCAATTCAACACGCCGTCCGTTCTTTTTAAGTTACAATTCTCTTTCCTTTTTTGCGAACACAGAAGATGCCAATTTTTCTTTTCTTGTTTATTTTATTTTATTTTGTTTTATCTTTTTCTTTTTCCTTTTTTAATTTCTTTTTCTTTTTTTAATTTCTTTGCAAATCTATTTAAAAAGGAAAATTAGACTAATTTTTCTCCAGTTTCTGAAAAGATTTTTTGTTGCTGAGGTGATGTGTTATTCCCCGTGGGGATTTTCATATCGAAATGGTCATCCAACATCCTTGAATTAATCCTATTTTAATTTATATATATATATATATATATATATATATATATATATATATATATATTGTATTGTAATATTTGTTACAATGGTTTATAAATTCATAGTATCACTACACAAAAATTTTCACGTTTCGAAGCTGACCCTGTGTTTTGATCACCTCTTCTTCGAGTAATGTAATGTCTCCAATTGTTCGTCATCAAACGTTTTCGTAACTTCAGAGCAATCTTTATATTCAACATCAAAATCATTATTTTTGGAACATCTCAACCAAACTCTGCATGTTGTTTTCGATAGAGCATGGTCATCATTAAGTCTCAACAAGGATTCTGTGTGCTTCAGCTGCAGATTCCTTTGGAATAAAGTAGTGCAGTAAAATTCTCCGTAAACACACTTTCTTTGGCAGAAAATCCGACATGTTCAACAGTATGAAAAATAAAGTTGTTTACATTTCGGCGAAATGGCACACACTGAATTTCAAGCTTGTTTACTGTACTTCCTTATAGATTCTTTACCATCCGAAACTACAAGCACGCAGTTCTGGAAACGTCATCTGTTGAAAACAGCGAGAACTTATTCACTTATTATATATATATATATATATATATATATATATATATATATATATGATAGATATTCACAGTCTTATATTTAACAATATATGTTTAGAAAATTATCTACTGCCTTGATGCACGAAATATATATAGATATAAATACATTTATATTATTCGGACTATTGTCCTCATCTTCGTTGTCATTTCCACGTTGTACACACTGGCCT
The DNA here is from genome assembly GCA_037127315.1 of Ascarosepion bandense. Classification (NCBI taxonomy): domain Eukaryota; kingdom Metazoa; phylum Mollusca; class Cephalopoda; order Sepiida; family Sepiidae; genus Ascarosepion; species Ascarosepion bandense. The sequence continues at coordinate 2,930,595 of JBBBDQ010001454.1, read as the reverse complement.
TCTTCAACTGCTAGGAATTTCGAAACGAATCCTTTATTACGATGACTGCTGTAGCCTAGTATTGAACTCACAACTCTTGAGTCAAGTCACTGTTTCAGTAACCTTTTTTACCAGAGTTCATATTGCAATTTTTGATGTTGATGCCTTTCTCTAGTATTTTTTACCATGATTTGCTCTCACGAGCACATATTGCAATTTTCTAGGTTTATAAATCCCAAAACGTCAATCACTGTTGTCCTGAAGGGCACATGGCCCAGTGGACATAGGCGTTGGTTGGTTCAACCTCTCAATTGAAAATTGCGCCAATGAGGTTCACACCAGCATGTTCGATTGCTATAGCACGCAGGAACCATTATTTTGTTTATATCAGTGTGGCTACTCTAATCATAACAGGTTTCTGTTTGTTGCTGCTCGTCATAAATGTTTGCCGAAAGTTCCTATTTACATTTAACAACTTTAGCTTACGTAATTACTAGAGACTCTGTAATAGACTATCAAATGAATGAAATGACTCTATTCCCTCTACTTTAATCAATTTGAGGAGTTAACATCATCTGTTAATAAAGCTTCATACTTTGTCCTTAAATTCCCCTCAAACTCTACTCTTGACTCATCCGGAGTATCCCTGCCTAATGCCCACTTAGAACTGAGTCTCTGTTGGGTGATATGCATATAAGACCTTTTATTGTTTCTGTTATCATTTCTAACCTAAATTCCCGACCGCGCATGTAGATCCGATGTCATTCCATCAATAGTCATTGAGATGTGTGCACTCGAACTGGCTCTCATCTTTTCTAAACTGTATAATAAATGCTTCGTTGGGTTATCTGCTTTCCAGTTTTTAAGAACTCTGGTGAGCCATCCAACCCTAAAAACTTTCGAACTATTAGACTTCTACTTCTTTTTGCCAAATTCCTAGAACCCCTGATGAATGCTAAATTGGTACATCATCTCACTTAGCAGGGCGTTTTCTCAGAAAAGCGATACGCTTTCGTTTTTCAAACTTAACTGCTGATCAGGTCATAATTATTGAAAAAGTCTATTATGATCTATATAAAAACAGTGAAACCCCTGCTATAGCATTGAACGCTTCGAAACTCTTTGACAGGGTCTGACATACTGGTTTTCACCATCAACTGAAAAGTTAAGGTGTCTCTGGACACATATTTTAGTCGATCCAGTCCTTCATTTCAGATCATAAAATGAAATTTATCCCGAACGGTCAATTGTCTGCATCCTATCGTATTGACGCAGGTGTTCCCCAGAGTTTCATCCTTGTTCCCACCTTCTTGAAGCCATCAGATCTCAACTTGGCATCTTTGCTGATGACACAACTATTTACTCCTGATTCGATAAAATAGCAGCCGATATCCAAAACGACGTTTAGACAGTTGTTAACTGAGACTAGTCTCTCTTAACGTCTCTAAGACTAACTTTCACTCCATTAATCATCTGAGAAACCCCTCTCTCTCTTCCATCAGCATGGGCGATGTTAAACTCATGGAGAGTTACTCGTTGTGCTTTCTCAGGCTATCGTTCACCACTGACTTGAAGCGGAAAGATTATAATAAATTCATTGCTAAGTTATTTGCTAAGAGAGTCTGTTTACAGTGTCGGCTAAGATATTTTCTATTTCCGGAATTTATCTTACATATTTATGAGTCTACCATTCGTTCATCCTTTTGTACAGTGCTCCTGCTGTTTATCCTGAGCTACTTGATAAGATCCAGGGATCAGTTAGCAATTCCCCATTTGCCGTAAGATTGTCTCTGTGATTTTTTATGAATAGTTTCATTGTAATTTTTGGAATGAGCTCTTCGCTCTGGTAGCTATACTTTATAATGTTAAGTACATCTAAGCTGGTGTCGAGATTTCATCAATTTACAGTTGTGCTGGCTATATTTATTTGTAGGTTCTATGGTAACAGTTTCTCCCTCCTGCAAGTTTGTGTAGCTCCATGCTCTCCAGCCAAACTTAACCTGCAAAAATGTAAATGCAGTGTCAGTTGCTGTCAACTGCCCTCCTCTTTACTCTTTCTGCTTACTAATAATGTTTCAGTTCCTAATTCTTCCACACCTTGTAACCACTTAGTGTTTTACTGTCTTGCTTAGAAGGATACTGATTTAAAAAATCTCATTCTGTTCATATATATATATTGTACCAAAGTTGTAGAACTCGTAGGTTTTTTAACCTGTTGTTCATGCATTTACTTTTAAAAAGTAAAGAAAAATCTCTGTTGTACATTAAAAAACATTAGAAACTCAGTTATTATAAATCGCCTAAAGATATCAAAAAACCTAGGTTGTGAAATAACTCATTTCCAAATAAAAAAATTCAAAAGCTCTACAATTTTAATGTATTGAGCCTTTTTTAATACAACTGGGTACTGGTTAAATTTAATTATGACCAAAATTGAATATATATATATATATGTGTGTGTGTGTGTGTGCGTGTGTGTGTGCGTGTGTGTGTGCGCACTCACACACGCACATTGAGTGAAAACAATAAAAGAATGAATAATAGATAAGAAATAAATGCATAAATAAATAAGTAAATAAAAAGTAAGAAGTGAAAAGGTGGGTCTATTTCTCGGTCTCTATCTAGCTCGCTATCTCGCTCTCTCTCTCTCTCTCTCTCTCTCTCTCTTCCCCTATCTATGTATACACAGATAGATAAAGTGAGAGGGTATAAGAGATATACAGATAAATAAATAGATATGAATAGAGTAATATATATATATTGAGACCTTATAAAATTTCACGCTGATTTTTCATGAAAAGTAATGTTTTATTAAAAAAAATTTGTACGAAACATCTCACTGAAAATATTGTCCATCGCTATCCAATACCTTTTCCCATTTTTCTAGCAGCATTTGGATTCCCCGTCGGAAAAAGATCACTTCTTTTGAAGATAACCACTAGTCTACCCAATTTTAGCATCTTCATTAGAATAAAAGTGCTGTTCGGCCATCGATCGGAACAAGTGAGAATCGGAAAGGGCAATGTCTGGTGAATAGGCTGGTGGAGTAGGATTTAAGAGTTTGGGAATGAGTATCTTAAAAGATCTGAAGATCCAAAACTCTTCTTGGAGGAAATACTCTTGAACATTAAAATGACAAAGATCATTAAAAAACAACGTTAGTTAGGACTTCAACATAAAATACAAATGAAAGAAAAACTCATATTTACAAAGTAACATATTTTTAAATACAAGCAGCTTACCTCTCTTCCTCATTCGTTTCTTTTAGCCTATTAATCTCAGTTTTTCTTTTAAAATTTCTGAGCACAAGATGTATATTCCATGAGATTCATCTGAATTTCGGAAAATAACAGGATTTATGACTTGGACTTTCAAAGTGGATATCGTGGATGGATATTTTGTTTTGCTCCTCCTAAGATCAGTTATCACACAGAATAATTGTAAAATCAGCAGTATTTAATGTCTATCATATTCTATCTATCTATCTATCTATCTATCTATCTATCTATCTATCTATATATATATATATATATATATATATATATATATATTCTTTGTTTTCCCTGCAATATTACTTTTAACAATTATGAATTGAATCCTTTTTATATTTGCTCCTTACATTTTTAATTCTTAATTCTATATTTTACCTCTTAATTTTTCTTTTGGTTTTTCTTTTCTTTTTCTTTTTATTTAAAAATTTAAAATTCTAAAATTTTAATATACCCTACATTTAAATATGTAATATTTGAATATTTAAGAAATGTAAATGATATACCCGAGTGATAGTAATAAAGTGTTCGGTTCGAAATTCCTAGCACCTGAAGAAGACCGGAACGTACAACGGTCGTACAAATGGCAACAAAGATGAATACAATAGTGCGAATAATGTAAATACTGTAAATACTACCTCATCTCAAAAATATAGACAAATACTATAGAATATTTAGATTTTAAAGACTCATATTTTACGCCCCTTTGATTTCTTCTGTCTGCATATATTATTTTTTAATTTTAATTTTAATTTTACATTTTAAATTTTAAATTTCAATTTCAAATTTTTATCTATATGTAAACGTAGAATTTTAAAATTTTTATTCTTGTTATTAAAAAAAGCAGTAACTTAACTTTGTAAGATTTAATTTCCAGGAAAATCGGGCGTATTTAAATTTAAATCTATTAAACTGTCAGTTTTAAATATGCACCTTATGGTTTCATAACGCATGAAACATCGAGTCGTGCCATAGACGTAGGATAATATGTATATTATATATATATATATATATATATATATATATATATATATATATATATATTAAATTTAATGAGTGGAGGTACGTAGTGTATGTTAAGATCTGAATACAGCAAGCACATTATTACCTTCTTCATAATTGATGTGATTAAGTATAGGATTTTTATTTTTTATTTTTTAGTAATGCCTCCATTATTTTAAATCTTTGTTATATCGCCGAGGTGGCAGGACTGTACCCAGAAGATTTGTGGTGAGTATCTACATCGGATAACGTGTCACTGACACCCCGAAATATACTGCTGACTTCTATTAGTCTTTATTTTTATACCGATTTCAGTCCACAGACCATTTCATTTTTCAGAGCGCTAGAGGGGTGTTAGCTACTCTACAACAATCTTCTTTTGCATGTGAAGGATGCTATTATGTATGTATTGTTATCAAGTATGTCACGAATAGGTCTTTGTAGATCTCAATGCGTGTTCAAATGAGATCGGATAGAACTATTGTGGTGCAATGGGTATTAGTGGTAATCTGGCCAATTTAAATGTTTACAAATTTGGATTGCTGAGGAACACAGATCTTCAAAAGACATATAAATGTGTAAACGACACTGGTTTTCTGCAGTTTAGATCAGGTGAATTATTATTATTGACGATTAGATTGGCAGGTTTTATTTTTTGTACTAAATAATTAATTTAATTTCTTGCTTAAATTAGTCGGTTTTGCATAATTTCAGATGATGTTTGGAACAAAAGTGATGCGGAACATGAAGTCGTACGCTAAGCGATTCAATTATTGCTTTTTAGGTTTGACGTCATAAATAATTCGTATTTATTACTCAAAAATGTACAATGAAACATGAAACAGCGGAAGGAGTTGAGCAACCTAATAAGGAAATCCCCAAAAATCTGAACTGTAAATCGAGCAAAATATATTTAGGTATAATGGAATGAAAATGAAACAGAAAGAGTATAATAAAAAGAAAAAAATTGGGTAAAATGATCAGGAATATTGAAATAAAAAACAAACAATAGAATTATAATTAGATGAATAAATAGATGTATGAAAATACTAACGACGAGAATAGAAGATCTGAAAATTACACAAAGGGTTAATGATGTCTTTATAACGGCAAAGTTGGGTTCATTATCAATAATTACGAAGGTGCATGTTGTCGTTTAATTTCTAGCCATTACAACCAGACAGCTGTTGTGATTTCATGCAAATGCATGAAAAAAATATCAAAGTAGGCAACTAAAATGGATTAAACAGACTTAGGGTTTTCAAAGAGAAAGAAATTACACCTGCAGCTGGGCCTTTAAAATTTTGTATTGCTTCGTGTTTGCTTCACGTTGGCTTTCTGGAAAATGCATTGTCTCAAAACAGCTGTTTCCGCGCGAACTGGAAGACTAGCATCTGTCGATGCGGGTACCAATTGATCCGTTTAACGTACAGGTGGCTTCATGAGAAAATACTCGGCAACTTAAATTGCTAATGGTGCGTCCAAATGAAAATATCAGAAATAATTTTGTTTTTTCTTATATAAATTTGTTTTTGGTCATAATTGAATTAGGCTAGTACATAAGTTGCGGAAATAACTCATTTCCAAATAAATATATATATATAAACGTGTGTATATGAGAGTATAGTGAGACAAAAAATGATGAAAAAGAGAAATAACATTTGACATATGCGAACATATATACATGCGTACGCGCATGCACACACACGCACGCAAACACACGCATGAATACACATAGACGTACACAGGCACAAAAGAGAAAATTAAACCTATCAGCTATAATAAATCATTCGAACTAGCGAATGAATTAACTGCAATGTTAGTGTAAAAATAACAAAAAATGAGAAGAACGGCTTTCGATTGCTGAATCTTCCTGATGAGTAGATTTAAGAATTACAAAAATTTGTTCTACCAATACGAGGAGTTGAAGTGCTGAATATAATATAAATCAGCTAAGTGATAAATTTTATGTGTTAATCCTATCTATCTATCTATCTATCTATCTATCTATCTATCTATCTAGATAGATAGATAGATAGATAGAGAGAGAGAGAGAGAGAAAGAGAGAGAGAGAGAGATATGGTGAGAGAGAAATAAAGAGGGAAACACGTTATATTCTAGTAGATTCAAGTTAGTGCTGGTTGAGTGCTGGAAGTCTGCTGGCCAGAAATCAGCAAAGCTATTTTTGCAGAACTCTTTCAACTTTTTGACTTTCGCATATAGTTTCCCTTTGGGTAGTTGGCTTTGAATCATAACAGGACAGGATAGATCAGAAGTTTGTAGCAGACATTAACACCCAACATTCATCAGGCTTGCAGAAGAAAGAGCGCATCATTTTTTTCCTACAATCGATGTTCGATATTTGGTGCTGAAGTTAATTTTGATAAAAACCGCTGGCTTCACAAAGATTCCGGTCATTTTGGCAGTTCAAAAAACAGCGCCAATTATGAAGAATTTATTGCCAGCAAATATTTGGTGAATTCATGATTCCTGATGAAACTTTTTCCACCTTTCCAGTCCAAGGTCGTCATCTACAGTGCATTTGATGGTCTTTGTGTCCTCTTTTAGCTCAGGAGTTGCATTTACTGTTGCTTTGCATTTTAGTCTCGAGGTCATTAAAGAAATATCGATTCAGATTTGTCTTGAGATAGCCGCTGCTCTGTTGTCCATGTTTGTGCTTTCTTTGACATTGTAACAAGGACACGACATCGCCGTTTCCGATTCTGTTAGTAACAATCTTTTCAGAAAGGGTGTTTGATACACTTTACCATTTGTCCTTCTGGGAAGCTATTTTGCATGATACCTCTCTAAAAATAGGCATGGATTTCTGCAGATTTGCTAACTACCATCTATGTATGTATGTATGTATGTATGTATGTATGTATCTATCTATCTATCTATCTATAATAATAATAATAATAATAATAATAATAATAATAATAAGTGGTTTAAAATAGTGTATATATATTCCAATGTCTGATATTTACTTTTAAAAGTGCTCAATACGGAAGTAGCGCATAGATAAATAATAATAATAATAATAATAATAATAATAATAATAATAATAATAATAGCATACTGCAACACAAAAACTTTAAAGTTTCTGTGTCCTATACACCATCATCAGGCAGTGAAATATGATAAATATTCTTTGTCATATATATAATGATCAGGAGATTTGAATTAGCAAAATAAACTGAAAATAAAAAATTACATCATATTAGATGATTATAGTGGGGTGGGGGTGCTTATATTTTAAAAGGATTGTGTACGGAGACAATTGAAAATTAGGACAGGGGTTCTATTGTAAGCCAAATATGAAAGTGTCAAAAATCTTAAAGGGAATGGAAATAGATGGTGGCTAATGAATTATTTTAGAAGCGGAGACTAGAAAAAAAAAAGAAGAAAAATAAGAACAATGAATAAAATAAAATAATTAATTTCTTTTATTGTTCTTATTTTTATTGTTTTTATTTTTCTACTTTTTTCTACTCTCCGCTTCTAAAAATAATTTATTGGCTACCGTCTTATTCCATTCCCTTTAAGACTATTGACACATTCATGTCTGGTTTACAATGCAACATTTACTCTAATTTTCATGGGTCTCCAAACAAAATCCTTTTAAAATATAAGCACCCATCACCCCACTGTAATCATTTTATATGATGTCATTTTTTTACTTTTTATTTTTAGTTTACTTTGTTATTTCAAATCTCCTTATCAATATATACATCAGCGAGTATATTTACCACATTTCACTGTCTGATGATGATGTATTGAACACCGACACTTAATAACTTTTGAGTTACAGAATACTATCATAATAATAATAATAATAATAATAATAATAATAATAATAATAATATCTATCTATCTATCTATCTATCTATCTATAGTACACAAAAATGATGCTTGTAATCGTTTTATACTTTTTTATACAATATTATTTATAGTTTTTCGATTTAGCCCTCACTATATAATAAAAGAAATATAGAGCTTAAAAGAAACAACACAGAAAATGAAAAAGAACGAAAGAATCGAAGACTGACTAAAAGAAAATAGTCGGAAATCTGTGTCTAAGAAAGCAGGAAGTCAGGAAAAAACAGGGGCAAATGTGGAAATCAGGTAGAATCAAATAAAGGAGTAAAAGAAAAAAATAAACAAAAACTATTGAATTGTCGAACAAATACGACTGAAGAAAGGGAAGGAAATAAAGAATAGAAATAAAAACAATGCAAAAGAAAGGGGAAATGAAATTCGACGTGAGAAAACACTCTGATGAATGATTCAGCAACTTTTGATTTCTCCGGCGGGTCTTTGTGTAAACTGAACAGTTCTTCGTGTGAGTCGCTGTTAAAAGTATTTCATGACTGCGACAGAGAAGCTTTACTTTTCATCATTTAAAATATTTCTTTAACCACCACATTCACCACCATCACTACCGCCGCTGCCGCCGCCGCCGCCGCCGCCGCCGCCATCTGTTTTTTTCTCTTTCGTCTTTCTGTTTGATTTCTTCTTCGGTTGTTTTCACCGACAACAAGTTTGTTTTCGCAGTTAATTCTTTATTTCTTCTTCAACATAACAAGGTCAACAGAAACCCAATTCAACAATAAAAGACTACTGCAAAATCACGCGATTATTAACAGTATATCGTTTATGGTTTTCTTGGAATCACTGTCTGCAATAACATTGACTTCGTTCTCCTATAAACAGTTAAAGAATCAATAATACACAAATCTTTTTTAGTCATCTTATAAAGTCTTCTTTGCTTTCATCATCATGGCTGATGCTAACCATCAGGAGAGTGACTCATTGAACCTACTAGGGATAACATTTCCGCTGCTATGAATATCGAATCAATTGATACGTTTGTTACTAGGAAAGTTGGTTCACTGCGTCGTGCTAAAGAATATTTCTTGCCAGAATATATCTTACATATTTATAACTTTACCATCCGTCCACGTGCATTGAATATTGCTGTCACATCACTGTCTGGTTCATCTGCTATGTATTTAGAGATTGTTAACAAAAGCGAAAGGCGAATCAGTAATGTTATCGGTCTTGACCAGGCATCTCGGCTCAAGTCACTTTTCAACCACCGTAACGTAGCTTCTCTTTATCTTTTCTATAAATATTTTTCCTGATAATTGTTTGGATAAGCTTTCTTTTTTACCTAAACTTTACGAATTTAAACGCAGTAATCCTTTGCGTTTTAGTGACTTTATTGCCTTGCCTGGGGTGAAATGATTAAAAATAAATTTGTATTCGACTTATACAGCCACAAACACAGTTTTGTAGTTCATTCTTTTTTTAAAAGAAAACAACCTTCTGAGACTGTATATCTGAGATGAGGTGTTGAAATTATTGGCACTATTTACTTTGTTTTGACTGTAGTCATCATCGTAGTTGCCATATTCACGACATTTCAGCTGTTCTAAGATCCGACTTTCTTCAGGCCATTGGAATTTCGAACTGAAACCTTTATTTCATACACCGGGCTAGATTATTCTAGTTCCACGAGTCATGACTCTTTCAGATGTGTCAGTATCAATTATAAACTCAACGATAATTTTTTGTTCACCTCTGAACTCAAAATGATTTTGTGAAGTCACTGCTAACGCTTTTATCCAGTGGGACGGGTGTCCTTGATGACAATGTTGAATTATGATGAACCTGTATTTACATTTTATATTGTCAATTTATATTTTCTGTATCTTCATTAAAGATTCATGCAAAGAGGAATCAACCAGATATTTGTTGAACACTTAAAACAATCTATATCCTGACCGAAAAAACAGTATGGTTTTAACTCCTCTAGGGTCACTGCTGATGTCTTAACGCATAAAATCAGTAAAGCGTCTGATGATAAACACATCTCGCGGAATGGGTACCTTAAATATCTCAAAAGTTTTTGACAAGATGTAGCATCGGGAATTGGTATACAACCATGACAGCCATGGAATAACTGGAGGAGGATTCTCAGTTATCATGCCTTCCCTATTAGTTAGGTCTAGGAATGTCGTTGTTAAAGGCCAATATTAGGAGGCACATAAGATCAACGAGGGCATGCCATGAGGCTCTGTCTACCACCTTTTTGCTTTATATTAACTATCCGCCGACGATCATTAACAAGCCTGTTATCCATTACATGACATCGAAATATTCCTTCTTCAAAACAATAGTAAACAACATTAATTTTAAATGGATGTTTTAATTCAAAATTATTTCTTAAAACTATATTATTTTTACACGTGTTCGATTTACTTTCCGTTTTGTATTTTCTTAAATAATTAAATTACTAACAACCATTCAAGACCGATTAATTCAACTGTTTAAAAAATAAAAAACAAAAGATAAAATTGGACAAAGCAAAGAAACTCAAACACGTGTACCTACCAAAAATAAGGTTTATAGTAATAAGGAATAATGTCGTATGAAGGATTTCATTAATATATATATATATATATATATATATATATATATAGTTTCATTGATCAGAAACGTGTCACGAGTGATAAAACAATGGATGAATATTAAATGTAGTAATAATTTTAATATATAAATATTTAGTATTTTATTATTTCATTGAAAGATTCTAACCTTAAACATTATTTTTCAAAAAGTTTCTTTTTATTTATATAAAAAAGTTCGTTTAATACTTTTATACATTATTTTCACTAGAATTTTAAACTAAAATACATTTCGTTTACGATTCATACTTATATACGCACACATTCATACATGATTCTTTCATAAACATACATTCATACATGATTCTCTCACGTTATTTAAAATAGAAACTCGTTCCATCATTTGACACGTGTATACTTCATTTCACATATTAACTTTACTGACTCATAAACGCACACATTCACACATGATTTCTCTCAACACACACATTCATAGTTAATTCTCTCAATAAACGGAAAGGAATTTCACAGGCAGGAAGTGCGAGAAAAGAAGCTGATGTAGTACAATTTGCGTTTACATTTTATTGGTTTCACAGTAAAAGGGTGGGACCTAATTACTAATCTTGTGGCTCGTGTAAATTCATATATAGGGGGCACTAGTGAGCTAAGTTCATTGGAGCAGAAGCCGTGAAAGTATTTGTAGAAGAGACACAGGGAAGCCACACTGCATCGGTGAGAAAGTGACTGTATCCTAGCTGCTAAATCGGGATCGATCACATAATAGATTCTTTTTTGTCAAGGAACCCTATGTAGATAGCATTTAAGAAGAAAATTCGTTCCATCACTTGACATGTGTGTATAATACTTGTTACGTATTTTGAACGGAAATATTTTTTCGTCACTGTCATTCATCCATACTAACGTTATCGACATATACACACAGTGTGTCTATGGTTTAGATACGCTTAACACACATTGTTTTCGTTTACATATACTTACATTCACAATAAAAATATAATGTTTCTATTACGTGTAGGCACTCTCACTTGAAAAGACACGGGTTTTTCTTCTACATTTAATATTCATCCATTGCTTTATCACACCTGACACGTATCTGACCAATGAAGTTATACCTCGATCAACGTACTGTCTCTTGGATTTTTAAATCATTCGTCTTTAATGAATATGAAAAGCTTGTTAAAGTGAAACATGTTAGATTAAAGACATTTTCCTTACTTGTTCTTTACTTATTCTATTCACACACACACACACACACACACACACACACATATATATATATATATATATATATGGGTTGTGTGAAAATGCATCAAACTTTCAGAGAAGAGTCAACATATGTGTATATTGTATTTTGTTTATTACAATATATAAGCTGGAAGACTATCTCGTTTTAGACAACAAATATGGATTCAGTAAAATCACTATAGGATTTCAAGAACACAATACATATTTGTGTTGTTTACTGAATTGCTTGCACATGACTTGTTATTGTGGTCATTGATTGTGTAGCACAATGCACACTCTCTACATCAAAACCGCAGAGCTTGTACCAGTGCACGAAGTGATCACAAGTTTTAAAGTAGAATTTTAATTTTCCTAGTCAGATGTCATAATGAAGATTAAGCGGTCTCTCTCTCCAGTGGTTTAATCACTCTCCCGGACCCCTAGCCAGGTATCTCTATGTATTCGCGAGACACACCGGACGTAGTAACGGGTCGTCGTCAAACTGACCATTTACTATTATTAAATTACTGTTAATTTATGTTTAAATGATAAAGAACAATATTCAATCAATAAAGAAGAAAACGACTAAAAACCTCATCAGCAAATGTTAAAAACGATTTTAATGATACATAATAAAGTAATCGACTATACTGGAAGATAAACAAAATAACTAAGTTACGATTCGAAAGAAGTTTTTTACAATTTTGAAAATTACGTCCTCTTTCATGACACCAGAGAAATGTTATGCTTAATTATAAATAGAGCAGAATTATTCATGCATAGATAGGAATGAAGAAAATGCAACGAATGCAGGTTGAATTTTATATCGAAAATGCTAAAAATACATGGACAATTAGTTTTAATTTGATCTTCGTTTTGCCTAACTGCTTAACCTAACTGACCCCATTAAGATTTCTATCACTTTTGATTTGGTTTTTTTTATTGCTATTTATTTTGAATATCTCACATTCTATCAAAATTAGATTTGTAAGAAAACGATATGCATTGTATGATTCTGGATGTAAATTGGCCATGGAATTGAATTAAATATCGAAATCTTCCACTGTAAATTGAAATTCAGGATTGGTCGACATAGGTCCTTTCTTGCCTTTTCTAGGCTCTCTCAACTTGAATGCAGGCCAGTCTAGGGGTGGGAGAATCATTTCGAATTCAAAACCGTAGAAAAGACAATGTAGTAAGAAGTTACAGGAACATATATATATATATATATATATATATATATATATATATGTGTGTGTGTGTGTGTGTGTGTGTGTTTTGAAAAAAAACAGTAGCTACTCCCGCATTTATGCATTGTTCATTCAGTAATGAATTCGAAAACTCTCGGCTACTGGCGTGTGTTTACATTGTATATAACACGCTAAAGTCTGTCTTCTTTCACCGAGCGCCCATAGCTCAGAGGTAAAAATCGCCGACTGATATCAATTTGGCCGGTTTTCAATCCTGGCTAGATGCAATCGGATGTCTAACCTTACTGATGAGCTGAGATACAGTGAAACAGATCTGTCTACGGATGATTATATATATATATATATTGTCCACATCTTTATTTTTGTTGTCATCATCTTTATTGACGTATTCATGACGTTTCGGCCGTTATACGCTCTGGCTTTCTTCGGATCAAACCTTTTATTTCGTCCACATGGGTAGATTGTTCTAGTCCCATGCGCCATGTCTTTTTTTTTTTTTTAGATAACTTAGTTTCAGTTATTTCGCTTTCGTAACTCAATTGAACTTACAGTTTTTGTTCGCCTCTGTTGTGACCATGTATTGAACTCACAACTCTTTGAATCAAGTCAGTAGATTAATTCCACCAACGCTTTTATCCAAACATAATTTTGAAACATAATTCGATGAACTTAAAAAAAATGAAGAAGAATTTAATTCAGTTATTTTGGATTGTTTTAGAAGTTGATTTTGTTTATTTGTAATTTTATGTTATGCGATATCTACAAAATATTAAATACTTGCAAAATACATAAGTAATATTCAACTGTATCATCAGGAAATTGAAAAATAAAACATCTTTATGTTTGCCATTTTTTGATTTGTAAGATTGTATGTTATGCTATGGCTATAAACAGTTACAAGCTTTAAAAAAGACAAGTACTTTCCAATTACATCATTAGAAAATTGAAAAATAAAGCTTCTGAAATATTTTGATTTTTCACCCTTATCGCGTATATGGTAAAATCGAAATTGCGTTTTGGGGGTGACCTTTTTCATTAACTAATACAAATTAATAGATCTTTCAGTACATTTGAACAAAAGTTCGTCGAACAAGCATAGTTTAACAAAAACATCATAGCCCTAATAAGCATGATAGCGTGAATATGAAAAGAACAAAGCACACCTGTTCCTACCTGAATTATGTTTCAGAATTGTTTGAATAAAAGCTTTTGGTGGAAATAATTCACTGACTTGATCCAAAGAGTTGTGAGTCCAATACATGGTCACAGCAGAAGCGAACAAAAGTCAAACAGTGATATCAGGCTCAGATACTTTATTAGCTATATTTTAGTCAGAAGTGTATATATATATATATATATATATATATATATATATATATATATATATGCTACCTTCCTCCACCATAGAGCTCGGTGGAGGAAGGCAGATTTTCGCGTGTTATATACACAATGTAAACACACGCCAGTAGCCGAGAGTATTCGAATTCATTACTGAATGAACGATGCGTAAATAGCAGTGAGTGTATGTATGTATGTGTGCTTACAGAGTGCAATGGATAAATTGTTGTCTAAATTAAGCAAAAATGAAAATAATACTGATATCTCATTTAAGAGATTTATCTTAAAATACTAAGGAGTAAATTGATTAAATACAATTGCCATCGGCTTCCATCCTGGCTTCCTGATGGCCGGAATCTTTTGAAACTCTTCTAAACGGTCTCCATGTTGAAGCTGAGGAATGATGACATAATCCTTGGTTTCAGATCATTTTTTGCTGTTAAAAGAAGTTTTTTTGGTCTCTCGCTTAACTGTGCTTCAAACATAATTAAAGGAATTGCAGACTTATGAGTAAGGTGTGATGTGGTCTCAGAAATTGTCTAAAAGCCATAGCTTATTTCTCCTTATGTAGCATAGTGCAGAGTTTTGTTGCCAAACATAGTGTCTTCTAGCAGCTACCCTCTTAATCTAGGGCATCGTTGCCTTCCTAATCAGTGTTGAGCCTGAGGCCCTAAGAATGATAAGATCAATTTGAGTTTTCCGTACATTCGTGTCTTCGTAATTACCATTAGATTTATTCAACTCTTTTTGAATTCTTTGCACTGTTCTTAGATTGACACCCAAACACTCTGAAATGTTCCTATTCGAGCTTTCGGCGCGAATGCCAAGCAGTACAGGATGCCGTTTCCCAATTTCTGGTGGAGTAAATTCCGTCATGGTGCTCTTTTTCTCACTGACGGTTCGCAACTGACCCCACAATAAAGCGTTTTTGACCAAATAAAATTAAAAATTAAAATTACAAATAAAAATATAACGTTGCGACAACTTCCCCCCAACGCATCGTATATATATATATATAGTTTTTCATTTGTAAACGGGTTATTACGCGACCTAGGTTTCTACCATGACTGGTGTCTTTGGACAATTTTTAATAACTGATTTTACCGTTTACCGTTTACCGTTTTTCTTTTAAAGAACGCTCACGTAACTGTGTTTGGTTTGAACGCTCACGTGACAGGGAATTTTTGAACGCGCAAAATTCAAACTATTCAAAGAACTACATTTTGATATAATAGTAGAAACAAGTAAAAAAGTAGTACAATATTTAAATATAGAATTTAATTTACAAACTGGCAATGTCTCGCCATACATGAAAACACCAAATTAACATACAAAAATCCAGTCATCCAAAAAGTATAATTAAACACATTTACAAAGACTACCTAATAATTCGTCAAACAAATCAATATTTAATGAAAAGAAAAATAGCTATGAAGATGCACTAAGAAAATCTGGCCATAAAAACAAAACCACGAATAAAGAATGCAACTGCAGAGACGAAAATAAATGTCCACTTCAAGGACTTTACAACACAAAAGAAATCATTTATAAAACAAAGGTACATGATCCAAATGGCAAAAATAAAATATATTTGGGTTCAACCAAAGACACCTTTAAGACCAAGTGGTTTAATCAGAGTTTACATTCAAAATAGAAAATTAAAAATCTGTACAAAATTAGCTAGCTACGTGTGAAAATTAAAATCAAAATATGGAAAAGACCCAGACATAACGTGGAGTATTGTAAAAACAGCCAAGCCTTATAACGGTTGTAAAATATTTAGACTGTGCCAAGAAGAAAAGTTAGAGATTATGCTATTCGCAAACAAAAACGAGCTGTTGAATGAAAGAACGGAAATTATGACTAAGTGTAACCATACTAAGAAATACCTCTTAGGTTCATACAACCATGAATGAAAACGCCATAATTCGTTTGAATTTAAAAAATTGCGCGTTCAAAGATTCCCTGCCACGTGAACGTACAAAAAAAAAAAAATACAAACCCCCCCCCCCAAAAAAAAAACAACCGTTACGTGAGTGTTCTTAAAATAAAAAAAACAGTAAAATAACAGTTACTAAAATCGCCTGAAGACAGAACTCATGGTAGAAACCTAGGTCGCGTAATAACTCGTTTACAAATTAAAAATACTCAAAAGTTCTACAATACAATTGTATTGAGCACTTTTTAATACAAATGTGCACTGGTCTAACTCTATTATGACCAAAAACTAAGTATTAAACAACCAATATATATATATATATATATATATATAGTATATCTTCATTCAAATATATTTCTTTGGATATTACATACATTTTATTTTGATTTATTTTTTTTATTAATTTCTAATTCTCTAATTAGCTTCTTGATGTTTAGTTAAATTTCATCAGGGAAGGCACCGTAGTTTTTGTTGACCCAAGTACTTTCGATTTGATCATCAGGGGTGAATTGCGAAGACAAACTTCATGTAACTGTGATCGCTGTGAAAAAAACATATGGGAGCTAACCAGATATGGTAAATTGCAAATGGAATTAAATATTGTTTAAATACATTTTAAAACATTGCTAAAATGCTAGTAGTAAATTTTGTTTGGTGCTGCTTGGTAGGTTGGTTGCTTTGAGGTCAACAAAATTTTCGGCGTCTTCCATGAGGAATTTTCAACTTAACATGAAGAAGCTAATTTGCTAACAAGAAAAAAATGAATAGATATGGTATGTCTATATAATTAAATAAAATATGGTTGCTTAAATGTATATATATATATATATATATATATATATATATATATATATATATATATTCAAGTAGACATTAAGGTCAACAACAAGCGGCGACAGTCTATTTCTTGTTTGAACGCAATCTTCAGGCCTTCGTAGAGGAGATATATTGTCTGATTCTGGACGTCAATTTACCATGAAATCCAATTGACAGTTGGGAAATGTTACTAACATATATAAATATATATATTATGGAAATTACCGAAGATTAACGGAACTTGGTTATAAACAACCGACAATTTAAAATTCAAACAAATCATTTCAAATTGTAGGTTGTTTATAACCAAGTTTCGTTAATCTTCGTTAATTTCCATAAGACGTTTACATTTGTTGACATTACGATACATTTCAGAGCAGAGATGGTTCTTACGATGAATTCGAAAATTTGTGTTATAGGCTTAATTTGTCCTTGTTCAGACTGATCGTCATTTGTTGTCGAGAGGTCTAAGATCATATGGTGGCTTCCCCTATGTTGCTAGGGGTTGCAGGTTCGAATCCTGCCGAATGACATATATTTTCGTAACAAAAATCTATCGTAAATAATCAGGCCGGTAGAAATAAATCTATAATCAGTCAGTGAAGTGCCATACGTGATACACGCTTGGGCGATAATGTCTCGAAAGAGACATGACTGACTGGGCAGAAGATTATCCCGCAGTAGGTTGCCATTGCTTTCTGTGGTAGACTGGTTGCCGACCAAAGCTATAGAACCCAGTCTGTCCTGTTATTTAACCCATAACTGGTTGGAAGAGACGGATTAATACCTTTCCCAAGGGTATTTGCGCGTAAGTGAATACAATGGATTTAACTGGAATTCGAACTCGGCTCCCCGGTTTCTCGTTCCTAGCCAATATCCACTGTACCACAAACTGTTTGGTTAAAAACAGAAAATCTACTTAAATACGAGTATTGATAAAAAATAATGTTCAAACAAATCATTTCATATATATATATATATATATATATATATATATATATATATATATATATATATATACGAGAGAGTTAAGTACCATACGTGATACAGGCTTGTGTGATCATAACTGACTCGGTAGAAGATTTTCCCGCAGCAGCCTGGCAATTCTTTCTCCGGTAGATTGGTTACCAACTAAGGCTATAGAACCCAATCTGTCTTGCAATTTAATACATAGCTGGACAGAGAAGAAAGACACACACACACACACACACACACACACACACACACACACACACACACACACACACACACACATATATATATGTAATTATGATACATGTACGATCATGAATTATTCACATGAACTCTGCTTAACAAGAAGATGAGATCTGCCTAACCAATAATAAAAAAATAAAAGAAAACAGATCTTTTTCTCCCCCATATTTCATTGTCTGATAAAATGGTAATAAAAGCGAATCGTGTTACATTTATAAACATTTCCTTATCTTTTCATTATACCGGATTCCAATTCATGTTTGATCACAGTATAACCGTGTGTGTGTGTGTGTGTGTGTGTGTGTGTGTGTGTGTGTGTGTTTTCTCTATCTTGATGTAAATATTAGTCAATGTATATTAACTAACCTGTATTTTTAATTAAAAGTTTTAATGAAATTAAAAAATAGTTCTTCCATTTTATGGTTTTGCTCTTTCAGTTCTTTTTTTTTGTAAGAAGCGGAAAAATAAAATGCTATTCAGGTATTCTCTTTTGAAAATTTCGAAATACATGCAAATTTCGAAATACATGAAAATTTCGAAATACATGAATATCATTCTATTCTTTTTTATGGGTTAGAAGACCCATAAAAATCTGTACGACTAGCTGAGAATAAACAAATGAAACTATTTTAACCAGTTTCTAATTAGAGAGTCGAGCCAGATTATGTTCACACTGATTTCATGCTCAGAAATAATTACAGATGTTTCATATCTTGATATACCCACTCCCCACAAAATACAAACAAAAAACAAATCAATGATTCAATGATTTATAGTCATAATTACCTGCATTTTTTAACATGAACACTCAAACCAAAAGTTTTATAAAACAGATAATTTCTCAAGCGTATATGTCTGGCGTCTTTTCTTTCCCAAACCTTTCCTCATTCAGTAGCACTTGTGTTGGAAGCTAATTTTCTGACTAAATCCTAACATAGATGATTTGCATATGAACGATCAATGTCTGCAGCAGAGCACTGAGTCACCGCATTGGGGATATTAAGAGAAAAATCTTATTTGAACGCTGCCACCATTCCTGTCACTGAGGCAGAAAACATTACCCCACGATCTTTCACTTTAGTTGGTGTGTTTTTTTTATTACTAGGAAAAATAAGTTTTCATCTTGATACTGGCATCTAGCATAGATTCATCAGATTTGAACGTATTTATAACGGATTTCTATGAAAATGTTGCACTTTTAATCCAGTGGTGAATTATTGAAATCTTACCAGCAAGTTAATACAATTTTTTTTATCTTTTATTGATGAAAACGTGACAGTGACAATATTTTTCTTGAATCTGGCAACCATATATGCGTCCAATATATGTGGGATTGAGTCATCTTAGATACGAAGACTTATTTTAGCACCGAAGAAATATTTTACTGTCAACAGTTATGAAGAAGTTATTAAGTGCGTATAAACGCCGAATGGCTACAAAGGTCTATAATCAAACCTATTTTTATGTCCAGAGAAGAAGGGTAGTTTTTAATATAAGACTCGAATGGAAAATTAATTCAAAATTAATTTTCTTTGGGAAGGAAAAACGGAGGAAGAGCATGTTGAAACAAAGAGTTTGGAAAAATCTAGAATATGAAATAACCTGGGATCTGGAATAAGTGTGGTTAGTTGGAAAATAATCACAATTTGAATACGAATGACGAAAATAGGTACAAAAACAGTGGGACACAGCTTTATGCACATATAGCGCGCATGTTTGGGCACCTCGATGTGGTGTAATGGTTAGTAAGCTTGTCTTGCTAGAACCATTACAATTGAATAATGAATCGATCCTCACTGGGTGTTCTTTACTATCGGCCTTGTACCACATCTAAGTTACGCTTTGTAAATCACCATATAGTGCATATTTTAGTTCTTTTTTATCCTTTACACTTTTGATCTTTTTTCTTTCATTTGCATACATTTACACTGACTGATTCTATCATTCATAAACGAACAAATTTTCCTTTTCTCATTTTTCCCCCTCATTATTACCCCCTTTATTTCAGGTACTTACTCTCTTACTCGCTCTTTCTTTTACTAAAATTCCTTTTTACTAGCATGGGCATATTTTCCTATGATTGCTCCTTCCCTCTCTATCCTTCCCTTCTCTTTCATCCTCTCCCTCTTTCTTTTTTCAACCTCTTTCTTTATTTCTCATTCTGTCTCTCTATTTCTCACTCACCCACATGCATAAATCAAACACTCTATCTCCCCCAGGCACATGCGCAAAGATCAATGCATATTGCAAATATACAGCGTAAGCTAGGAGTGAACATTTTACGTCAATGAATTAACGTACAATATATAAAGATTTCTTTTTTCTAAAAAAGCTGAATTTTTCTTTTGAAAAATAGATTTGGAACCAATCAATTTCTTTGCTGACACTATTCATACGTATTCTTTTGATTATAATTACGGTAAATTCGTTAGCCATTGGGGGATACATTTGATTGAACCATTGATTGAAACATTGATTGAACTACACATAGAGCCGTTTGATTACAGAACAAGACAAAAAAGTCTGTCTGTCTGCAGTTCTTACAGAAGGTATAAATCACGCTATAAATATTTCATTTATTCCATCAAAATCGCCTTATGGCGCCTTCTATCACAAACTCGCAGACCAATTCACTAGTATAGGAAATTAGATCCTCAGTAAGAGCCTCATTAATGGGATCTTTTGCCCGAATAAAAGAAGTTTAGTAAAGAAAATATCAAGATTTTCTTATCAGCCTTAAAAGAGTTTAAAGCGATACATTTGGTTACATTCCCCATAAGCTATTTGCATTTGTTAATCTAAGACAACTTTAGCTAACTCTTCCATTCAATAAATACTAAATGACAAATTTACTTATTACGTCTGGATTTCATTAGGATCTTGTTAAGTATTCAAGAAAGGCAAATGCTTCAAGCTGAATGAAAATGAAAGAAGGACAGTTAAAAGCAAGAGATTTAATTGAGAAAAAACTGAGAGTGACATGATAATGTCCGAAATATCGTTAAGTAGGATAAAAAAGAAAGAGAGAAAACAGAAAAATGTAGGCATAATCAAAACTAAAGAATTGACAGAAGTATAGATAATTCTTGTTGGTAATTATTATTTATTTCTAACTAGTATATTTTACATTTAATTTCAGTTGCTTTGCATTGCAACTACCATTTGCATCATGGATAAGAATTATGAAATAAGCTTTTGATACGATTCAAACACTTTATATTCGAAATGTGGCCTTTTCAGAGCAGATGCCTAATCGATTAAGCTATGAGAACATACCGAACAGGTTTCAATATATATCCATAAAACCTTTATTCCGTACTTGAACTGAACACCACCATAAAGCTACATTACCAAAATGGCAAATTTCAGGTGGGCTACAGAAACTTTTTAACTGAATATATTCTATGCAAAATGGAAAACTTTACTACCAGTCATGAAAGCTCTTACCACGTGTTCGCTCTTTAACAGTGCCTTATTATCTTTTTCAAATAACTATGTCGTTGAGCAGTGAACAATATATGTATCCTCTCTATTAAAGTTTGTGTTTGTGTATTTATTTGTACACACACGCACACAGTTTATATATATATATATATATATATATATATATATATATAGATCCAATTGTATGTAGAATGGAGAAAGAATATTTACAACGTCCAAAACATTAATTTAAAACAGTGCTCAATATATAATATATAGAGCTTTGAATATTAATTATAAATTATATTTTAGAATATGTACATAATTTTTTATAAATATCCGTTACAAAGGTACATTTGTTTCGACATTGAAATGTCTCTTCAGACGGAAGAGACATTTCAATGTCGAAACAAATGTACCTTTGTAACGGATATTTATAAAAAATTATGTACATATTCTAAAATATAATTTATAATTAATATATATATATATATATATATATATATATATTTTTATATATATCCCTCCTGTCACGCTGAGGGGGGGGTAGGGATTATTTTTCTTTTTTTTATGTCTAATTGTATGATACATAATAGTAGGTAGCGCAATATATATGTTGCCGTCATTTTAGACAGCATATTGATATAAATAATTTGTTGTCATTTTTCAGAGCACTGACCCATTCGTCTTTTATAAATTCATGTAAGATCAAACTTTTGTAGGTGTCTCTGCCTTATATTAGTAGAACAAAACAACTCAAAACAGTTAGCAGAAAGTAATCTACACGCCATCTTATACAGAATCCGATTTAAGGTCGGTTTGAAAGTGCCCCTAACAAGTATTTGTATATGATATAGAACCCATTAAATATGACTTAACGCTAAAAAATGAAGAATGTTCGAGGGAATTTTGTTTATATACAAAGATATATTTGCAAAATCAAAGAAAAAATATTATAATAAAAAACGCCCTTTCGATCCTAATTATATCACGAATATCAACCATCTATACAAAATAATGCTAGATTGGATAAATGTGATTTACTAAGTAGAGCGGGATTAGCTAAAGTTATTTATTTGACATTCCCCACTAAGGAGAAATGTGACACAAAGTTTATTTTATGTGTGGGTGGCCATACAAAATTTAAATAACTGGGAAATGAAAGTACAAAAAATCGAAGGCGCATTGGTATAGCGAAATATGCTTTCAAAAAGTTTACTAAAACATTAGGAAACAGCAAAATTTCGTTAGAAAGGAAGAAAAGGCCACACAACTGCTATGTAATATCGGTTCATCTGTACGACAAAAAAATCCTGGAGAAATATCATCCCGAATGAAGAATATACAACAAAAATATAGTTTACAGAAGGATACTGAGAATCCTATGGACCGAACAACATTTTAGAGAAAATGAAAACAAAAATGACACTCATACGTAGCATCAGAAAGAGACAGTCGAAAATTATAGGGCAGATAATGACAAAGAGAGGCCTACAAAATTCGATACCACAGGTCATATTGAAAGCAAGAAGGACAAGGGAAAACAGCAAATAACCTACTTAACAAACTTGCTTAAATGGATTTCAGAACAAAGATTAGGAGAGATAACAAAATGACAAATTTTAGTAAAAGCTACAAAGTACAGGAATCTGTGGAGAGCCATGATCATCCACATTCTGTTCTCAGGGCCCATAGAAGAAGAAGAAGAAGAAGAAGAAGAAGAAGAAGAAGAAGAAGAAGAAGAAAGAAGAAGAAATACAAGTCCAACTCTGACCGTTGGACTTGTATTTGGTAAGAATATAAAACTTCTAAATTATTATACTACTGTGATTTTTTTCGTAATATTTTATGTTTTCGATATTTCGACGAAGAAGTTTGTCTTTTAAAAAGTAAATCATCGATTTTATTTTATCAAAGTGAGATAAAAAAACATGGTTGTTCGCTGTGATGTATTCGATGATGACTCGGAATGAGAAGTCAGAAAGCCGAGTTCGAATACCAGTTGGTTTCCTTACATTCACTTACGCGCAAATACCCTTGGTAAAGGTATGAACCCATCTCTTCTATCCGCAGATGTGTATTGAATAGCAGGACAGACTGGGTCTTATAGCCTTAGTTGGCAACCTGTCTACAGCAGAAAGAAACGGCGACCGGCTGCGGGAAAATATATTGCTTAATCAGTTTAGAATCGAATAAAACATGATCGCCCAGGCGTATATCGCATATGGCACTTATAAGAACAAAAACAATTCTTCCAAAAGATGAATATATCTGAAACATAAAGATTTAATGCTACGCGCTTTTAAGAGAAGAGTTGTAAGAGTTATAAACTATTTTCATTTTTTTATTTTTATATAAAATCTGCATATGACATTCATCTTGTATAATAATCTCAACACGTGTTGTATCTGAAATTTGACTGTATTCTGAGGCTATAAAATCATGATCTTACACCGACGGGTTGATAGAAACTAATGACAGTAACAAGAGGCCAAAAGGATTCGATTACTTTTCAGTTTGATGAGCATCCGTTCTCCAGTATGCAATCATTGCTCAGTTGAGATTGCTTTTCTGATTAACTTGAGAGTTTTTCACTGTCTAACTTGAACCAATCGTGCCATATTCAGTCATCAATATTCTGATATGCCCTTGTGATGGTATGAACGGCTTGTCCACTGAAATGCATGTCTTATCTTTAAAATTAAACAGTCAAATATTATGTTCATTCTTTACTGAAAATAAATACCGAATACTTTACAGTGAAATAAAAACTCATCATTTTTTTCTGTAAGCTGTCTTGATTTACAAAGGAAAACTTTGCAAATTCAATCCTTTAGAGCTACCGATAACAAAAACACTTTTAGAGTAGGAACCATACGTCAGCAGGGTTAAATCATTGTCTCTTTATTCAAATTGTAAGAAAGAAGTTCTACTCAGATTATTCCAGACCGTTACATTTTTGAACAGGCTCCAACGGTTTGATTACTACAATCTTAACCTTTTCATGTCTCATGTCAGCCATTATCTAACCTGCATAACCTAAAAATATTTAATTCCTATGTTTTCTATTTATGTACATATCACACAGATTAAGCTTGAATCTTGTATTAGGTAAACAATAGTAAAACCAGCGCATATATCAATTATTACAATAAAGTGGTTTTCAAGTCTAAACTGAAGTTAGAATTATATATATATATATATATATATATATATATATATATATATATATATATATATCTGTGTGTGTGTGTGTGTGTGTCAGATTAATTAAATTGCAAACGTTCTGTCAGCTTATTTTTAATAAAATCCGTTCATACTCACGGATAATCTTTCGCGTATTGTAACTGAAAAATGTCAGAAATGAACTTTAACGTTCACGGATGTTATTATCATTAATTTCTCAAAGTACCCATGTACTTTCCTTCTCTTTCCGAGATCATCTTCAGGGGTGTGAGTTATAGTAACCTTAATATATATGACAGACACAGCTATTATCCTTAAGATTTTATATAATTTTTCATGTGTTCATATAATTTTCTTTTTTCGGTACTCAAATTATATAAGAATTGTCCAAAGGTTTTTTAATTTCGAGCGCTTTTGGCTATACTTTTAGCTATAATCAAGAATTCATTTTGTTCTACTTGTAAATAAACATGCCTAAAATTTATGCATCTAGAGACTTGTGTACGTTAAGTTCTGAAAACGGTAAACACGTTGCTACAATGTTTATAATTGACGTTAGTAAGTGTAGGATTTATATTTTTTATTAGTAATGCCTCCAGTATTTTTAATCTTCTTTTGCATGTGGATAATGCTATTATGTATCAACACGTATATGAAGGATAAGTCTTAGAAGATTTCGATGTGTGTTTAAATGAGATCGGATGGAAATGTTGTGGGAAATGTTGTTCGAATGCCTACGTTTATCCATTATCTCGTTTTTTTTGGCAATAAGCATCATTATAATTTACCGCCCCCGCCATATATATATATTTTTTATTTTTTTTTTTAATCATTTCACCCCGAGCAAGGCGGAAACGCCACTGATGTGCAGGGGGTTACATAAATGTAAAATGAATAATTAGAAAAGAGTGAGGAGTACAAGCTAGTTAGAAAGGAACAATAGAAAGCTGAGAAAGAAGGTGCGATGACAGATACATAGGAGGAGAGGAAGGGAAGGGGAGAAAGGGGAGGGGAGAGAGCTAGAGGCCAGTGGTTAGTAGATGAGTATTAACTTTGCATTTAAATTTCTGGAGGTTGTAGCCGTCAGGAAAGCAAGAATACGGGAGTGAGTTCCACAGGCGGTAAGTGCGAGAGAGGAAGCTGCAGGAGTAGAATTGTCGTCTACATTTGGCTAACCTGACTGTGAATGGGTGGGACCCAGTTGCCAGTCTGGTTGCACGGGTAAACACCTGTTGAGGAGGCATCAGTGACTTAAGCTCATCCGAGCAGAAGCCATGAAAATATTTATAGAAGAGACAGAGGGAGGCCACATTTCGACGATGGGGAAGTGGCTGCAGTCGAGTCGCCAGATCAGTACCTATCACATTACAGACTCTCCTTTGGAGCTTGTCAAGAACACTGAGGAGAACGGCAGGGGCACCTGACCATAAATGGCAGTAGTACTCCATGCACGGACAGATGGTTGACTTGTATATATGCAGGATGGATTCAGGTGGAAAAAACATCCTGGATCTACATAGTGACCAAACCTTCTTAGCAGTAGATTTTGCTATGGATTCAATATAGTGGTTCCATTTGAGGTCTGAGGACAGGGTAAGTCCGAGGAGGCGTAGTGTATTACTCTCCGGGAGAATCACCTGGTCCATGCTTATGGGAGGCAGAAGAGGTTGCCTGTAATGGTTGACAGACAAGAGCTTGGTCTTAGAGGAATTGAAGTTGACAAGCCACTTCTTGCCCCAGTTCACCACAGAGTGTAGATCTCACTCAAGGTCAGCAGCGAGATTATGTCTGTCCGCCACGACAGGTTTCTTACTGGAGCGGGAGTATATTGTAGTGTCATCTGCGTAGATGCCTACTTGGGACTTGATCTCATCTGGGAGGTCGTTGATGAAAATAAGGAAGAGCGTCGGGCCCAGGATAGAGCCCTGTGGGACACCAGCATTCGTGCTGTAGGACAAAGAGGCACGCCCATTCAGAACGACCTTCAATTTGCGGTTATTTAAGAAAGATTGGATTAGGTCAAGCAGGCAACCGGTAATACCATAACCGCGTAGTTTGCATAGGAAGCCAGGGTGCCAAACCCTGTCGAAAGCCTTGGAGATGTCCAGAGCAACCGCGCGAGCCTCGTCAGACTCATCAAGGGCCTGTAGCATGTACTCCGTTACAGTTGTTAGCAGGTCGGCCGTGGACCTGTCGAAGCGGAATCCATATTGCCTGTCGGAGAACAGTTTGTGGGCGGTGAGATGATGAACTATTTCTGCATTGATTATAGCCTCGAATACTTTCCCGAATATCGGTAGAAGACTGATAGGGCGATAGTTGGATGGGTCCGAGGGTTCACCACAATTCTTAAAGACAGGAACGACTGAGGAGAATTTTCAGCATGCAGGAAAGCAGGAAGCAGAAGTATTGGGTTGGCATGGATGAAATAAAACTTTCTTATCCAAAAAACAAAACAAAAAAAAACTATTCTTAAAAGAGTGCTCATAGTTATAAGGTCTGCTATAATTCTTGATTAAAGTGCACAGTATCAGAGATAGGCCATATGTAAATATAAAAATGAGCATTGAAGGCAACACCAAGAGGCTAAACGTAATCGTCAGATCATCACGATTGAGTTTAGTATTAAACAGACTCTGGTTGTTGACTTCAATGTTATATATATATATATATATATGATGGATGTGCGTTGTGGAACGAGAAATCGTGGAACCGAGTTCGAATTCCAGTTGAATGCCCTGCATTCATTTACGCGCTAATACCCTGAGGAAAGATATTAATCCGTCTCTTTCCTCTAGTTATGGGTTAAACAACAATACAGATTGGATTCTGTAGCCATGGCTGGGAACCAGTCTACTGAAGCAACCTGAAGTTTTTTTCAACCATGTTGGTGTTCAACTCAAGTTTCATAATAAACAAAAATTGCTTTTGGACGAGTTTATTTAAGAACAAAGACAAATTCGTTTCAGTATTAGTCAGATTGCAAACATTAATTGTTTATTAAACAGGAAACAGATTTTCAAAGTCGGGTTAAGATTTGAAATTTTACTGAAAAATTTCGAACCTCCGGGTGATACCATCTTTAGATTCACGTTGTATTTTTCATTTTTTCAAAGTTCCACTTTTTTGTCTCTTGAACTCAAAAGTAAACTTAATTTGCCTGATAGTCAGAGATTCTCGAGACAAGACATAATTAATTGATATGCGTCTTGTGTTCTCGTTAAAAACAAATAAATTTATCAAAAAAGAACACGAAACAAGTGAGCCTTTTTGTTATTGCTGCTGGTGTTAGTCGTAGTGATGATGCTTATTATTGTTTATTTTCTCTTTCTTCAATTGTTCATTAGCATCATCACTTATATTCTTTCATTTTTACTCTTTCTTTTCAACGTGATTTTTTGTTTACTGAAATTTAGCTTATCATTCACTCTCTTTTCTCTATCTGCATTGCAACAACAGCAGCAAAAATAATAAATATTATTATTGAGCAAGCAATTACTATCATAATTACAACGCTGAACAGTTTAATGAGAACGGAGAATAATAGCATTGCTGACCACAGCCACCACACCCGCAAAAGTAATCAGTTATCTCTTATTTAAATTAATAAATTAATGTAAAATTTGCCAGAAAAGTGTGTAATGTTGACTATATGCAAGACGAAAATTTTGGTAGCTAATGAAAACAATCTATTGAGCAATAAAGTAATTAGAAAATTGAACGCTATAAATATTTAAGAATATTAGGTTTTGACATCATTAAGACTTTAAAACTTTAAGTAAAGGAAAACAAGGTAGAGTTTAAAAACAGAAACTTTATGAAAAGCAACCAGGACTATGTATTTCGAAGGATTTCTAAACTGGACGAAACAAGAACTCACTAATGAATGGAGCCTAAAATTAATGCACCAGTCTCTATAAGCGAGATATGGTGTAGATTTCTTTAACTCAAAGAAAGCAGCGGTTTCCTTAGCACAGAAAATTCTGTTAGGTCTGCCATAAAAAGGGCTGAGAACAGACAACATATGAAACTAATGGTCATGGTTAGATATTAGATAATTAGATAAATAGTAAATAGAGTTTAGAAGGAACCAGAAACACAACCCTAAACTGGAAAATCCAGAGTAATTTCAGAACAGGAAATGAATGCACAAAGAAACTAGAAAAGAAAAACAAATTCACTCTTAATTAATGTCCGGGTACAAAAAAGAAGCTTTATTATAAAAATCTCAGAAAGTTACTGAAAAGAATGGAGAGAAGCTATAACGTCTCATACCATAAACGAATACAGAAAACTGACCTAGAGAAAATATATAATGAAACTTGATTTTGTGTGAATGCTGATTCACTGTAGATTATTTTTGCTGTCAATGTGGACAGCTAAAAGCACTTCTAGATAATAGGAGAAAAAATCTAATTAGAAAATTTAAAAATACCTTCTAAAATTCTTACTTTAAGAATGATCACTCAAATCTAGCATGCCGTTCACAGAAAGTTGATACCAAATAGAAAATATATTTGATTTCAGAAGATGACTGAAAGAAACATGGAAAACAAACATGATTGTTTATGAACTGTTAAAAAAGTGAAATATTAAAGCGAAGGTAGTTCCCAGAGAATTGGTACGTGTGTGATATCCAACATTGAGGCAATCACCACGTATATCTTGTTCCTTTCCTTTTTCTTTACCTTCGCAACTGTCTTCACACCTGTGTTCCCATCCTTCCCTTGTCCTTTTTCTGACACCCCCTGTAACTGGTTCTTCTTTCTCTTTACTCTCCTTCTTTCTAAACTTTTACTCTTATACAGCCCCCTGCTTTGGGTGAAACGATTACCCCCCGCAAGAAAACAACATTATTAGCCGTCGGGAAGTAGTTACATATTTCACCTCTATGAATAACGAGTCAACTAACCAAAGCATAACCAAAGTAAAATTAAAAAAAAACTGTACCGAGAAATAGTTTATCGTCGTTTCTATTTGATAATATTTCGTTTATAGTGCATTTCAGAGATTAATGGGTAAATATTGCAACAAAAATATTTTGGCACCCTATGAATTTTGGCTTAAAGCCTAAAACAACGTTCTCCGATGTGCAGTATTTTAACCAAAAATGCCGAATGCTTTGCATCGTACTATACCAGTGATGAAACGGGTTTTGCATATCAACAAAAAATGAAAAAGAAAACCGTTATCACAAAATGGAAAATCAGTGACAACGCCAAAACCAGGATTTCATTCCCCAAAATTATTGTTTTATGTCTGGTGGAGTATGAAAGGTGTCGTTCTTTGCAAGCCACTGTACCATTGAACGATGACCACTGCAGACATTAATTGACTAGATAAATTAAACATAACGTCGAAAGTGTCTTGCTTGAGTAAACAAAATGTTATTGTCCAGTATGATAATGCGAGAGAATATTCTGCAAAACAATCCCATGAAAAATAAAATTGTTAGGAGAGTATGCTCTTCCATATTAACTTGCTTAAGCCCATTAGATTTTTATTCGTTTTGATCATTAGAACATTTTCACAAAGAAGTTTAAAACAGTCTTATAAACTTTTTCTTTGCGGGTCCAATATTTAATTTAAACGTTGAATTTGTTGGGTTGTAGTCATTGAAAATTGATATGATTACATATTTGGTAAATTAATTTTACTTACGCTTGTTTTTATATATTTTCTGGTAAAAGAATTTTACTTTTCTAAACACACTAATATTAACGATATCATTACAATATTATTGAACTCATCAAGGACAGTGAGGAATGGGAGAGTTTCAAAAGAGATTGATAGAAATTGGCAGAAAGCTTTACTATTTACTCAGTCAGTTGATTGTCATACGTAATACACACTTGAGCGACATACATGACTGACTGGGCAGAAGATTTTCTCGCAGCAACTTTCTGTGGTAGATTGGTTGCCAACCAAAGCTATAGAACCCAATCTGCTCTGCTATTTAACCCATTGCTGGAAGAAGAGGTGACAGATTTATAACTTTTCCAAGGATATTTTCGCGTTTGTGAATGCAACGAATTTAACTACAATATCGAACTCGGCTCTCCCGTTAAAAATAAGCGCACGCCCACTATTTGCTATGAGTTTGAAAAGAAAATTCATACAACATTTAGAATTAAAAAATGTAAGGTACAATTCAAAACAAAAGTTGCGCCAAAGGAAACCTCTAAAATATCAACATTATATAAAAAACTTCAGTTATAATTTTTCAGGATTCTAATGGATAGTTGTAAGGTAATCATAATATTGATTTTTTCTTTTAAAAACTTTGTTATTGTTATGATCTGAGGTGAAAAAACATCTGTTGCCATTTCGGCTTTAAAAGAATTTGAAAGAGCTGACAAACACATGAACACATCAGATTATGATCATATTCCATCTATTTTTGTATTCTCTCATCGAATTATCTTTTCTGAGTCATTATCTTTACCCCAACCCGTCCCTAGCATCGTGGAGTGTTTAAATACTGTACAAAATAGTTTCCTTAATATTTAGCAAAAGAGCAAACTAAGTTTTCATGATTAGACAAGTAACTTTCTGAATAACAAGTAACCGCAATGAGTTTCTCGTTTCAGTCACAATATTTGTATGAATTATAAGATTTGTTTACTAAAAATAAAATAAAACATATTTCGTTTTGAATATCTAATAGTTGGATTTTGCCAATAAAACTACTTTTATTTAATCTCTTAAACGCCAGAAAGAAAGCTTAAGACAATATGTAACAAGAAAATTGAAGGCCAAATGATATATATATATATATATATAATGATTTTACTAACCCTCAACCAGAACATTTTTCGTCCAGTCCATGACAGATTCGAATCCAAATAACTACTACTACATAAAAAATTAACGTATGAAGTTAAGAATACCCACTCATATATATATATATATATATATATATATGTGTGTGTGTGTGTGTGTGTGTGTGTGTGTGTGTGTGTGTGCGTGTGTGTGTGTGTGTGTTTAATGCAAGGAATATGACACTTTAACTGAGCTGGTTCATGCAGATTTCAAAGTTTCGCGAGGACACTCTTATGATGTCGTCTGTCATCAGGTTTTGATTACTCCACGAAACTTCTAAATCAGCATGAACCTGTTCATTGTTTTGTGCAAGGTAAAACTTTGAAGCTTTCAGTAAAAACAGAACTCAATAAAGTTGTAATAATTTAAGTAAATCAGCTAGCGACTCTTCCGCCGTAAAGCGCTTACAATATAACCAAATAGCAACGTCTATAAATTCTTTTTCTTCACGTGCTGTATCCTTTCAAAACGCAGGCGATGAGGGTTTTTCACAACATTCTGTCCCTTTTAGCCGAAATAATAGACAGAAAACATGAGTAGAAAATACGAAAACTTTTCAGCGCATATTCTAGGCCACAAAAATGTCCTATGTTGGCCAAGCATAGAAATAAATGCAATATAGGGGCCATTAATACAGAGTGCTAGAGCAATATAATTACAAACAACAAATTGTAATATGAGCTCTGGTCAAAAAATGATTACCGCGACATTAGGTTTATAAGTTCACAAAATTCATACATGAATGTCCTTATTCGTTGGATCTAGTGACCCAAAGAGTTGTTAAGGGTTCAATAATTTTATGTGAACAAAACTTAGAGTGTTGAGTTAAACTGATACTGTAACATCTGAAAGCGACATAATTCGCGGGACTAGAACAGTCTACCCCGGTGAGTTTCAGTTCAAAATTACAATTCTCTGAAAAAGATCGAAGCATACATCAGCCGAAACCTCGTAAATATGACAACAAATATGAAAACAGTAAATGTAAATAGTCTAAATTTTCACTTAGTATATCATGCGTTGTTTTCCTCTGCCTCTCTTGCCTTCAATCTGTCCTGTAAGTATCCGATTTTCTAAGCTCGCTTTCCTCATTATATGCCCCAGAAACCCCAATTATTATCTCCTTATGTTGTATAGTTTACCTTTTGTTTCCTTTTTTCTCTAAAATCTTTGTCATTGCTCATATGTTCGATCCATGCAATCTTCTCTGGCTATCCCAAATGTGCCTTCAGAATTCAGTGTCACACTTTCCGTCCTCTGTTTAGACATTTCCCAGATATTTAAATTTACGCACTTGTCGGATAATCATATCACCGATTTACAATTCACACGTTGGGCTCATCCTTTTACTTACAACCATGCATTCTGTTATCTTGCAGTTTTCTTTTTGCTTCTCTTCGCTACCTTTTGTAGGAGTTTTGTATTATTTCTATCAACACTGTGCTATCTGGATACCATATGCTGCTAAGATTATGGCTGCGAACCATGAATCATGGTCGGACATCTAATTCTTTAAGAATTGCCACGTACCGCTCAGTTCAAACACAACAATTCTGTATGAATTTCTAGGATGAGGAATTATCAATTTTTTCTTCTGTTATTTACTGTACCTATTCAGAACCTAGAAGATTCTGGTTCTCCACATTTTCCTGCCCCTTGTTAATCAGTTTTGTCTTTTTGTTATTTCTCCTAAACCCTGTTCTACCATCAATTTACTGAAGTCCATCAAGTATATTACGTGCTGCTTTCCGCTGTCTCTCTCCCCTTCGCTCAATCTCTTTGGTGAGTATCAAAATTTCCAAGCTTCTCTTTCTCGTCAAAACTTTCAACCGCCTCTTCTTAATGTTAAATATAAGTTTCCTTTTTGTTTCTATTCTTTCAAAAACCTCGTTGTTGTTCAGATGTTCAACCATTGGTACCCTAAACATCTTCCCGTATAATCATATTTTTGGTGCTTTAAGTCTTCTCCCCATCTTTGAAGAGATTGTCTAGCATTCGCTGTCATACAGGAGGACGGATATCCCGCAACACTTCAGTACTGTTTTCTTTGTTTCTAACGAGATTTGTCTGACACTTAATACTCTGCATAGGTTTTGGAATGCATCTCTTTGGTATTCGCGATACGTCTTCGGATCTCAGTCTCACACTTGCCATCCTCTGTTAAAATATTTTCTTAAATATTTTTTTTACATTATTTATATTCGGTCGATTTTCCGCTCTCTTCGTGCTCCAGTCTAATCTGGATCGACAAACACCTGAAAAATCCTGTTCATCAAAACCAAATGTTGTTATAAATGTGTGGGTGTTAATTTAAGTATGAATAATATAAATAGAGACTAAGAAGCTCTTCCAAAATCTGACGAACTTGTCAGTACCTGCATTGTAACTAAGGAAAAAATGAAGAATATAACCCCAAGACAATTATGGACAAAGAGAAACTGAAGAAGTGACGCAAAAAAACAAAAACAAACAAAAAAACAAATCGATTATATAACTACGAACTGGAGATTCAGGAACGCAATGGTTCATTACAAAACTTATCCAAGTGCCAACTTCGGAAGCGACCACCTCCCAATCATATTTAAACTAAGAATGAAACTTCGGCAACTGAAGAATCCTAGTGCAGCACCCAGACTGCAATACAACAGATTTGTGAACGACCTGAGTCTGCAGAAAAATACATAGCAAGCGTAAAGAACAAATACAGAAACTTGAAATGGAACAAATTGAAAGAAGCGTTAGTGATGCCACAAACGCTTTCTTTAGTTTGTTCTATTTCTGATGTCAGCAAACAACATTGTCCTAAAGGTAAACAGGCGTGGGAGAGAAAATGAGTGGATCACTGAAAAGATTCTCGACATGATGCAAAGGAGACAGAAAACAATGCCAAAACATGGAACGGAATACAGAAAACTACACGAGGAAAGAAAGAGCAAATGCAGACAAAGTAAAGAGAAATGGTTCAACATCAAGTGTGCAGAAATAGAGAGATTGAGTATGACTCATAAAGGAGACATGCATAATCAAATAAGGGAACTAACAAGATATAAGCTTGCTCCCCAACATTATGTATAAACTCCAAGGGTGGAACGCTGATATTAGAGAAAGACTAAATACTTCAGCGATGGAAAGAATATATAATAGATCTCTTCCACGACGAGAGAGGAAGAGAGAGAGAGAGAGTGAGAGAGAGAGAGTGTGAGAGAGAGAGAAACCGTAAATACACAGAGATAGCGACGTACAGGAAATATTAAAATCTGAAGTGGAAAAACTGAATAGAAACAAGGTAGCTTTCGAGGTCGATAAGAATTATAGAAATAATGAACATGGTGATTTACTGGAAGACCTAAACAGATCGATTTTCATAGCACTACCTTAAAAAATAGGTGCAAATAAATGTGAACTCTACCGAACAATCAGCTTAATGAGCCACAACAAAACACATCATCCGAATCCGGATGAATAGAGTGCGCAGAAGAATCATGCGAGGAATAGGACAAGAACAGCAATTCGGGAAAGACATTAAAGTAATCAAGAATATTCACTGGCAGCAAACTGCCTACATACGCACAGGAAATGAGTATCTGTTCTTCAATATGACAGTTAATGCTGGACAATTTCATCAAGGTGAAAGAAGACTTCAAGCAACCGAATTGTGGTTCTGCAGAAGGATACTGAGGATACATGGACTGAACATGTGAGTTAAGATGAGGTCTTGGAAAGGATGGAAACGAAAAGGAAACAAACAATTAACACCAGAAAAAGACAGCTGAAGTACTAGGGACATGTAATAAGGAAGGAGGGGTTAGAGAATCTGATACCCACAGGTCAGGTAGAGGAAAAGAAAAGTGCGGTTTTGTCAAGGAAACTACAACAAGGGACGCAATATTTATTCTTAGAATATTATCAGAAAATGGCAATACAAATTCAGAAAGACTCTGTAACTCTGATTAAAAGACTACACAATGATATTCAACAAAGTACGCCACAAAGATTGATAGCAATTCGGGAAAGACATTAAAGTAATCAAGAATATTCACTGGCAGCAAACTGCCTACATACGCACAGGAAATGAGTTCAGCAGATATACAAAGATAGAAAGGGGTGTAAGACAAGGATGTGTCTTCTCACCAGTTATATTCACCTTATACAGATAGACAATTCTGAGAGCCCTAGAAGTCATGCCAGAATTCGTCATTGGCGGCCACAATCTAAACAATATAAGATAAACAGACGATACAGTGCTGATAGTAAAAACGGAAAGGAAACTAGAAATCTTCCCACAGAAGGTAGTTGAGAAAGCGGAAAGTAATGACTGCAGATAAACTACAAGAAAAATGAACGTATGTTCATCAGTAAAAAGAGAAGCCCAAAATGCCAATTACAGGCCGGGGATATAAAATCAAACAGGTGCAGGAACTTAAACACCTGGTAAGCTTTATAACAGAGGACAGAAAATGTGACATTGAGATCCGAAGACGAATTAACATGGCCATGGATGCATTTCAGAATTAGAGAATTGAGAGACAGGAAATTTCGCTGGAAACAAAGAAGAGATTACTGGATTGTTATGTGATATCTGTTCTTCAATATGACAGTTAATGCTGGACAATTTCATCAAGGTGAAAGAAGACTTCAAGCAACCGAATTGTGGTTCTGCAGAAGGATACTGAGGATACATGGACTGAACATGTGAGTTAAGATGAGGTCTTGGAAAGGATGGAAACGAAAAGGAAACAAACAATTAACACCAGAAAAAGACAGCTGAAGTACTAGGGACATGTAATAAGGAAGGAGGGGTTAGAGAATCTGATACCCACAGGTCAGGTAGAGGAAAAGAGAGACAAAAACGCCACGCGTAACATACTTGATGGTCTGGAGCAATTGAATGGATAGCAGGAGAATGCATGTTAAGAGCTACTAGGGATAGAGAGATGTGGGAGGCCTGAAGAGACACAGCACATAGAAGGAAATATATAAATAAAAACAGAGAGAAACGAAATAACAAAAAAATTATACACACAGAAGATTTTTTTAATCACACACTAAAGGATGAGCACGGATATAATATTATTCTGATTTTTCTTTCGTGTTTAACCTGCTTATGACCCTGTTCTCCGATAATAAATTTAGCACATTTACTAGTTATGTTTTATGAGTTTATAAATAAAATATTGCTAAGACTAGCTTTCCTTTGGATAATCAAATATGTCTTCCGCATCTTTATAAAACTTGCAAAATGCGAAAGTAAGATGCAATTTTCCAATAAATTGCTTTGAAGAAAATGGC
This sequence comes from Ascarosepion bandense, assembly GCA_037127315.1. Classification (NCBI taxonomy): domain Eukaryota; kingdom Metazoa; phylum Mollusca; class Cephalopoda; order Sepiida; family Sepiidae; genus Ascarosepion; species Ascarosepion bandense. Next base: position 2,893,451 of record JBBBDQ010001454.1, on the reverse strand, counting down.
GGTTGCGCCAAAGTGCATTAGTCTTCGTAACATTTTGTTAAGTGTTGTATATATGACGATGTTGAAAACAGTAAGAACACAGAGGCATCTATGTCGAAGTGAATAGAGTCTGACGGCACAGCGTATGGACGTTCTGTCTTGTTATCGATTTGACAAATCACTTTATTTGAGCTGAGGGAAGCAGGGCAAACAGTTAATGGTAGTCTGATTGTCAGATACGTGATTATGTTGAAAAAAAAAATTGTCATCAAAGGAAAAAATATACAGAAAATAGAAAGAAAATTTATTTAAAAACAAAACAAACGAAAAGAGAATAAAAACCAAAACAAATGGAGACAATTTTGGAAGCGAGGAAAAAAAAAAAGAAAGAAAATCAAAACAAATGGAGAAAATTTCGGAAACAAAAAAAGAAAGAAAGAAAGTAAAACACAATATAAAATATTTATAGAAATCTTCATTTGCTTTTATTTCTTTAGGTTCCTTCAATTTTCATTCGTTTCTTGTATTTATAGAGTAATTCCTGCACACACACACACACACACACACACACACACACACACATACATATATATATATATATATATATATATATATATATATATATATCGCACACTTAGCGCCGGTGGTAATAAAACAGTGCGTGATGTATAATAACAGAGATAATAACAGAGGTAAAATTTATACAATATATAAAAAATTTATACAATAAATATAAAATATATCCCTCACTGGTAGCACGTAGAGTTGTGCTATCAGTGATAAACAAAATTAATATAAATATATTTGGAGCGACCTGAGCGTTCAACACCATTTGTGTCTGTACGATCATATTTAATATCAGCATACCAACTCTTAACCGTTGTTTCTGACAGAGCAGAGTCCGAATAAAACTTAGGGAGTCATTGTTTTGCTAGAGCAGTATTTTTCCCATCAGAAAGCAATGTTTTTTCTACACATGAAATTCAAATTTTCCATTGTTTTAAAAATTGGCAACAATAGCTTCACTTAAGTATTTGTAATTTGTAAACTAATAATCTTATTGCGCCCATCTATATGTCAGACTCTGGAATAATTGAGTAACGTGATACTTGTATTTTGATTGGTCACCACAGTCTGTGACAATGTCTCTCTGATCGAGGAGCTTTGGCAAGTTTGGAACCTTCTAAAACTCTTCAACTCGAAGTCAGAACCATCACTTGATAAGGCACAAGTAGTGTCGAAACAAAATAGCTACTTTATGTATTTATGTTATAAATTCTAAATAAATATATATATATATGTATATATATAAATGTGCACATATATTGCATTCACGCAAACGCAAACACACACACGTGCATATGTTGTATGGCTTCCAAATTGCATTTAGCATGATACAGACTGTCGCCTCTTTTATATATATATAAAGAGATTTTCATAATCGATTCAACACAAGCAAGAAAATACTGCCACTAGTGCGCAGGGAGTTACAGTGAGAGAAGATGGAAGAGAGGTAAAACATAGATGTCTACCTGAGAAATGATTACATCAGGAAGATCATTGATGAAAATCAGAAAAAGCGTAGAATTTAGGATAAGAACCCTGCGCTCGCATGGAAGGATTTGGAAGCATGCTCGTTCAAAACTACCTTCATTTTACGATATGACTAGAACGATTGGATTAGATCAAACAATTGTCTAGTTCTACCGTAACCCTGTAACTTGCGCAGATGGCCGGCATATCAAACCCTGTCAAACGATTTTTAAGATATCCAGGGCAACAGCTCGAGATATTTTTTCCTAATGAACATTTCCACGTCTTGTTTTCTTTCTTCTTTTTCAACCAATTATTAATCACTATTTATTTCAAAGTTTTATTTATTCAGATTTCAGCTCAAAGCGTTCAAAGTGAAGTTTACAAGTTTTTAGTGTACTTCATTTATCACGTTTTCTTTCAATCTTTGATTTCATTTTTTGTACATTCATTTACTGATATGTTGAACTTATTTCTTTTTCGTAACTTCTTTTCCTTCAAATTGTTCTTTCATTTTCTATTCATTCTTTTTCTGAGATGCTCGTCTTCTACCTTTTTAATTTCTTTCTTTCTTTTACTTCTTTACTTATTTTCTATTCATTTTTTTTTTTACATATTTTCTTCCTCTTTCATTTTTAACCTCTTTTCTTTGAATCCATTCTTTCTTTCTTTTTCTGTCATACATATTCTTTTTCTTTAATTTCTAATTTCTTTTTCATTCCTTACTTTCAATTCTGTTCGAATGATTATTTTCTGGCATGTTATTTTTTTAAAACTTTTTTCGTTCAATCCTTATTTCTTTCCCTTTCAAATCATTATTTTAAGATATGTTTTTCTTTTTTCAAAATCTATTCTTTCAATCCTTTCTTTTCTTTTCTAATAATTGTTTTTATGACATCTCCTATTTTTTCTCAACATCTTTTTCTCTTTTCTTTTCTATTCATTTTTCTGATATGCTCTTCCTAATGTTTTCAAATTCTTTTCTTCTTTTATTTTTTTAACTTCCTTTATTTAATCCTTTTATCATTACTTTTTCTTTTTTTACTTGTTTTTTTTTTACTTCTTTTTCTTTTAATCCATATTTTCTCTTCAATTCATTTTTTGTGATATTTTCTTTTTTGATTTTTAACTTCTTTTCTTTTAATCGTTTCTTTTTTTCATTTATTCCTTTTCTGGCATGTTCTTCTTTCTTTTTAAATTCATTTCTTTCTTTCTTTTTCTATTCATTCTTTTCCTGGCATGTTCTTTCTTTTTTACTTTTTCTTTTATTAATTTTCTTTCTTTCTATTCTTTATTTCTTTTCTATTCATTCATTTTTAACATATACTTTTTGTTTCTTTTTGAACTTCCGTTCTTTCTTATTCTTTCGCTCAGTTTCTTTTTATACAAATATTCCTTCTTTTTTTTTCACTTTTATATTACTTTTACTCTCATTACTTTCACATGCTTTTTAATTTTTCACATTTACTTTTTTTTCATAGATTTCATTTTTTTCATTTATCTTTTCTCAGGTTGTTTTTATATTTACATTTTCTTTTTTAAATTTGCTAAACTGAAAAGTTTACTAAGTAAAATATACGATAATGGGAATAAAAAGATTGCTTTGCGTCAAACTTGTAAGTAGGTAGATCATGTCTATTTTGAAAATCAGTCAGTCAGTTAAGTGTCATACACGATACACGTTTGGGTGTTCATGTTTCGAAAGAAATTACTGACTCGGCATAAGATTATCCCGCAGAAGGTTGCCATTGCTTTCTGTGGTAGAATGGTTGCCAACCAAAGCTAAAGAACTCAAACTGTCAAGTTATTTAACTCATAACTGGAAGGAAGAGACGGATTTATACATTTTCCAAGGGTATTTGCGAGTGAGTGAATGCAAACAATTCAACTGGAATTCGAACTCAGCTCCCCCGATTTCTCGTTCTGAGCCGATTTTGAAAATCAGTATTCCTAATTCTGGTATTTCATTTGGATTCGTCGAACAGTGACAACAAAAACCAAGGGGTTATACGTCACTTTCTCACATTTTGTTTTTCTATGCTTTTTCCTTTCTTTTTATCTTTCTTGGATTCTTTTCTTGTGTTGTTGTCGTTTAGTCTTTCTTTCTAAATTAATTACACAGCATCTTTTGCATTTTCTTTTTTCCTCTCCTTTCTATTTCTTTAACGTCTTTTGTAGCTAGTCGTCTTTCTTTACTTTCTTTTCTATTATTTTTACTCTTTTTTAAAGTTAAGAATTTTATTTTATTTTCGATTAATCTTGATGTCTCATTTAAAAATCTTATTTGCGCGTTTTTGTTTCTTCCACTGAATGTTGCTTCTGGCATCAATCGTCAAGCGATTACGTCAATAAAAAATCTAAACTTCGTAATTTCGTATTTAAGCATTGAGAATGTGTACGAACATCCGTACATAGAAGAAGAGCTGCTCTTCCTTAGCTGACGGGTTGATTCACTGCGAGTTCAGTAACAGAAAATGTAACGCGTCTCTCTTAGTGTAAATATGGACGCCGTTATGGTAAACCATTGCTTATTTTGTTCAGTTTCAATTATACTGGAGCATTTAAACATTTACTCAGAAGTATAGACAAGTATGAAACGATCGATACGAACCCATTATACCAAGAAGATGAAGACAAATAGAAAAGTCTTACTAGAAGCTGTCTCGATAAAAACAATGTGATGAAAATAAAGAGTTCGGTTTTAAATTTTAATCGTTTGAAGAACATCGTGCATATGGCAATAAAGATGAGGTCAACAGCACGAACAATGTGAATAATGTAAATATTAACTTTTCTCGTAAGTATAGACAAATATTGAATAAACCGTTATACCAAAAATATAGGAACAAATGGAAAAGTCCCACCAGAATTTGGCACGATGAAATATGTGATGAAATTCTGTTAAAAAATTTATTGCCATTAATATGGCAATAAAGATTAAAACAACAGTCCAAACAATGTGAATAACTATTTAACGCTGTCGTATAGTGTTGTTCTACGACATCTGACCAGTAATAAACATTTTCACAATCTTACTCTTTACTCTATTGTTTATAACCTGGGTATGAAATAGGTAAAATTATAGTTGTCACTCCCATTATACCTCCCTGAACTAAAGAGGTTTAATGCCTTTCGTTTTTCTTTAACGTTTACAACCTTTTTAATCCTCTTCATATTGAGGCTTATGTCCTGTTTTTTTTTCTAGAAATCTTAGTTTTGGCTCGTCTTCTTCCATGTTTGAGTCAATCTCACTCACTTGTCTTCTATTACATTATCGTGATCTGAAGAACTCACCCTTTCTTCTTCGTAAGGATCTTGCATAAAAAAACACAATGTTTTATCTGATTAAAAGGATTGTAATTGCAGAAGAAAAATAGCAAAGTTATCTATTTGAAACATCTCTTTTCATAAAACCTAAAATTAAAGACATTAGTACCAGTAAATATTATTTACCAGTGGAAATGCTCATATCCATTTCTTAAATGTGGATTAAACTTGACTGGGTTATTTGCAGACTGAATACATTTTCGCTATTTACATTACACGAACTATTGTGCGAAACATGGCCCAGTGGATATAGACGTTGGTTTGTTCCAGTAACTTGACCCAAAGAGTTGTGAGTTCAATACCAGACTAGAGCAGTGGTGAACAAATAACTTAGTGAGTTAAGTTAAAGGGAGATAAGTCATTACTACCAGAAGTCACTTCGCACACAGTATAAGAATGATATACCCCAATGATCGTAAAAGAGGGTTCGGTTTGAAATTCCTAGTACCTGAAGTAGGCCGGATGGTACAACGGCTGAAACATCGTAAAAATGACAACAAAGCTGAGGACAATAGTGTAAATACTACCTTATCTCATAAGTATAGACAAATATTGTATGCATTATACCATTAGCTACCCTATTTCTGTTTTATATTAACGATCATCTACGATTATTAGTAAATAACTGTGCAGATGATGCCATGATTTATAGGTGCACTTCCAAAACCCTAGATAATTAGAGGTTGGAGTGATCTATTTTTTAGTCTAGCTCTAACAGCTCAATGGGGGAAAACTAAATTACAACATTCAGTACCCGAAAAACCAAACTGGTAACGTTCCATCATCACCAAGTAGACTTTGATAATCTATTAGGACTCTACTTCTTCCCCGATCCCAAGTGATATGATCAATCAATCGCTAAAGATGCTGATTTCTTGTACCGCCTTCGAAAGTAACAAACACCGGATAAAAAATGGACTACTACTGTGTTGAGTTGTGCAGGTAATAACAAGGAAACAACCGAAATATAATTATAATAAAATGTATTAACGGAAGAAAGGTATTTACAAAGTTGGTTTGTATAATACAGGAAAACAAGGTATTAATGTATACGTCTCTGTACGTGGTAGAGTGCAATTAATCACTTCCGGTTTACAACCGGAAATACACGACTGACTCGTAATCTGTACTGATCTGGAAGTCATCTGAAAGTAATCCGCAAGTCTTCCGGCACTACCACCATATATAGTGCCTGGAAGAGTTCAGTATACTCCAAAGGTGGAGAGCGCCCTAACGTACTACCATATCTGTATAGGAACAGCCCTATCCTTACTTTTCAGCTATGACAAACATTCAAAGGCCTTTAAACAGACTTGTGGACGATGAATTATTTTCTATCCTACATCACATTTCCATAACTGAAACTTCGTAAGCCTTTCGTTGCTCTTTCTCAGTTTCCATAAATGTTTAGACAAGCTATATTGCTTAGTTCCACAAATTTTACTTGCTTGAATCATTCTCATTCGAATGGTAAGTAAGACGTCCCACTCAAATAGCTTCTTCCCGGGAATTGGTATTTTATGTCACAAAAAAGATGCTTCCACGATCACTACCATCTACCTTTATCCATTTTCGTTGCATCAGATTTTACAATTAGGAAACAAATTACTCAAATAATCGAGGGAGAAGAAGAAATATTTTTCCTTTTACTTGAGTTCTGTTAACAGATAATCATTGGGAATGAAAAGTAAAGTAATTCTGCTTAAATCACTAACAACAAATTTAGTGGGGTTCGATTCAATTTCTATGTGAGAATGCCACTTTCTAAAAAGATCTATGTGCCAGAAGAATAAGAATAGAAATATTAATAATTATACTGCTTTTTATAACAATTACGATGGTTTTGTTTGACGAAAAAGTAGATTTTCGAAGCATTGTAATGGTTAGCAACATAGGTTGGTAAAAATAACATAGGTTGATAAAAATTGTTTAGACGAGCTATATTCCTTAGTTACACAAGTTTCTCTTGCTTGAACTATCCTCATTCGAATCGTATCTAAGAAGTCTGACTCTTCCCGGGAACTACTATTTTATCGAACAAGAAAGGATACTTCCACAATCATTACAATCTTAACTTCTAATCATCAACAGTCATCTATCTTTGTAATCTGCACTTATTTTCTCCTCTTACGTCCATTAAACAACATAATTTATTAAAGTGCTACTTTGAGTGACTTTTAGGTCTTGCAACGAATAAACAGTCACCTGAAGCCTCGGAATTTGTAAATCTTACATTTGATTTTCTGTCTATCTTTGTCTGTCTTTTATACAAACGTGAGTTTTTTTTCCTTAAATGACACTAGAAAGTTAACGGAATCCATGATGAGCCTTTCATGTAAATTATATTGAATAAATATTAGTTACGACGAAATTTTTTTTTATTTCTTATATCTTATTGCCTTTCGAGTGCCAGAGTCAAACATCTTGATTTCATTTCATTTTCAGTCATATACATAGAAATAAATATATCTTTATGAAGTTTTTGCGTGCTAGGTTTTAAAACTAGCATTAACTTCGATTTTTAATGCTAAATGTCAAAGTAAGCTGACTTCTGTTGCATCCGTGAAAAGAAATGAAAAGCCAAATAATATTCTGACTAGATAAATTTTTCGTGTTTTCTGTTTTTCAATTTTGCATTTTGTATGCTAATAAATAATTGTGGCAACAAATAGTTTGTACTTATATTTACTTTAGCATTTTAATATATTCTAATCAAGTTTTGTTTATTTCCGAATAAAACCACCCCCTAACAAAAAATCCAAAGTTACCTTAACATAAGAAAGGATATTCGTATAGAAATATGAGAAATTATATGAGTTGTTAAGTTGAATGATTTTACCATTAAAACTTGTTAGGACTTTTTTCCCAGAGATGTGCAGTTTTCAACGTTTGAGTGTTAAGACAAAGATTAGAATATATAAACAAAATTGGAATTTTTCAGTAATTTTCTGTCATTTTATACTTAGCTCAGCACAAGATTAGATTAGTCATAATGAGAACTGAACTTGGTATTTATGGATAACCAACCTATGTTACTAACCATTACGATGCTTCGAAAATCTACTTTTGCGTCAAACAAAAGAATCGTAATTTTTATAAAAAGCAGAATAGCTATTAATATTTTATTATAATTCTTCTGGGACACAGATCTTTTTAGAAAGTGACATTCTCACATAGAAATTGAATTGACTCCCTAAACTTGTGAGTGATTTATGCGGCACTACAGCATCGTTTCATTCCCAATGATTATCTATTAACAGAAATCAAGTAAAAAAAAACTATTTTTTCTTCTCCCTTGTTATATTGTTTCTGCATTTTTTTTTCTTAATTCTATAATCTGATGCACTGAAAATGGATTCACTCATACAAATGTTTGAAAGAAAATGTTAGTTCAAAGAATAACAATATCAGTTTTTTTAAAGAAAAAAATCGTAGTTGCATCCAGCCTTTTGATCTAATGATGCTCAAGAATTTTCTTCTGTCCAGTATTATAGCTAGCGGTGAATCTATTGTAAATTAATACCTTCATTTTGTGCTTTAACACTCCAGAAAGATTATCTGCTGACCAAGATGTGATCAACATATGGCAAGGTCGGATTATTATTGCGGGCCCAATGATGCTGATCTAGCCGGATTATGAAGAAACAATCACAATGACGCTGGCTGGTAAGCCAAATCACGTGTTCTATGAGGCATTTGATGCTTGGTTCAAAAGGATGGTTTTTCATTGCACACGTTCGGGAAAAATTGATTGGAAATTTACAATGTACTGATGAAAAGACAAAAAATAAGTTATTCATTTGATTTTAAAAAATATTAAGTAAATTAATTAATCAGATAATGCACTTTTATTGACGTTATAATATATTTAATATCGTCTATATTTTTGCGTCTGTTTAATGTAAATGGAAAGTTACTGACCATAGAAATAAAAAGTGCTCTTTCATTTCAATTTGTCAAGATATTGTACTCATAACTGGGTGATTTTACAAGATATTTCAGAAGCTTAAAAACTTTTCAGAGAATCTTTATATATCCCAGCATATATGTTCTAGCAACAGTTTATATAAATAAAGTATTTGATTCAGTTACCAAATTATGATACTACAGTAAGTCAGGACTGGAAAGTTTACTTATCTCCAGTGGTTTCCTCTAAATATATCCTCTTGCTGCTGTGATCTTCTTTGTATTCTTGCATCCTGCTTTTGTCTTTTACTTTGTATGTTGGTTTTCTTGGCTGTTGCTTCTTACCTCTGTCCACTTGCCTATTGCCTTTGTATTCTTGTATATTTTCACTGTCTCTTTCTTTCTGTTTCTGCATTTTACCACATTCGTCACCCTTTCTCTTATAGCATCGGTCACCTTGCTTTTATATGCTTCCAAATTGTCACTTCCTTTTGCTTCTTGCCTCTGTCTTCTTGACTATTCTATTTGTATCTGGCCTCTGTTTTCTTGCACCTGCCTCTGTGCTCTCGTTTCGTGTCCTTACTTTCTTGACTCAGTCCTCAAGTCTCTATCCTCTTGCCTCTATTCTTTTGCCTCTCTCCTCAGACCTCTCTACTCTTGCCCCTGTCTTCTTGCTTCTGTTCTCGTGACTCTGTTATCAAGCATTTTCTTTGCCTCGTTCTTCTTGCCTCAGTCCTTGTGCCTCTGTTCTTTTGTATCTGTCCTCGTGCCCCTTGCCTCTGTTCTTGTGTCTCTGTCCTCTTGCCTCTGTCGTATTGCCTCTATTCTCGTTCCTCTATCCTCAAGCATCTTCTTCTTGCCTCTTTCTTCTTGCCTCTGTCCTCGTGCCTCTGTCATCTTGCCATTATCACTTTGCCTCTATCCTTGTGCCTCTGTCCTTTTGCCTCTCTCCTATTGTCTGTCATCTTGCCTCCGTCCTTAAGCCTCTGTCCTTTTGCCCCTGTTTTATTGCCGGTGTCCTCGTGCATATGTTCTATTAACTCTATCCTCTTGCCTCTGTCCCCAGGCCCCTGTCCTCTTTCCTCTTTCCTCGTGCCTTTGTCCTCGTGCCTCTATTCTGTTGCCTCTGTCCTCAAGCTTCTGTCCTCGTACCTGTTCTCCTGCCTTAGTCCTCTTGCCTCTGCCTTGTTTCCTCTGTCCTTAAGCCTCTGTTCTCAAGCCTCTGTTTTCTTGCTTCTGTCCTCTTGCCACTTAGATTTGTCTTATTTCCTCTGTCTTCTTGCCTGTTTAATATTGAATCTTGCCTCTATTTTCTTGCCTCTTGTCCATTTTGCCTTTTCTTTATTGTTAGTTGCCTCTTACCTATTGCGTTTTCTTGCCAATGTCTTCTTGCCACTTATATTTGTATTTTTGCAACTTATCTTTATCTTCTTTCGTTTTGCTTGAGTCGTCTTGCTACTTGTTCCTTGTACTTGACCCTTGCTTCTGTTCTCTGTTTTTTGGTATAAGAAAACTTTTATAACTTTTTCATCTTTTTTGTCACTTTATTATGTTTCAAATTTGTCCCATGTTACCCAATTACTTATGCATATCTTATAGATATGTTTTTATTTCGTAAGCGTGACTAAAGCAAATTCATGATGAGCAATTAAGTGACTGGTTACAGAATAAGAATCTTCGTATATAACTATATAGTCTGGAGACCCCGTTTTAAATACAATCTTAATCCTCCATTGGCCTGCACTTTGACAAGAATAGCACCCAACCTACTGGCATAGAATATGTTTGTACCTTCATCTATGAACATATACAAAGTGAAGACATAGATTGTCCATAAAAAAAGAACGTTCAGTGTGTACAAAGATTTCTACAACTGACACATACACTTATTTCGTAAATGCAAAGATTAGAAATAGTTGAAGAATAATTGCAAAAATTGAAGATGATAGACATATAACAGCATAAGTGATTTGATGTAAATAAACAACATAATTTTGTAACGGTCTTTTCAAGTCTTCTATTTGCGTTGTTTGTATTGTGTGTGTAATGAAGACATTTGCAAAACAATGTATGCTTTGAATTAAGTAACAAGAATAATGTGCTGCAAATGTTTCTTCATGCCTTGTTATACATTGGCAGAAAATTACAACACCTTGAATATGTTTCAATTTAATGAAGATTAATCGAGACAGTAACTTAGTGGATTAAGAGGTTTCCTTGGAAGCATGCGTACACTTATTCCTATTGCCAGTAAAAAATTTCTAACATTCTTTGCTGTGGAAGGTGGCTTACAGTTACTCTTACAATGGGTTAGTCCTGGCCAGTGTCTATATTACATGACAATCCAGAATATAACCTTATGTGTAGGAATGTTAATTTGACTATTGTGGCCAATATCGAGGCACCAGCGACATGTCACGTCCAAAATTATCAGCAATTCTTCAAAATGGCCATCCGCCTTTTCAAGGCCTACAATCCAAGATCTTTGAAAAAGTTTTGATCGAACTAAAAGAAATGCGCTTAATGTCTCATTCTATAACACCTGCTTGTATTAGACTCTTTCATCACACTGAAACTTATTATATCATGCAACTCAATGTATCTCATTTGGATGAGTGATCCCTCGTCACAAAATGTCTGAAGACTTTGAAATTACTATCAGCTTATGTTAGCTACATACTAGCATGTACATACTATACTGATGACAAAACCTTATATGGATGCACTTCAAAAACTCTAGATAACCAGAGCCTGGCTGCTGATCTTCCCTCGGACATAGATCAAACTCCTCAAGTTAGGCAAAAACTAATGGTCACATTAAATGTCTCGAAACCTAAACTAGTGATGAACCATCCTTACCAAAACGATCTTTGATGTTTGCCTATCTTGATAAACGGATATTCTCTCAGGAAAGCAATGTGTCTTGAATGTCTGTTATGACAGGCCCAAGTGAAAGTCGTACGTCCATCAAGAAATACTATGGTTCCATGTATCACTCCAGAAAGTACTAGATTCCTCCTGCTATCTCCAGCCTTTATAAGAGCACGATGAAGCTGAAAATAGTTTACTGCTAACATTAGGAATAAGCTTGGGATAATCAATCATCTTTCATCCTACAACTCGTTCCTTACAGACGAAGCGTTGCTAACCTCTCGTTATTCTATAGCTATTACTATGGAAAATGTTCAGGCGAACAACATTACTTACAACTTCCAGTTCTAACCTTCATGGCTAAGATCGGCCATTGGTGAAATATAAGTACCACTCAAGCAGATTCTGCTCAAATAATTGCTGCTTTGTAGAACCGACTCCTAGGAGAATGGTACACTTTTCAAGGTTTGGTTTGACCGTTTTCTTCCTTATATCACATAAACTGTGCCTCTTATCTTTTACACTCTCTCTCTATATAACCAGGTGAAAATTGATATCGCCCTTCTTCGTTTGGGAATGTATTTCTGTAAATGTATGTACACCTTTGTACAAATTAATTACATCAACTGTTTTACTTTCTTTTCTTTCAACATGCGGTCAGTTTTAAACCAACTTGGGTTACAGAGTGTAATCAATTTCTATTTTCCCCTCAGATTAGGTCATTTTCAGTGGTGTGCAATAATGTGAGTTCATTTTCGGGGTGTATAATGAAATTTGTTTGGCCTTGAAAATTATTGTGTCAACCGCGATTGCATCCGATTTTTATCACGCCCAGACAATATTGTTTCGACTGTCGATTAATTGTCCTACTTCCAGTGTCTGCGATGTTTAATTAAAGGTAGCGTAACAACATTATAATGCTGTACAAACACATCGGAAAGCTTTAAAAGAAAATCGCAGATATTGTTGGTGTCAGCATTTTAACTGTCAGTCGTGTCATTAAGGTGAACAAACAAACTAGATCCATCAGTAAAAAAGCGTAAAAGGAAATGCAGTAGGAAGAGAAAAACAACGCTAAGAGATGGCGTATACGTGATCAGGGAAAGTGTGAAAGATACTAGGAAGACATTATTCGTTTTGTTTCAATTAATTTGTACAAGGGTATATATATATATATATATATATATATATATATATATACAAAAAAGCATTAGTGTCAGATATAACGATCCTGTGAAGAAAAACAGAATAAATGATGAAGCATGTAACATATTTATCATTGGAGGTAATTAGCTCCTTTGGGCAGATGTTTCTGCTGGCGATCACGTGAAAATCAGCCTAATTAACCCTGTAGAATAAAATGTTTATTTCCGTAAAAATTTTGAAAGATTGAAATTAAAACATGCAAAAATATGTCGGTGTAATCTTGAAAGAAAATAATCCGATTAATGATTAAAAAAAATAAACCGGAATATTGATTATTTATAAGCTTCGAACCCTAATCAGTGGATTAGCTAAGAAAGGATATTCGTTTGAGGAGTAAAGAACTGATGAAGATCATGGGAGGCAGAAAAAAACAGTCAACTGTTTTCGTGTTCGTTTGAAACAGAAAGTAGAATGATCTACGAAAGTCTCTATAAAAGTAGATTGTTGATTGGATAGAAATGTTTTTCTTTATTCTGATTAGTTAGAAATGTTAAAATCTTTGTGTATAACTTTCTTAGGCATGTTTTCTCGTCTTTCTGTATTTTTTTTTCACAATTGTTTTGGCGTGTAACTCTCCCGCCTTTTCCAGGTGTCACGTGTTGCTACTTTCTGAGTAAATTCGCATGCCGCATCCTATTTTTGCGTTCTATTTCCTTGTCCATCTTACCCTGACTTCCGCAGAGACCTAATGACCGCTTCTTGAGCTTCGTACACTTCTAGGTAGTCCCAAGTGCATTGTCATTTTGACTAAATTAATGGCAGGAAAACATTACTCATGATTTGTTCCGTGAGCCATCCTAGCACACAATGTTGACAGATCCATGTTCTTTTTGTTCCTGTCTTTTATTCCCTGTCTCCCTCAATATACGTTTACTTATATAAGTATCTCTGATTTTTATCTATTCCTCAAATCCCCTATTTTGTGTGAATGTTTAGTCTCGCAACTGCATGGTATATTATAGAAGCAGTTTTTGTTCATATTTTCTTCCAGTGGAGTATTTTTGGTGATGTCTTTTTAGCGGAACATTGCTTTAGAATACTGTCTTGATGCCAGGATCTTCTTAGTTACGATTGTGGTCTTAGCCAGTTTTACGCGCTTGTTTAGCTCCTTCTTTCGTTGGTTTTGTTTGTTTGTAGAGAAGTAATTGTAATGGGTTGAAACGTACAAAAAAAGAAAAATTAACGATACGGAGAAGAAAATTAGTCCGAAAATTAAACGCTTTTCGAATTGATTACGAAAAATGTCAGGCTGAGTTCAAATCCTTGCAATTATTGTTCTTTTCTGTCCTATTCATTATATCGCATCACAAAATTTAATTGAATCTATTCTTAAATAAACTAACGCATGTTTATCCAAGATAAACGATAAGTACGTAAAAACGTTCCCAAATCAACATGAGAAAAACCAACAAACATAACGTTTACTATTCAGGTGATGATGTATACACTTACGTACATACATCATCACCTGAATCCTATATATATAAACTTGAATTATTATACATTTACACACATATAACAATATTTACGAGTTTCAGTTTGGTTTTGAATCCGTTAATTTATTCGAAGTTCAAATGGGCGAATCATCTCCCCTTGAATTTGATACGCGTTAAACTATACTAACGTTTGTTTAACATGTTGAATTCACGTGGAATATGGTTAACCAATGAAAACCGAACAAAAAAAAAATATCAGAACTCCTTTATTCTTTTTCTTTATATTTTATTCTTTAATAAAGCTTTAATAAAAGTGACACTTGTTAGATCGATAAACGTTTCCTATTTGTTTCTTATCTTATCATTCTGTCGGGTTTCGATCTATATCGGATTTTTATTTGTCCTGTTCATGTTTGGAAAAAATATAGTGCAATATTGGTTGCTCGAATTCCTTCGATTAGTACTGCTTTCACATCATTCTTAATGTGGACGGGAACCATTTCCTTACTGACACTAAACTCCTCTAGATTACAAAAGTTTTAAGTATGAAAGTTCACTGATCAGGTAACATGTTCAAAATAGAAGACAATCTTCCATAAATTTTAATACTTAATTTAATACATAAGTGAACTTTTCAGAAACCAAAACAATAAAATTTCTACTGAATTGAAGTGAAAGGAGAATATCGAATCAATAAGTCAAAATTCGGGTCACTTTGTCGTCCCAGAAAAAACATTTCTCGTCAGAATCCATTTTAAACATCTTCAAATCTACCATTCGTCTTTGCATTGAGTATTGGTACCATATCGTGACCAGGCATCTCGGCATCAGTCACTTTCTCACTGATGTGATATTATTTTTCTTTGTCTTTTCTACACATATTTCCATGGCAACTGCTCTGATAAGCTTTTTTCCCCTGTTCATCTGATTGCATGAACTTAGGCGTTCTACTAGATTCGCATTTAGATCCCACAGTTTTACTGTTGAAATAGCTAAATGCAACCATCACTTCTACTTCAACAGTTTCTATTCTCGCACTTCACACCTGTGGAACCCACTTCCGTTTACTTGCTTCACTGATAACCACACTCTACAAAGATTTAAATGCCATGTTCTTAAATCCCGTTAATCTTGTGTCCTTTCCTCAAACGTCCCTATACCCAGTCTTCTCTTTTGCTTTCACTCCTTGTATCCCCTGTGTACTAGTAACATTTCCGCCTTACTTGGGGTGACATGAGCAAATAAATAAAAACATATGTGTATAGTTCCCAAGTAGAAATTCCCCATTGCATAAAATGTGGACACACGTTAATGCCTGTGGTACCATATTGATGTCAATTTTTGCCTCTAAATCATCTCATGGTAAAAATCAATCTCCTGGGTCTAGACTATTGCTACTGGGTATCACAAATTGACGGAAAAAAACTGGTGGCATTATCTCCATTTTTGAGAAGAGATGTAGAATCATTCTTAAAGAAAATAATCGGTCAGTTGAGTGCCATACGGGATGCACACTTGAGCGATCATGTCTCGAAAGAAACAAGACTGACTGGGCAGAAGGTTATCCCGCAATAAGTTGCCATTACTTTTTGCGTAATAGAACCCAATCTGCCCTGTTATTTGACCCATAACAGGAGAGAAGAGACAGATTAATACCTTTCTTAACTGGAATTAGAACTTTGCTTCACAATTTCTTGTTCCGGGTCGATATCCACTGCACAAGAACGCACATCCAAAGAGAATAGGCAGTGCCATAAAACCGGAATTGTCTTGAAAAATTAATTTTCTTT
Organism: Ascarosepion bandense; assembly: GCA_037127315.1. Lineage (NCBI taxonomy): Eukaryota > Metazoa > Mollusca > Cephalopoda > Sepiida > Sepiidae > Ascarosepion > Ascarosepion bandense. The sequence goes on along the minus strand of JBBBDQ010001454.1, from coordinate 2,877,403 downwards.
ACTTCTCACCTGTCAAGAGCAGCCGGTGTTGTAGTATATACCCTATTCGATGTTCAGAGATCAGTTGACCAAGGTTGCAACTCATTCAAGGTCAAAACTAACAATAAAGTATTTTTAAAGTAGGTGCAGAATTTTAGGGCTGAATCTTGGTCGAATCAATGTTACGCCTTTATAGCAGTTAACAAAGGCGCCAGACAGAGATGTCAGTTGTTTTACGCCCTGTCACTGAGTAAGCGGTGACTATGAAAAGTAGAGATTGCATTTAACCAAACAACATTGACGTGTTTAAACATCAACTGGAGAAAGCACCAAACACTAATGTCAGTGTAAAAAGTCAGCTCTCTGGAGTCGTCGACAGTTTAAAAGATCGCAAAGATCAATTTGAACAATATACCAAGGTTGGTATCAGATTATCGGACATAATGCTTTCAATGTAATTCTGCACCGGAAGCGATATGGGAGAAAGAAATGTGAATCTTTTAAATTGATAAAGAAGCCTGGAAGATCGTTCTCAATCCACATTAGCAGAACAGGAAACTGAACAGAATAAGAGATCATGAGTACCGTTAATTCTATCTATCTATCTATCTATCTAGAGAGAGAGAGAGAGAGAGAGAGAGAGAGATAAATAGTATAGATATAGAAATGGGCACTGTGAGAAACACCGAAGGGCCTAAAGGTATCTGTTTCATGCTTAATACAATTTTTAGGACATGTGTTATTTTTTAGGCTCGACTTTTTATGCATGCTGGTTAATGATTCATTATGTGTAGCGAGGTATATTGTATTATTCTGACGATTATTAGGCAGACGGCAACGACTATGTTTCTGAAGATTGCCTTCAACAGGCTGACGCCGCTCGGCATTGACGTTAGAATCTACTTCTTTATTTACATATGCTCTAGGCATGACACTGAGTACTTTTACCCTAAGTATAGCACACCTTAAATAATAAAAGTTATTGAAGTCTTTATGCAAAACAGAAAATAACTTTCTACCTCAATAAAAATATTATGAAATCATCAACAATTGTTCAAAACTCATAATAGAACAAATATCAGGCATATATGATAAGTCTCTGAAGCACTTAATATAGTGACCCTTTTAGCAGGTTCAATTTTCGACGTGGTGGTTTTAATTGATTCTCATAATCCTTCTTGGCTGCCATATTGTTTGCCATCTTCATATAATTTCATATTTACAGTTATATTATATTTTCGATCGGGTTCAGGTCGGGACTTGACGATGGCCATTTTATTCTCTCCACTCCTATAAATATTTGGCGCTAAGAAATTATTGCAAATCGGAGATATGTGAGAAGAAATATTGTTATGTATAAATAGACCCTTCACTTTGTAACTGCAAGTTTGGGACTTGTATCATTCAAAGAAAATCTTGTCCATGAAATCGCAATTGTTAGCATTGCTCAATTCCTCTCGCTCATTAACCTTGAATTATCCAACAATAGCTTGGTCAACAATTCCAGTCTCATATAATCACACTTCGCTTTTTATACCTTATTTTAATCACAGGCACGTCTACATCGGATAAAATACATCGTTTTGTCCATTCATAGGGTCCACTGTATGTCACTCGAGATTCATCCGTGAAAATTACTTAAACAAAAAAAAGAAATTTTCATGTATATTTTGGCCTAATTTTAGGCGCTTTAAATTATTTAAAGCGTAAAATGCTTACGCTAAGAAGAGTTTGCCTAAGAAGTTATTTGACCGGAACCAATTTGCGAAGTATTTTACATCTTTTATCCTTCATGACTTCCTCAATTCCAGCCTTTTCAAAGATTTTAGCAAAATTGTCAAAATTGTTTCTTTAACTATAATTCACTTTAGATTTCTCTCGAGGAATCAGTCAGTTAAGTGCCATACGCAATACACGCTTGGTTGATCCTGTCTCTTTTGATCCATGACTGACCAGGCAGAACACTTTCTAGCAGGAGATGTTCATTCCATTATCTTCTTTTCTGTAAACATTTTATGTTAAAAAATTAATGGGTAACCTTAGATACATTGTTCTGCATAAATAAACACTTCACTTTGAAACTGTGAGGTTGGAATTTGTACCAGTTATATCCATGAAATCGTAATAGCACTATTCAGTTTAACACTTTTATCAATTTTGAATAGTTCAATAATGTATTGTACGATAATTCTAGCTCAGATAATTTCACTTTTATCTACTTGATGTCTTCTTTTAGTCTGCATCCGATAAAATCGATCCTTTGACCCATCCAGCAGATCCATCAGGCATCACTTGAGATTCGTCAGTAAAAATTACTTTATAAAATTAAGTTTTCATGTATTACTTGTCCCAATTGTGTGAGAGGATTTTGCTAGATTTCTTGACAGATACAAATTTGTGACGTATTCTGCACCTTTTGTTCGTCTTGACACTCTCAATTCCAGACTGGGCAAAGATCTGAGCACTGGTAAGAAGGGGTTGTTTTGCTATGACTCTATTTCGCTATAACTTTAGTTTACTTCCCCTCGAGGAGACTAGTTCTTGAAGCCTTTTCTTTTGCTTTTAATTCTAAACTTAAGTTATATTTTCAACAGCCGTATTGTCCGATTTATCAGCAAAAAATGATGTCCCTAATGTGGAAACCTTTTTACTCAATTGTTATTTTTTGGTTTTCAGCATTTTTTAGATTCTTTTCATTCGTCAAATTATGGAAAAAGAAGATTTTGTTAGATTTTCTTTAAACTAATATTATTTTAATCTGCAATTATTAAAAATTCATATTGCTGTTTTTATAATAAGTCCAAAATATAACTATAAAACGTTTAAATTAATCGTTTAAAATTTGACAGAAATTATTCAAAGCAAATTCGAGTTATTGAGGTTTATGTGATTTGCATTTTAACTTCTGACGAATTATATATATATATATATATATATATATATAGTGTGTGTGTGTGTGTGTGTGTGTGTGTGTGTGTGCGTGTGTGTGTAAGCATAAAAATTGTCGTCTAAATTATGCAAAACTGAAAATTCACTGATATATTTACCAAAATTACAAAAATAACTTGAAAGACTAAAGGGCAAATTGCCTCCAGACGATTTTGGAATCTTCTGCAACTCTTCTGGATGGTCTTCATGTTCAAGCTGGTGAATGTTGCCATAATCCTTGCCTTCAGTTTATCTTTGCTGTTACAAGAAGTTTTTGACTCTCTCATCAAACTGCGCTCCATACATCAAGGGAGTTGCAGTCTTGGGAGTTAGGTGGCAAGATGTAAGGGGTGATGTCGTCGCAGAAATTGTCTAACATTCATGACTGGATACTCTTGCTTGTGTGGCATGGTGTAGTGTTCTGTTGCCAGATATAGGGTCTTTTAGCAGCAACCCTCTTGATCCAAGATAGCACTACCTTCTCAAGTCATCTGATTCGCCCTCTGTGTTGAGTTTGTGACCCTTACTAACAAACTCTGGAGTTCTTTTCTTAACAGAACGATCAGAGTGAGTTTTTCGAGGCGCTACACATTCGTAATCACCGTTAGACTTATCCAACTTTATGCAGATCCTCTACAATTTCCTCAGATTGACACCTAAATATTACAATAGAGCTTCGGGCATGCCGTTTCCAAATTTCTGGGGGAATGAATTGCGTCATGGTGCTTTTTGTCTCAGAGACAGTGCCCAACTGACCATACTTTACTGTGCAGTCGACGAAATCAAAATAAAAAAACACGCATGAGCCAAATTAGAATATAAAATGGCGCACCCTATATATATATATATATATATATATATATATATATATATATAGCAAAAAGAGAAAAAATACGGTTTTCAAGGAAAGAAGACAATAAATGAATTTAGGAAGAAAAAACGAAATGGATAACTGCATTTACAATGGAGCAATCCCCGAGGGACAGGAAAAATAGAGAAAAATAGAAAAAGAAGAAAAAAAGCTAAAATAGAAAAAGTTGGGTGAATGAATAATGCACTTTTCCAGATTGTGTTATTGATTCGGCTTTAGTTTTCCTCAAATATAGAATTACTTGTAAATTGCTACTGACACGTTGATTTACTCTTTCCGAACGATAATATACAAATAATTATACATGAATTGTCGTACAATCGTATATTTTAATGCATACATGAATTTAATGGGTTTGCATGTGTGCATGCTCACGTACTAAAATTCCACACCGTGTGTTTATAAATATACATGTATGGATATATAGGTAAATACACGCACATACATATATATATTTATCTCTATACATATATTTCTAAAGAATTAATGGATCTGATTTTAATCCGACATTTTTAATCCGACATAAACTAAAAATGACAAAAGTCATTTTTAGTTTATACCCGCATTTTAAATAGAAGCCCCGTTTTTTTATGTTTTTAACCGTGTGTATAACGTCTGCCGGCCTGGACACTCGAGAAAAATTAATAAAGTAAATATCTCTGGTAGGGTTCGTACCTGCTTCCTACCTAGTAAAGAGAAATCGTTTTCTACTAAAATGAAATGCATAGTAACTCTAAGCAATTCGAATATTCACTCAGAAACATAAAGAAATAAGCACCTCCTGTTGACAAAAACAAGAAAATGAAATTAATTATATATTACAAAAAAAGTAAAAATGCTAACTTCGTTGTCCAAAATAATAATTCACCTGCAAGATCTAAATTACAGAAAACTGATATTATTTAGGAATTTACATGTTTATTAAGGAACTGTCTTCATGAACATTTCACATTCGTAAATAGTTTCTTTGGATAAAATACATGTTTAGCAAGAAAACTCACATTACATCTCTCTGACCATAGCTCTATTAGGTTTTATTTAAATACACATGGAGATCTACCAAACTCTATCCAAAACATACTCGTTGTTAATACAAATACAACAGATTCATTCACGTGTAAAAATAAAAAAAAATATTGGTAGCATTATTAATAAAAAAGAAAAAGACAACACTCAATAACATCAACTATGAACACGGCCACAATGTGCTGACCGTATTTAGAAAATAAGAAATTCCTATGACTCTTAGATGCATCATAAAACAATCTATATATTCAGTAAAAAATAAAATAAAATTCATCCTTGATAATGGCTAAACGTATTGTCAAATGCGCTTGGATATGTAAAGCATTTACATAATTTTTATAAAAGGTTTTATAAAATTTATGTCCTCAAAAGGAGAAAATTATGAAGATGAAAAACATATATAAATAATTTAATCACAGTAACTTGTCTGTGGTTTTCAACGTAACTTATATCTCTCCCTCACTTTTTCTCCCTCTCTCCCTCCCACTCTTTCTCTCTCTCTCCCACTTTTTCTCTCTCTCCCTCACTTTTTCTCTCTCTCTCCCACTCTTTCTCTTTCTATGATCCGGTAAAGAACTTATATCTCTCCCTCACTTTTTCTCTCTCTCTCCCACTCTTTCTCTCTCTCTCCCTCTTTTTCTCTCTCTCTCACTTTTTCTCTCTCTCACCCTCTTTCTCTTTCTATGATCCGGTAAAGAATAAATAAGCAACATAATTTTTATCTTAACACCCTGTCGGATTCCGATCCTTATTTGATGGAATTTGATTTTTAAGTTATATATATATATATATATATATATATATATATATATATGTGTGTGTGTGTGTGTGTGTGTATGTGTGTGTATGTGTGTGCATGTGTGTGTGTGTGTAATAATTAATAATTAATTAATCTAATTTCCTTAGAGTTTACGCCCCTAATATCTAATTGATGTAGAAATATATATTGAAAATATTTTAAAATCTTACGCTATCCTAGTTATTTCACATACAATGCTAAAAAGTTTACAAAATCTACAAAACCAAAAATAAATAAATAAATAAATAAAATTATAAACAAAAAACAAAAAAATATAAACTATAAGACAAAGGCGCATAGCATTATCTACACAATGAGTTGGAAAACATTAGCTAGTATAAATATATAAAAATATCACATGCACTTTAATAAGAGTTGAAAATTTAATCAATAGAAAACTGAGATAACTTTTTGACATTTAAAGAAAAGAATATATGCACACAAAACAAATTTAAATTTTGTATACAAGCAGAATCTTCGTGAGAAGAATTTCGAGCTGGAAAACGTGCCATGAATTACGAAAAGCTAGGATTAATATATGACTGGGCAACTTCAGTTTTTCCTCCTGTTCTTACTAAATTGCTATTGCTGAAAAAAAAAACAACTTAAAATAGACAAATAAATGAAAAAATAAAAGTAAAACTAAGAAATATAGAAATAAAAAAGTAAAATGCAAGGTCTAATATGTTTTGTTTCGATAATGGATAATTTGTTGAAATAAGTTTTTTTTTATGTGATGACGCTCATGCATATCAAAATAAAAATGTTCTAAATTGTTATTACACAGGCATACGCACACACACTAGTACACGCATTATATATATAAGATGTTTATTAGATTAGTGGATAAATACAATTTCACTCAATCTATTAAGCTGATTTTTCTTTTGGCGAAAGCAACTTTAATGACGAATACACCAACCGAATTACTAGTCATATGTAACAATTCTGAATGAATATCAAGTACAGTGTATTCAGGCTAATTTTATCAGTTTTTATTTAAGGGAAAACTAAATGAATATCTAATCCAAAAATAAATTTATTAGAAAAAGAGAAATGTACGATGTAAGTTATGATAATCAAAAACAATTACCCCGAAGAATCTACCCTCAGAATCCACCACAGCCTCAATCCGACTCCGGAGTATGGTACATACGAAGAATCTCAAATAGCTCGTTAATTCCGTCGATCAGCTAGTCCTATTATAGGTAGTGCGGTTGGTGAACACACTTAATAATTTATGGGATTGCAATCAGGGGGACGGCAAGCGTTCCAGATTTTGGGGCTGGTAAAGTCGTAACAATTATCTGACAACTACTTCTGACATTTTATGGAGATGTGGCAAGGAGCTGAATCTTGCTGCCACACATATAGTCTTCCAGCATGAGCACGGTCTTCAGAAACACTACATAGCCATCCAAATTGAGCCTGAGACTCTGTTCAAAGATGTGAGGTGATATGACATCATTCTCACTGGAGACATACCCAAAACAATCAAAATTTGGGAAAACTTGGTTTTCATAACACAAGAAACGCCATATAGATTATAGGCATTCTGGGTGTTGTGCAGTTGAGCTTGACAAAAATTATTTTTATCAGAGAAGAACCAGATTGTTCCTGGTTCAAAAGAATGTTTCCACCAGTTCACGTCTGTTAACGTTGACACCTCTAAAACTATACTGGTTAGGTTTCACAATGCCGTTTACTGTTTACAGATATTCCAAACTAATCTGAAAAAATTGTAAACATTACTCTGTCAAATTTAGCCTAAAAACCCTGTACATACTTCTATTTTGACACGGCAGTAGCAGCGTACACAGTAGATTAAAGACGCAATTTCTTAATCCTACTAACAGAGGAACTGAAAGTTAATTTATTTTACATAATATTATTAGAATTAAAGCAAGAGAATAACACTAGAAAGTCATTTAGAAAAATATATAATGCTTATGATAAAGAAATCATAACTGATTGGCAAATGCAAAATTCTTTGCAAAGATTCGTTATGGAGAAACGTTATTGGAAGTTGAACGCAGACTTGGGGTATTCATTAGACATTGATGATGAAGCTCTGAAGTGATTAATGGAAGCAATTCACGGCGAAGCACTGGGGAATTAACAAAGTGGTTAAACATATTACAATCTACCTGAAGCCGACACTTAGAAAAGATCAGAAAGAATCAGTTGGGTGTTTGGGTTTCACACGCTCTTAGCAAAAAGAACAAAGCTGATTGATGATAAGCAAAAACGAAAATTATTTATGATTCAACCTAATATTTCCCTGTTATTTATTTCCATTGAGTGGTGCATAGTTTCACAGTTTCAAGGTAAACAACAAAGGGTTAATGAGTTTTACGCTATAATGTAAAACGTGACTTAGCTCCCTCTGTTTTTTCTACAATTATTTTTATACCAAATGGTGCCTCGACCATATTAATTTAAGCGTACTACTAGACTGACATCTAGGTCTCACTCTTTTAGTGTTGAAATCGTTAAATTAAACCCCCACTTCTACTCAAACAGTTTCTTTTTTCCCACTTCCTGCATATGGAACTCCCTTTTGTTTACTTGCTTTCCTAATAGCTACAATCGCTAAAAAATTAAACACATTTCAGTTGCCATCTTCTATTTTCTTGAATCCCGTTAATCTTTTATCGTTTCTTCAATATCCTCGAAACCGAAATTCTTTCTCTTTCTGTAATTCCCTAAGCACTAGTGGCGGTCTCATCTTGCTTGGGGTGAAATGATTAAAAAATATTATTAGTATACATTATTCATACTCTAAATACGTAAGTAAAATGCTTGGAAAAATAAAAAAGATTTATCAATGCGTATGGGAAATTTCATTTAGAAGCAATGCTATTGAAGCCTACAATAGTGGCCAGAAAGTTCCCTATCTTTAAAAATAAAACAGTGCTAATAAATTTCATAAATCAATGTCTTTGTTTGAATAATAAAATTGGCAGATAGTAGTTGGATTGTATTAAGTTTTTTCAAGATATTTTTACCGATTATGATTGATTTATTTCGGGAAATTTCTTTCTTTTCTTCTGTACTATATTTTTTATTCATTTTACCCTAAGCAAAGAAATAAAAACTCTAGAGCTCCATTTATTACTGAGTGTTAGAAAATATGAGAAAATAAAAACTCTATTAAGGAGAGTAAAACATAAAAGAACAAGAATCAAAACAAGTAAACAATTGACATTGCATTTACATTTTTGAATATCAAAGTTGACTGTAAAGCAAGAAAAACGGAAGAGAGTTCCATAAAAGAGAAGTGAGATAAAAAAAAAAACTATTTGTATAAAACGTATGGTAACACAAACTGTAAAACTGTAAAAAGTTGGGACCTCACCGGCAATCTCGCTTAAATTCATAATGTCTAAATATCACAGAGGAAAGTATTAATTACTCTTGTCTTCCCACTGAGACTTTATGTAACACATGGTCGGATTTAACGTGGGTAATCAGAGCGCATACACTCGGACTAAGGGAAAAATTGCCCAGCCCCCTCTTTAGTCGAGTGGGTGGGGCAGCCTCGGTCAGCTGTTCTTCGAGACCGGGCACCACGCAATATTTATTTTTCTAAGTTGCACCTCTCTCCGCAGACAGAGTCACAACTGTGTTGCACTCTGCCTGAATGCAAAAACATAACTCTGTGATGCTAAATCCTACCCGGTATGTGCCTGATGTGTACCATAGAGAAAAATTCATCAGAAAAATTGCTATGAAAGTATTTATTGAAATAGCACAGGGAAGCTACGACAGTGAAGCTACGACAGACTAGTGAGAATGTGAGATGCCAGATAAGGACCAGTCACATTGCATATTCTTTTATAGATTTTATCGAGAACCTCTAAATTTATAGCAGGGGCACCAGACGTGACAGCAATATCCAAAGGGAGTATAAATGGTAGACTATTTAATATGAAATGAAAAAAGATTATTTATGAATTTATGTATTAGGCGCCTGTAGTTTAATTTTCGTGTATTTATATTTAACTCTCTCTAGATGTAAATGTGTAGACAAATTTTTTTTTAATGTTTCAGTTTCTTAATTCTCGGCTTTTGTATTGGCCTCTTTTGAAATCAATCCAAACGTTATTTATTGTTTGACTATCAGCCTTTATATGCATATATCATTGTGGTACCAACTTCTTTAGAACAAACCCTTAATTCTAAGTGTGAAGATAAAAGTATTGTTCAAGACAGGTTTTTGGTTAATTGGAATCTGAATCTAAATTTATAGTATTATTGTGAGTTATGAACTTCAGAGTGATAATAAATAATAGCTAAATTTGTGGGGAAGTCTAACTTCAGTTGAGATGACAAAACTTGTTTCGATTTTACTAGATGTCTTAGCTCTGTGGTATTTATGCCAATTTTAGCTTAATTCTGTTTGAATTCTGAAACGAAGCTCTTTCTTTATCAAGTATTTCGTGTACTGCTAATAATAAACTAAGCTTATTTTTGTTAACGCCATGACCATTCAGGTCATCATAAGATTCCTCGGATTCGGTTTCTTTATTATCTGCAAATTGCCGTTACCCCACCAGCACATTCAAACTTGCAGCACCTGATATTCCCAAGCGGTTATCTATTTAGATATTGGCTCGACACAGCTGCTTAATTCTTGTAATCGTACAGGAACCTGTGTTTCTACGTGATCTGGTCGTACAATCTGTTCGCATTTATAAAAGCACAAACAAATCATAAATTTTATTCAGTAGGAAAAAGAACTTGCATTATGTTTTACATTTATCTGACTCATCAGAAAATAGTCTATTATTGTTGCGTAGTTTACGATTCACTGCTAATGAAGCTGGCTTTCTTACCTTTAATCGAAACCCGTATTTTCCTGATCTGAAGTGATTTTAATATAGAACTGCAAATCATCAAAATATGATTCTTCAATATATTTTTATAAAATGGTAATGATGTTTAATTACAAGAACAAAATAATAAAATGGAGTTTGTTCTTCTTGATGCAGTGAAAATAGCATTACTTCTACTTTAAGTTTGTTTTGAAGAAATTGCGAAAAAATAAATATTGATCTGATGGCACGGATTTTTTTGTATTTTTTTACCTTTTTTACAATATTTGCTAAACTGATCTTACGACAGGCAGTTTGTAATGATCGGATGTCATAAATATCTTTAAAAAATGCTTGTAATCTCAGCTTCACACACACCATTATCATGTCATTGAGACATAGTCGATTGAATAAAAATAACCTATTCATAAAATCACCGGAAAATTCGCAAATACATTGCTAAAAAATGAAAGAAATTAAAATTATTTTTTAATATGCGTATTCGTAAAAACGACTTCGAAAAACTGATACGCCTGCAGCATGTTTTTCAATTTAAAAAAATTATTTATTTTGATCAAATTTCTTCACATTTTGATCAAGTGAAATAGCAGAAATTGCTATTAAAATCGTACCTCGGCTTGAAAATGACAGTCAACTTGTGTTGATTGTTGAGTTTAATCTACGTTATGCTATGCTAGCTATATGTTTATATATATATATATACTTGCATGATAGCTGCAACACGATTTCGAGCAATACTATGTCTTGATACCGACTCAAATATATGGAGCGCTGACGTCGCTTTTTAATCCTACGAGAGTCTTATATTGTCTTGTGCATATGTGTCAGCGTTAGGCGTCTTTTTCAGTATGTGTTGTATAAATGCCGCATAATGAGTAATGATTTTTTTCTCTCCCTCTAGGACGTCTGGTCATTTTTTAAGCCTGTCCTAGTTAAAGGGACGCAACCAAATCTATTACAAGCTAGATCAAAGTCTGTAGCAATATTTTCAGGGAAATTAATATCAAGCGAATGAACGTCTTCATTGAGGTTTTAATGCGCAACATGTTTCTGTTTAAAGTCTCTCTTATCTTTTATACATATATACATATATATAAATATATGAGGGATGTCGACTCATACTGCTCAACGAGTATGATCATTGCTGACAAGTTTTTTATTCGTAGTTTTAGTTCTCGAAAGAGTCACAGTGGCTTTTGAAGCCAGCAATGGACTTGCAATTCGTATATTAGATGTGGCAAATTGAGATGTTTTGCAGTGTGCTAGGCCTGTTTTGTAAATTATATTCAGGTTGATCACACGTGAGACCCGACGACATTCTGTAGACTCTCTGAGACACCTCACACATTAACTTATTACCAGCGTATTACTCATCGACTTATCTTGCGATATCCGAGGCCTGTATTAAAGAGACACACTCCACCACATTCGTCACATGTGAATAGATAGATCTTCTAGATCAAAGATTTCCGGCCTTCTTCAGGTGCTCGAAATTTCAAACCGAATAAGAAGGATATACCCCAGTGATTGTAATTTATTACGATAACTGGGGTATATAATTCTCATTCCATGTGCAAAGCCTCTTTTGGTAGTCATAATTTATTCCCCTCTTACTGGACTCTCTAAATTACTTGCTGACCACTGCTGTCGCCTGATCTTGAACTCACAACTCTTTGGGACAAATCACTGGAACTAACCAGCGTTTATATCCACTGTGCCATGTTCTTGGGAGAATTTAATATTTTTTATGAATTGTTTGCTGCTACTTATATTGGTCACAGGCAGCAGTGTTCACTCACGATCTTCTCTGTGACAGACTGAAAGAGACTCGTTTAAACAATTCTGGTCTATGTTAGGGTTACCCCAGAACATTTGTATGGATATTCTGCTGTCCTCACGGCAAATAACGTAACTTGCCTAACGAAGCCTGAGACAATGAATGTAGGCTTCGATGTTGATTGTATTAGCCTTTTTGAGAACCGGCATTTGAGAGATATAGTGGATACGAAGAATCGACCATAAAAAATACATACACATTAATCGGGGTATATAAATTCCTCTCAGCTGTTTCACCCTCCTTCTCCATCTACTGCACTGATTAAGTTTGGGTTACCGGTTCTTTTTGGAGTTTTCTCATTCTCTTTTACTCCCAATAACCCCTTACGGCTTAGTGCTATTATCGCCTTGCTTAAGATGTATTGATTAAAATACACAGATTAGTAGAGGTTTATCCTTTGTTTCCTGCTTAAGATTAGGTTTCCAGTTCATTCTAATGTCAACTCTATGCTTCCAACATCTCCGTTTATTTTATTTATTATTTATTATATATTTCTTTTAGTTCTGATATATTATTTACATTATTATATATTTATTTCCTTTTTTGTTCAATAGCAGTAGATAGATTTTCGTATTGTTCGCTTCACACTCCTCCCCGATCTTTTGAACAGGAGTAGAGGTTTATCCCTTGTTTTCGCTTTGTGACTGGAATTCAAGTTTCTTCTAACGTATTTTTCATTTTGTTTCACTTTAAGTCGTCCCTTGCATCTTAGTGGCTTTATCGTCTTTCTTGGAGTCAATTTATTAAGAACATATATAATTTATTAAAACATATATAAAATCTTAGGATGAGTTATGTATCGACGACATGAAAAATCTGTCAGTTTTTGAAATTTGTTATTTAATGTCTAATGTTCTATATGATAAGACACGTGTAGGAAAATTTAGTCAAAATGAAGAAAAGACTTAAGGTAGCAGAAATATTATTTGAACCATGGTTAGATCATGTGAGATATGAAGTCGATTTAGAAATAGAAACTACAACAAAAAACTGTTTCTTATAATCAGAATCAGAAAGCTGACACTTTTTGGATATATAATGAAGAAAATAAGCTCTGAGAATTTAGCACTCATAGAATACATACAAGGCAAGTAAAGCAGAAACACAGAGTGGTAAATTATTTGACAGCTTTGATTCAATAAATGGAGAGACGAGGACCACAAAGTCACGGCAGATACGTTTAGAAGCATATAGCACCGAGAACCCCCCCCCCCAAAAAAAAAATGACAAAAAAAGAACAAGAAGTTATAATGTAACAGGATTAACTACGTACTGAAGGGATATGGTACACACACACACGCACGCACATGCAGACAGTTTTTCTTTACAGTAATGTTCACCATTTACAAGGCACGTTGGTCACTCGAGGTAGAGGGTTGTGAATACGAGTGAAAGATAACGGTTAACTCTAGCCATCAACAAGTTAAGATTACAGTGATCGGGGAAACATCCTATTGGTAGTCGGTTCCACTGAGTAGTGGTTTGTAGGAAGAAGCTGTTCAAGTGGAATCTACTTCTTACTGCTAGAATGCAAAGGAAATCGGGGTGGTAGGCTACTCCATAAGCGGAATGGCATTGTCCTAGGCGTGAAGGTTTGAACCGGTCGTACAAGTGAACGTAACTCGTCCGGACATTATTCTCGGAAGTAGTAATAAAGCAGCACGAAGCTTGCCACATATACCACCACTCTTTTCCCATTCCTCTCTTTTGCTCTATCTCTGTATATATATATATATATATATATATATATATATATACAGAGATAGAGAGATTGATGTATATATATATATATATATATATATAGTATATATATACAGAGATAGAGAGATTGATGTAGAGATGTTTGTCACTTAACTGAGCAGACTCATGCCAACTTCGAAATTATGATTATAATTTCCTCTCTCGTCTAATTTTTCCCATGCTGTTGTGTCCAGGTTTTATTCTTATATTTATGGAGCTTAGTGTAGCTTGGTGTATTTTAATACACCAAGCTCTATATAAATAAGGATAAAACCAGAGCACAACAACAGATACAAAATAAGCCCTGCTGAAGGAGGACATCATAATGGTGCCTTCATGAAACTTCGAAATCGGTATCACTCTGCTCAGTTGACAAACCTCTTCTTATCTTATTAATGGTTTTCTTCTATCTGAAAAAAGTCAATCTTGGCACTAAGGCACTAAGCATCCTCACATTTCAATACTATATATATATATATTTTAATCATATCACCCCAAGCAAGGCGATAACGCCACTGATGCACAGGGGGCTACGTAAGAGTGAAAAGATTGGAAAAGAGAAAGCCGGAAACCACATCCTAAACAGGAAACAAGGGATGAGCCTCTTCATCTGTTCAATAGATGTTGGTGGAGTGTGAACCGGGCGATATATATATATATAAAGAGAGAGAGAAAGAGAGAGCATGCTCACAGAGTTGCTAAAGTATTGGTAGCTCTTAACCTATTATAATATTCAATTCCTTTTCTTGTTTGTAGTCTTGAAAATATACGGGTGTTTTCACCAAATGAGCCGTTAGTGCGCCTTCTTCTCTAAAGGAATCAACGTTAACACTGTTTTTAACAACCCAGCCGTGGTCATCTCTGGTTGGTGAAAATTCCTCTGGGGATAGGAACTAAAGGTGAGGCTGTGAAGCATTTTTAGGCAGTCCAACTTCACATAGTCAAGCAAGGGATGCTTACAACTCAATTACGCTTAGTATTTCAAGTAAAATTACTAATGGATTTTTATGGCGTAGGACATGAGTATTACCATCAATAATACGAAATGTCAGCAGTTGGCGGGTGTTTAAATGTCTATGACGTCAGAAAGTTGTAACTCAAACTCCGCCCTCTATTTTCTTCTTCCCTCCACACTTTTTACCGTTCCATTTAGACTATGGAAGCTACTTTATAGAACTGACAAAACTTGAAAGCATGCAGTCTCAATTTCGATTTCAAACAGCTTTCTATAGTTTCCTTAGCGTGTCTTCCTTTCATCTCTTCTGTCTTTCACTTCTATCTTTTTGCTTTTGATGTTACTTTTTCTGACTTTCCATTCTTTTGATCTTCACTCTTCCGTCTATTCTATCCTCGATCCAAAGTTATTTCTTATCTCTAAATAAATTTAATTTCCTTTCCATTACTCATATTTTCGTCTTTCTTTCAACTTTTTTACCTATATTTCTTTTTCTGTCATCGTTTTTTGTCTTTGTTTCTTTTTACTTTTTTTATTTCCTAGTATTTTGAAGATT
The DNA here is from genome assembly GCA_037127315.1 of Ascarosepion bandense. NCBI lineage: Eukaryota > Metazoa > Mollusca > Cephalopoda > Sepiida > Sepiidae > Ascarosepion > Ascarosepion bandense. Next base: position 2,861,874 of record JBBBDQ010001454.1, on the reverse strand, counting down.
TATATAATATCATTCACTCTTTCTATCTATTTTCAAAGTTTTCTTCTAATACCTTTCTTTTCTTTCCTTTTTCATCATTTTTCTTTCTCTTTTTTAATGTTTTTCTGTAATATTTTCTTTCGTTCTTTCTATTTTCAAGGTTTATTTTGTTATATCTTTCTTTCGTTTGTTCTTTCTTTCTTTCTTTTTTGAGTGTTTTTTGTAACATTTTCTTTCTTCGTTTCCTGCTTTCTTTCTTTCTTTCTGTTTTGAAGTTTTGTTCTGTAATCTCATTCTTTTTTGTTCTTTATTTTTTCTTTCTTTTTTTAAAGTTTTCTGTAATATTTTTCTACTTTCTTTTTTCCTTCTTTTTTTCTATTTTGAAGGTTTGTTTTGTAATATTCTTCTTTCGTTTTTATTTTCTCTTTTTTTTCAAGTTTTTCCTTAATTTCATCCATTTATTCTTTCTTTCTTTCTTTCTTTCTAAACACCCCCTCATTTCCCAGTTTATTTATTACTATCACTTTCTCTATTTTTATTCTTTCTCTTGTCACGCCTTCTTTGCTTTTGCCTTCATTATTTTCCTCCCTTACAAACTAGAGTATTTTCCTCCACATAGCAATCAATATTATAATTTCAGATCTCACCAAAACCTCCTGAGTGTAAATTCTCCAGTTGGTGCAGTAAACATTTGGACATGAGATTTTCTGACAATTTAAGAAAAATACAAACATATTTTTCGGTTTTATTTTAGTGACATTAAACCAAAAGGAGGAGAAATATCAGCTTCAATAATTAGACTTTTCTTGCATATTTTGAACGATGTGTGTTTTATGCGGCCAATGCCTTCAACTTAAATGTTTCAATCTTTAATGTTTTATATTCTTTGATTATTAAGGAGTCGTGTTTTCAAAGATTATACAATTTTATTTAAAGAAACACCCATTATCAAATCTCATAATAGAATTTACGGTTTATCTTATTTTTAATAGCGGCTTTTCAAACTGCCATGAATATATATTTATATGTTATCGCAACATTTAGATATTCATGTATAAAGTATGCATTCCAGAAAAAAGTATATTTATGGCCTAATATTTTAATAGCTACTGAAATTTTCTTTTAGTTTTCTTTTATTTTATGATTTTTTTTAACAATCATTTCATCCCTAGCTAGGCAGAATCATTACTAGTGCGCAGATGGGTACAGCGAGAGAGAAAAAAAGAAAGAAAAAAAAACGAAACTAGATAGAGGAGATGTCAAAGAAAGAGTAAGACTAAAATGTGAATCATGGAGATAAAAGATGGCAACTGACATTGCATTTAAACTTTTAGAGATTGTAGCTATCAGGAAAGCAAGTAAATGGAGGGGAGTTATACAGGCAGAAAGTGCGAGGATGAATGATGGAGTAGGTAAAATGGTGGGATCTAATTGTAAATCTAGTTGCACGAGTAAATTCGTGTAGTCGGGGCACCAGGGAAGGAAGCTCATCAGAGCATAAGCTGTGAAAATATTTGTAGAAAGGCAGAAAGAAGCCACATCCCGTCGGTGAGAAAGTGCCTGAAGTCTAGATGCTGAATCGAGATGTCGACCCTCCTTTGGATTTTGTCGAGAACTTCAAGATGAATAGCAGGAACATCTAACCAGATTATTTTTGGCTTCTTTTCTGTAGTTATCTTTAATTTATTTTATTCGTTCAGTTTCTCTCTACCATGATCTCTGATATCTTGTTTCCCTATTTTGTTTGAGCTGTCTATTTCTGTTCGTTTTCTTTTAAAAATGCTAAGATTTATAGTTTTCTCTCAAATAATGATATTTGTCGTATTCTTATGTTGAGACCTGAATGTTAATACAAGTTATTATTGATATTTCATCTTGGCTGCATCAGTCGTTGAAACGAGCTGCACTTATAATTGCGATGTTTCTTATCTGATAGATTAATTACTGTAGTTTTTATTTTGGTTTACTGAGGGTTTGACTAGAGTCAGTAATTAAGATACACTGAAAGAAATCATGTGAGAATATGTTAGTAAGTTAATGGTGATCAGATTATTATGAAAAGTAAGGAGATCAATAGATGGATGTATAAGAGAAATGCATAAGTAAATAACGACTGTATATCGAGCAAAATAAAAGTAAAATAAATATTGTCCTTGAAAACATGGCTGTGAATCATAACAACAAACTAAGTCAGGATTAAGTTGGAGAAAGGAAGCTGATATATATCTGAAGACTATAAACCAAAAGAAAATAGTTGAAAAGTATAATCATAAAAATACGTGCAAATAAAGTTATTTCATTTGTTAACAAGACTAACGCACAGATTATTTCGGAACAGAAACTAGAAAAATTGACTAACTGAAATGAAGAAAGAGAAACCCTAAAATGTGGACCGAATGATGACCAAAAGTAGTTTGGTATGGCTATCAGCTAATATCTAAGATCTTATTGCTCGTACTTATCCATTCCAATTGAGGAGTAGGGGTTTAATTCACTTGTTAGTGTCATTAAAGAAGGACGGCGTTTCTTATACTTTATTAAATGCAATAGCAGTGTATAGTTAATTTTATATTTATAGTTAATTTTATAAAACTAACGGTGATTAAAAAATGACCTAAATGTTCTCGTAAAGATAGATAAATATGATACATGTGGTTTTGTATGAATAGTAATATATATCATATGTAGTTTGATAAAAAAGATAATTAAGACGTATGAGGTTTTATAGAGATATATACAAATGAAATAGTATTTTCCTGAATATAGATAAATATGACATACATGACCTTGTCAGGATAGATACATTATGACATAAATGGCTTTTTTTAAGATAGATAAATATGAAATATATAGTTTGGTTAAAATATATTAAATGAAATATATGTGGACTTGTTAAGGTACATAAATATGACATATACTGTTTCATAATAAGAGATATTTGCTTTTACACAAACCAGAGCGTTATGTAACTGTTTTATACCCGTTGTGGGTATGTAAACAGCAAACAAAAGTGACTAGCGCCTTTAATGATAAACGACGGACACGAATATATAAAAATACACGCTCTCGGGTTGCTCGTCGTGATGGCTTCGACACAGTAGCTGGTCTTCAAATCGTCTATTACAACAGTGTTCCTCCTTGCCCACGCTGTGAATTTTGATTCCAAGGAAGGCACGTTGAAATCTTGCTAGCTGTATCTTTATCACATCGAACCAGGCCGGACATGCGTCCACATCTGGATTAATAAAAAAATGGCACCAAAAAAAAAAAAAAGAAAAAGTAAATTCGATGACGCCTGGATAAGTTGCGGAAATGTCTTTATATACAATAAAAACCAAAAAAAACAAACAAAAAACCAGCAAACAGAAATAGAATATAACAGTCGTCAAATTCTTATTCTTACAACGGAGCGAAAGTTTTAGTTTGAGATTAATGTTTGTTCACTTCAATCGGAGATTTCAAGTTAACTTTTTTTCAAGTTTTGACGGTTTCAAAATGTCTTACCAGGACTTTTCACCGAAGCCTTACGAAAACAGCCGACGATGAGTCGCTGTGACGACAGCGGTGTATTCGTCTTGTCTGCCTTAGCCCGGCGCGACAGCAACAATTGAACTTGGCTCTTTGGGCTCTCGTTTTTATGCCTGTCCCAAATTCTCTTGGCGGGTGCATGATGGACACGGGTGTCCATGTCTTTAACTAGTGAAATAGCAATATTTCTGTTGAGGACATTTCTTCTTCTTCTTCTTCTGATGCAACTGACTACGTAAAAAATCCAGCTTTTATGTTGGAAATTTTAATTCAACTTATCTTCCACAGTAATCAAATATGACCTCTGTTGCTCTTGTCAAAAACCCAGATAAGCAAAATCTCCTTTTTCTGCGTTTTATAACAATCCACCGCCATTGTTTGAAGAATTACAAACAATCGAATTTTCATTTCTTTTGACTCACTTCTAGTCGGTTGCCAGCTGCGTCGTATGAGAACTTACGCTTGTCAATAATGCGATTACCTTTGTCTGACCTCGGCTGGCTATACTTTGTGCAACAATGCATCTGTACACACGCAAATGTTTTAATTCATATTTATTCTCGGCTTTGTCGGACAATAATCTGCACAATTAATAATGCAACTAATAATAATTTCTTTCGCTCCGTTGTACTAAACTTAGGATTACATTTTTCCACATGCTTAAATAGTGTTACACACAATTATATTTTCTTTGTTAATGTCGTGTAGAGTAGAGGATTATCGGAGAGATGGCACACACACATACGAGGGCAGTTGACTGGCTGGAGTTGTCTTTCTTTCCTTGCGTTCTCGGCGAGTCATGATATATATATATATATCATGTGTCCCCTGTATACGCCGAAATTCGGTCGGTTGCGTCATCTTTTTCCCAGGCACATTGTTTATATTCTCAAATTATTATTATTGTTTTGGCCACTGCTGTTCTATAGTTTATAATCTCTGACCTTGAAACACAACCACATTCCCTCAAGGCAAAGATAGCCCTGTATTCTCAATTTTTTAAATTTTCACAATACTTATTTTAATGTAAATAAACTTTTGTTTTTATATTTCCTGACCTTTGAGAACATCAATTTCGTTTGTCACTTAGTGTTTACATTCTTGATTTTCAAACCATATCCCTTCAATGTAAACACAATTTTTACCTGCCAGGCTACACTTTTGCTGTTTAATAACACCTGCTCATGTAAATACACTTTTGAGCGAAATTTTATTCTGTAGTCAGAGAATATATAATATAACTATAGTGAGTTTAATTAAAGATTACTTGATAATATATTAATTTGATTTTAATGGCATAAAATCATAGCAAAGCTAATATTATTAGATGATCTATAAGCTGTATGTTTTAAGGAGATAGTAAAAGCCAGACAAAACAAAAATAAGTTATATAAAGCAGGTTTTCTCATATATTTCGTCATTTAAGACATTCTGCCAGCGAGTAATTATGTCACCTGTGCTATATTATTCCTACTGTAAAAATCATAAGTTTCTGAGATCAAAACACATATTCATCTTCTCGTTGAAACTTCTGGAATCATTGGTGAACTGGAAGAAGAAGAATCAATAATTGAATGAATGCCTTATTAATATTTCGTGCAATTTTAATTGACTGTTTGGACGAATTCGAAGAAAACAATGCACCTATCCTTTTAATTTATTTTGCTTGTGTTAATAACTTCAAATAGTAAAAATCAAACATTATAAAAATACGACAAGTCGTAATACAAGTCCAAAATGTAATATTCATGTATATGTGTCAATGTGCAAAGAACATTATTGTTGTTTCATATACTCTAATATAAAAAGAGATAAGCTTGCCAGTGAAATATAAATAGTTTTGTTTTCACTTAATAATTATTTCTGGTTCAATACTTTCCTTATTTTCAAAACATTCTCTTTTTGTTTTTGTTTGGTTGCTTTTAGTTAAAAAAATTAATTGCAAGGAATTTACAGAGAAAAAACGTAATGTCAATTGGCGTATAGAAATTTAATTCGAACTCTAGATCAGTTTTCACTGAGTAAAAATAAAATTTGTATCGAAATATATAAAAAGAGATTATATAAAGATTAATATAAAAGTTTAAATAAAAAGTGACATTTAGAATCGAGTTGCTGTTAATATTTAGTATTCGTTTATAATTTTATGAATTTATTCTATTTTTTTCAAAATCAAACATTTAACTTCAGTGAAATTTGATTCATTGATTGTTCTTTTTTAGCAACATATAGAATTTGTCGAATATTTAATATCAAAAAGATTTTTGGAAAAATATAAGATTTGTTAACAATCTTCTGTATTGTTAGTTTCATCAAATTGTTTTGCCTCTAAATTGATGTTATTCAGTATTACAATTTCTAGTATAGACCAACCTGCTTCAAGTAGTCTCTAGTTTTCTTTTCTTGAGAAAATTGGTTTGAATATATTTTGCAGTCTATACCTCCTGTCATATTGTGCATTCAGGAGGTGGTAATTTTTTTATTAAATTTAAAAGAGCCAAATGAAATAAATGTGTTAATATTTTGGTGAAAAACGTCATATGTTTCCGATATCGAATAGCATGATCGGAAGGATATATTTTTCTTGTTTTATTGCATTCACTGCAAGATTATTGAATTACTTTTAATAATAACAATAAATCAGGAGGCTACAACCGAATGTGAATTACAAGTCTCTAGTAATACTAAAAGCAAATTTAATCAAGCAGATTGAGATGATTGTACTTTCGGCAGAAGTTATTCGGAAAAAAACAAGGAAAATATAAGAATCCAAAACCAGCATCACAAACATGATGAAAGCAATAAGACTTTAAGCAATATATATTAATCTTGGTTCTTCCTAAACCTTGCAAGATTAAAATGGATAAATTTGAGCTCTCAAAACAAGCAAAGTGATGATAATGTACAACGCCTAATTGCAAATAATGATAAGCAAATTATCCAGTTTGAGATTTTACTTTATGTTTAAAATATAATCATGAGTTAGAAATTCCAATTACCGCCCCTAGTTGAGTAGAAGGTAGCATTAAGGTAAAATAATAATCGCTTCATTCATGCTTAAAATTGGCTTGATTTTGTATCAATCTTAGCTGAAAGCCTAAAAACTTAAAACATTTTAAAAATTAAGATTCTAAAAAATATAACCCATAAAATCTTGACAGGACTTTAAAGGAAAATTATAAAAGGGCAACCCTAATGAGAATTTTAATTCATTTAAACCACATATTGGTGATGGGAGTCTTGAAATATCTTCTCTTCTAAATCTACCCCGTAGATTTGTAAAAATAAGGTTTTGTATAAATTCCCATCAGCAGAACAACCAATATAAAGGAAAAATATTATCTATAATTACTATACAATATTACTGTAATTGAGAGAGCAATAGATTGCGTTTGATGTGAATATTTTATGAATGTGTTGATTGTTTTTTAAAAAAACGTCAAAATAGTGTGGAATAATTCATTGTAAGATGATGTCAATAAAGTTTTTAATCGGATAAATTTTTAAATTTGTGATTTACAACTTCCAACTTTTATTTTCCTGTTGACATTGATTTATCATTTTTCTCTTTCCAGGTAAGTAAAAGATTATTTCCTTACGATAGAGATGTCTGAATGCTATGTCTATAGCGATTATTGCTTTATTTAAAGTAAGTGTTGCCATTTTCTTCTCACTTAAAAAGCCAAAGAAAAAAAATTCATGAAAAATTCTTTTGAAGTTGAGTTCTGAATTTCAGCAGTTTATATCAATGTTTTATATTTAAATCTAAAAAATTATTGTCTCGTTTGTTCATTGATAGAGTTAGGCCAGCTTAGAATCTTTTTAAATTTGCTTTATCTTGGGAAAATAGTTGATTTTGTTTTACTCTGAAATGTCTATTTTTTTCAAATTGTCCAGTTCAGTGATTTCAATAAGAAACCCTAGTTTCCACTTAAGCAGCGACAACAGATATGTTCGTATGATTCAAAATCTTTATTTCAACTCTATATATAAACCATTAAAATGAAAATGGGCATAACTTTGGTCTAGGAAGTACTTCAAGCAATTTATGAATCAGTAGATATTGTATTATGAAAAAGTATTGTGATATAATAACCTGCCGTATATGATAAGGAGGCAATTGCGGTGTTTGATCGAGAAATGATCTCACCACTGATCGAACTCTGACTTGGAAATAACCCAAATATGATTTAGCAACATATGACAGGTAATTGTATAATAAGCGCCATGTGCTTGGATGCAAGTTTTATATATATATATATATATATATATATATATGTGTGTGTGTGTGTGTGTGTGTGTGTGAATGAATAAAGCCAAAAGAAAAACTTATCCCAGCCGATGGCTTTCATATTCTTTAGGGCTTTATCATGCCAAATTTAGGGATTGTATTTTGTGACAGGTATTTACATACAAGAGCAAATTATTTATTGGTTTTCAAAGTTTTTCGGTATATGAGTGTCCATGAATATTCATCAGGTAAATTGAAAGTTTAAGAAAGTTCATGGACATGAAGTCATAAAATTCAATATATATTAAAGGAAAGTGAGTAGGTGATTATATATATATATATATATATATATATATATATATATATATATATATGCAAATTAGTATTTAAATTATTTTTGAGTGTCATTCGTGTATCTTACATTTTTGAGATTGTGGCCGACAATGACGCATTCTGGCAAGTATTTAATTTCCCTCTGAATTTTTTTCGCTGTATAAGTTGAATAGATTGGTTATTTTCTAAGCACATTACACGTGTCACAAGGTTGTAAGTATGGGGTACTCAGTGACGATCACTCATCACCCAGTTATCATGTTTCTAGTGAAACACGCTTGCTAACGATTACACAACGTCAAAGTAATCAATTAGGAATAATTTATAATCTATATCTTCTTCTTCATGTGCCGTGTCCCTTCAGAACGTTGGCGATCATATACTTCCACCTGGTTCTGTCTATTGGCGCTCTTAATATTTTTCCTCTTGGGTTTTCTCCCAAACCTCGCTCCGCCATCCTTTTGTTCAGGTCTATCAAGTATGTCTCGCATTGCTTATACCTGTCTTTCTTCCTTGTGTCCTTCTGGTGAGTATCGAATTTTCGAGCCCTCCGTCCTCATTATGTATCCCAGGAACCTCATATGTCTCTTCCTGATAATAAGTATGAGTTTTCTTCTCGTTTTCATCCTCTCCAACATCTCATCGTTGCACACGTGCTCAGACCATGGTATCCTCAGCATTCTTCTGTAAAACCACATTTCCGCTGCATCAAGCCTCTCCTTCACCCTTGAAGAGATCGTCCAACATTCACTTCCATACAGAAGGATAAATACCACATAGCAATCCAGTAATTTGTTTTGTTTCCAATGAGATTTTACTGTCTTTCAGTACTCGGGCTAGCTTCTGAAATGCGTCTTTGGTCATGTCAATGTGTCTTCGGATCTCAGTGTCGCACTTTCCATCCTCTGTCAGAACGCTTCCAGGCATTTAAATTTCTTTACTTGTTTTATTTTAGTTTCTTCGATCTGTAGTTGGCATTTTAGGGTTTTCTTTTTGTTGATGATCTTACATACAGTTTTCTTGAAGTTTATACTTAGTCTTTCTCGCTTTCTTTTACTACCTTCTCTAGAAGGTCTTGCATTTTCTTTTACATGTCTGCTATCACCACCGTTTCATTCGCGTATCTTACATTGTTAAGATTGTGACCGACAATGACGAATTCTGGCAAGTATTTAATTTCTCTCTAAATTGTTTTGCTGTATAAGTTGGATAGATCTGGTGAGAAAAAACATCCTTGTCTTAAGCCTCTTTTTATTTTTGTATGCTTGCTGAATTAATTTTCTATCGGTTTGCTGCCAACATAGATTCTTGATTATTCTAACGTCTTTTCCGAAAATGCTGATGTTGTCGAGCATCTCTATTAAGTCTTTGTAGTGTACTTTGTCAAACGCCTTTGCATTGTCTATAAAGCACAGATGAAAGTTCTGCATTTGTATTACTCTTTCAGATAACATTCTGAGCATGAATATACTCGTCCCCTCTCTGAAGTAGTTTTTTTCATTTTCTAGTATGAATGTTCCGTCCTTTCTTTTATATATCCTGTTGCTTAGCATGTCTTTTGTCCTGTTAGTTCTTTTAATTTTTAATGCCTATCACCATTATTTAGGATGCTCATTCTGTCTACTTTGGTATTTCCGACGTGCTTTTTTCTTTGGAATGATGTCGTTTGCTGATGTCAAGAGAGCTATTTTTTGTACCTCTTATTTTGAGCTTTCGTTTCCAATTTGTTCTTTTTATTTCATTTTCACGCTCTAAGTACACATTTCCTGCAGGTTCGGGTCATTCTGGAGTCTATTGTACTGCAGCCTGTGTCAGGTTTCTTTAATCTCCTTAGTTTTATCTTTAGTTTGCATACAACTGGTAGGTAGTCACTTCCGCAGTCAGCACTTGAGTAGGCTTTGTAGTGACTGACTGCTTTTCTGGATCTCTTGTTAATAGTCATATAATCAGTTTGGTTCTTAATTTCGCCTCGTGGACTTCTCCATGCCCATAGTCGTCTTGGGTGCTCTTCAAACTAGGTGTTGCTTATTATCCGGTCATTCGCTGTGTACCATTGTACCCATTTATCACCTCGGTCATTTCGGTGTCCTAGTCCAAAATTGCTGACCGTTTCACCTTCTCTCCTTTGGCCAAGTTTGACATTCAGATCTCTCATGATAATTCTGATTTCTTGTGATTTGCACTGTTCCTTGGCATAGTCTAGCATGGTGTAGAAGAATTCGATTTCTTCTTCTGCACATTGTGTTTTCGGTGCATGTATCATTATTACCGATATATTAAAAAATTAATCTGACAGTATCCCATAACGCATTTTCTTGTGTCATTATCCAGTATAAATTCTGAGAAAATTTGTCGCCTTTAAGCTTATGAATATTTGTCGCCTTTAAGCCTGAATATTATGAATTTATTGGTTTAACCGTTTTTTGTGCCTTTTTTTTAGTATTTTTGTTGTCTTAAGATAAGTTTTCCTTTTGTCTTTATTCATATTTTTCTTTTACATATATACTGTATCTGAAAATTTTACAGGCTCTGGGGTCTCTGCAGATAAATGGACATCATTATCCTAGCGTAGCACAGAGACCACACGCTTCTGCTGTGAAACACGTCGTTCAAAAAATCCACGTTGTCTCACCCTTTTTACTTTTTCAGATAATGTTACGCATCCTAAAACACACACACACACACACACACACACACACACACATACACACACACACACACACATATATATATATATATAAAGAGAGAGATATAGACAGACAGACAATTAAACATAAAGACACACACACACATACAGAGAGAGAGAGAGAGAGAGAGAGAGAGAGAGAGAGAGACAGCGAAAGAAAGAAAGATAGCATTGGTAGGTAGGTTTGGGGTGAAGATTCGAATTGAATAAAGAAATGAATTTGAAGAAAGACGACTTGAAAATTGAAGTTAAGATATTTTTTCTATCTCAACACAAATTACTGAGCACTTGAAATATCTTTAGGTTGAATAAAGACTTACAAAACGTCAAGAATTTGTCTGACCCTAGTTTACATCTAGTTCTTATACAATGATTGGTGTCTTCCTAGGGAACATTTGACACAAATATCCAGTCGACACGTACCCACCCTAACAGTATATTTTTATTTAATTTTTATAGAAGGATTTAGACAATCATAAAAATTGAAAATTAATGTAATAAAAATAAATTTAACTTAACCTATAATAGTGAACGTGTATATTGCATAAGAAACACTTACACGGAATTTATTTTTGTAAAATGCAGTAATTATTTCTGTAAAAGCAAATCGGATCAACACGACTAGAGATCAAGAGTTTGTTGCAAGTGGTACAGAAAGCGCCAACTGTTAAGTCCTAGTCCACAACTAGTGGATGAATTAGACCATACCTTGCGTTCGTCTTTTCTACTTTTCGAGATCCCTTTTCTCGGACAGTTACCGCTGCCCTACTGTTTCAAAATTGTCCGGCTGTAACTTTCTCGACGTGGGGACGTGCGAAAAACCACTCAGGACGAACACAATTTCAGTCACGCGTTGTTTTTATCATTTTATCGACAATAAAAGATATTTTTAATTTCAAAATACAATGGTCTCAATACACTTTAGATTGTCAGTTTGCTGTATTGTTTTTATACAATATGAAGAAAATAATAACATGCAAAGAGAATTAATACATATTTATATCTTTATTTAACTGCATAGTAATAACCAATGACTTGTGCTGCTCCTTAAATTTCACTTTTTCCAGACATTGTAAACAGAGCAAATAACTTCCCAGCTGTTTTATAAGAATCTGTCGCGTTTAATTCTCACTGATTTCAACTATTTTTGATCAAAGATTCATGTGAATAAATGGAAATAAAACTTTCCGATTTTACAGAGGTTGCCACAGGTTAATTTAAGGTAGAAACGTTTATTTCTGACCAAACTGAAAAAGATATAGTTTGCAATTTCTTAAATGACGGAAGCAAATGATATCAGTCTGATTTCTGATGTCCTACTGATATCGAGGGGGTGGTGGAACGTTGTATGTGGTGCCTTCTTTTCTAAATTGCATCTGAAATTTAATGGAACTCCAAGAGGTGCAGAAGAATCTGAAACCTTCTCTGACCTTTCATACTAGGTCATAGATATAATGAAAAAGAAGTAGTTTGTAATAAAAGCAAGGCGCAGGGTCAGTCTTTGAAGATAGTTGACCTTGACCTCATGTTATTATCCATTTCTCAGAGTCAGCTATTTAAGACAAGGATGTTTAAAAAGTATTTGTGTTATTCTTTTTAATATAGGCCACTAGTGACTTATGTTAAGTAGGCAATCGGAAAAACCATTTTTCCAATTCTTTTGTTTTTGTTTAATAATAGAGTTAGGGCTAATGTTAAGATTACTTATAATTATAACATTGAATTTGTTTATTTTTTTTTGTTATATTTATTTATTTCTGTATACTTTCTTTGATTCTAAATTTTCGCATTTAAAAAACATACTTAAGTGTTTTTGTGTTTTCGTCTTTGGAGTAGTGATGTGGTAGTAGGTAGGGTAGTAAGAATTTGTTTTAGTGTATGAATTTGGTTTGAAGTTTGTTTTAAAAGGTCTATATTTTTATTGCATTTCCTTTAGATTGTACAGTAGCTTGCTATATTACGTATTGAGTGGACATTCAGACTTTGCTTCACAATTACAGGTGCGGTTTGTAAGAATTTGTGATCTGCTGGTGATTTTGTAGCATATTATAAGTCCAATTAAGGACTAGATTTAGTGTTTCTGTAGTATGATTTATACAGTATAGTTAATGTTCGGAAGTTTAATGATCTTTTTTCTATATCTGTATTTGTTCTAAATAGCTATTCTATATTGAAGCACTATATGTATGTGCCTCGATGTTTGCATGTAACTTACTCATTTCTGGTTTTCTCCTTGTTAATTTATAATTGCTGATTTAGAAATATTCGCTTGCTGCATCTGGCAGTAGTCACAATTCCCGGAAATTGCAGTTTGTTTTCCGGAAACCTGAAACAAGGAAATCCTGGCACTTCATTAACGCTAGATTTGCCGAAGCCAGTAACGAAGCAGGTGATTCCTCAACGTGTCCTCTCGGCACACGACAATGTTGTTTTTTTTTTTCGTGATTGACGGGCCGAGTGTAAAAAGAAATATCAACACCTGCAAATTTTCAACTTGGCATATTCGTATGTAGAAAAAGTACAATGTATTCGTATTTCTCTGACGGGTCGAGGGCTTGGTGAAAAACATTCGAAGCGGAGATAAGTAAATATAGTGCAACAGATGTTTTGTTCAAGTAATTAATATCTTCGTTAACAAAGTCTTTTCGTATTCATATATATATATATATATATATATATATATATATATATATATATATATATAGCTAGGAATAAGCGTAAATTACATGACATTCTTAAAAACGAAAACTAAAAAACAAAAACAAAAAAAAACAAAAAAAAAAAAACAACCGATTTCATCCCAAGGCATATCAAGTTTATTTTCTGTGAATAGTAAACATGTATGATATAATTTCTTTTATTATACATGTTTACTATTCACAGAAAATAAACTTGAGAAGGCCTGATTGTTTTTTTTGTTGTTGTTTTTAGTTAAAATATCATGTAATTTACTCTTATTTCTAGATATTATAAAGTTTTATACGACTAAGAATTTGTTTAAATACATATTATGGCTGGCCACTCGTATTTGAGAATACCCTTTTAACGGCTCGGCTAACCAATCCCCATTGTAGACGCCTTTTCAGGCATACTTGTGTTTGTTCAACACCCACAGATCCCACCTGTGATTTATACTGTAATTATACTGAGTGGACATTAGTTACAGTTACTGGGAGAGAGCGTGTTATCTAGCATGATCAGCTGTTTGATCAAAGCCAGGACGCTGAAACCCTCGGTCAAGATGACTTGTGACTTCGAGTTATCCCAAACCATCAACGACTCCTCAAACAGAGCGGTTTATTACAAGGCTTGGGTCAACTCGTTGTATGGTTTTCAGGCACCTTCCAAAAGTGCCACATGCTGTAATCGCCTTCTCCAAACCGGTAATATTAAGAAGTCACCTTCCTGACAAATCAACCCTGGTGAGATTCAAACACAGGCTTCATGATCAGAAAGTGAACGTGATAACCACTCGCACCCCCCACACACGCATACACACACACACACACACACACACACACACACACACACACACACACATATATATATATATACATATAAACTTATTTGTAAATGAATCTTTGTCTGTGTGTGTGTGTGTGTGTGTGTATCCGTTACCTATAGATTCCGAAACTGCTAAACCGATTTTCTTGAAAATTTACACAGTTGTACTATAAACGTCTGCGAGGGTTCCTAGCTAGGTCTTGTGTCTCGGTACCCCCGATAAATATCGAAAATCGATAATCGAAAAAATCGGGTTATAGAAGGAGTGGTCCGATTTTAATCAAATTTGATACGCTCATAGACAAAGGCATAAGAAACGATATTCAGAAGTTTCAAGATTGCATTTCTTACAATAGTGCAGAAAATTGGATATCGATACCAGGAAATCAAAATTTGACTTACTTCCATTCATTTTTCTTTCAATCTACAGTTTCGCTTTAACTGGAAAAATCTATTGCTTTTTAGTCTTTCGTGCCAACGTCCAAAGAGTCTGAGCTCCAGGACCATGGATTAGTTTTAAAGCTTTCATTACACCCGAATACTGCTAGTATATATATATATATATATATATATGTGTGTGTGTGTGTGTGTGTGTGTGTGTGTGTGTGTGTGCGTGCGTGTGTGTGTGTGTGTGTTTGTTTGTGTGTATGTGTATGTGTGTGTATTACTTCAAACAAAAATAGACACCGTTATTTATATATTACGTAGTGTTTATTGTGTTAATCAGCGTGCACATCTGAGGAATCATAGTAAAGAAATTGTCTTTCCCCTTTAGAGAGGAAACCTCCGCTTGGTACTGTCTGCTTTACTGCCCAGTCATGAAGAACATCACAGACTCTATTCTCACTTTTTAAGGAAAGCACATCCGTTTTAACATGATTATTTTTCTCAAAAAGCCAGTTTCAAACATAAAAAAATCAAGGCATTACAGAATTAATGGATTCATTTTTATCTAACATTTATATTATTTATAACGTTTTAAGTAATGTAAATTTCGGATCTTATATATATATATATGTGTGTGTGTGTGTGTAAACACACACACACAAACAACGTGCGATATGCGAATTACCGCAATTTTATATTTTTAAATTCGTCCATGGGATTTGTTTGATTTTAATTTTGTAGACTGCACAGTAGAGTCAGTTGGGCTCTGTTTGTGAGAAAAAAAGCACCACGACGCATTTAGCTCATCAGATATTTGAAAACGGTATGTCATTCTGTTTGACATATATGAACGTTTCAAAGAAATTAGTTGTCTATCCGGGGACTACAGAGAAAGCTGAATGACTTCGATAAGTCTAATGGTGATTACGAAGGTGTTTGAAAGGATCAGTTTTGATGTCGAAGTTATGCCCCTTTCATTTTTTTACAGGATCTCTAACTCAACGTGGATTTCTACACCAAGTACTTTGAAAAGGTAGCGTCGACCTGGTTTAAGAGGTTGGTTGTTTGATGACCCTATATCTGCGAACAGGACTCTGCACCATGCAAGTCATGGCTGCCAGTTAATTTTTGTGACCACATCACCCTTCGCATATGTCCACCTAACTCCCTAGATTATGATTGTGTGTGGTACCCAGTTGAATGCAAGACCATCAAAAAGGATTATTACAGAATTTACCAACTTAAAGAAAGAGACCGTCTAGAAGAAATACAGGAGGTACTGAACGCATCTGAACTCAGGCTGTCGTTGAGGCCAATGGCAATTTTATCGAATAAATTTACTCTTTAGTATTTCAAGATACTTTTGTGTAATTTGGTAAATACATCTGTTAAAATGAGATGTCAAAGTTATTGTCATTTTAGCCAAATGTAGACGCCAATTTATACATACATACACGCTAAAATATCAATATAAAATGGCGACAATTTATCCATCGAACCGACTGATGTCAATTACGTCGGGTTTCAATCTTGGCTAGAAGCAATCGGATGTCTAACCGTACTGATGAGAGAAAACATATCTCTCTGCAGATAGCTATATATATATATATATATATATATATATTACGGATTTACAATAAATTTTTATTACGAAAATGTGTGCCATTCGGCAGGATTCGAACCTGCGACCCCTATCTATATAGGGGAAGCTACCATTTGATTTTTGTTTTTATCAAGCCTATATAACACAATTTTCGATCCATCGTAAACAAACATATCTGCTCTGAAATGTATCGTAATGTCAACAAATGTAAACATGTTACAGAAATCAACGAATTTTAACGAAACTTGGTTATAAGCAACCGACAATTTGAAATGAATTGTTGAACATTAAAAAAATAATGTTCAAACAATTAATTTCATATATATATATATATATATATATATATATATATATATATATATATATAATGA
This sequence comes from Ascarosepion bandense, assembly GCA_037127315.1. NCBI lineage: Eukaryota > Metazoa > Mollusca > Cephalopoda > Sepiida > Sepiidae > Ascarosepion > Ascarosepion bandense. Next base: position 2,845,252 of record JBBBDQ010001454.1, on the reverse strand, counting down.
AAAATTAATATTGCCCATTTATTACTTTCTTCCTTATCTTTTATTCATTAATTTTTATTTTTCTAAATGTCCGCCAAGGCGTCGGCGGTAAACCTTCACTCGATGTTCAAAACCTTTTGATGACGTCTCTGCATAATTGCTCCTCGATCTAATTAATATGCCTTATTATCTCATCCTTTAGCCGTTGAATTGTTGGCATGAAGCTTACATTTGAGATGATCCCAAAGGAAGAAAAGTAAAGGTGTCAAGTCTCAGGATCGTTGTGGCCAATTAACATCACTCTTTCGAGAGATGATGCAACCTGAGAACTTCTCACTTAATAAAGTCATTGTTTTATTGGCTGTGTGGCATGTGGTGCCGTCCTGCTAGAACCACTAATCTTTGACATCCATAGCATTCAATTCAGGCCATAAAAAGTTGGTTATCATGGTACGCTATCGACTGCCTGTCACCGTAACAGAATTCCCGACATTATTTTCAATGAAAATAATGATTGCGCTAGCAAAAAATCGCACATCAAACAGTGACCTTTTGCAGATGGAGTAACTTTTCAGCAATCTGTTTTGAGTTTTCATTAGCGCAACTGCATCAGTTTTGATTGTTAACGAATCGATCAAGATGAAAATGGGCTTCTTCACTAAAGATGATTTTGTGCAAAAAATTATCATCGGCTTGTTTTTGTTCGTGCATCCAATTGATGAATGCACGGTGCTTCAAATGGTCAGAAGGCTTCAGTTCTTTTGTCAATTGAATTTTGTAAGAGTGTAGAGACAAATCTTTTGTCAAAATTTAAAGTAACATTCTTGTAGAGAGTTTCAATTCCTGCGCGCGATGACGAATAGAGGTGTCTGAATTCTTGACCACATTCTCGCTCACTGCAGAATTGTTTTTAGCTGAACGGTGTAAACGAGCGCGCAATGGCGTTTTAACATCGTTCACCGGCACAGCTTGTTTGAATTTACGAACAATTTTCTCAGTTACAATCTCGGCTGGTTGATTATGTTGACCAATGATCTCGCGAAGTGCCCGAAATTAATTTCTCTTTGAACATCCATTTTTGTAATAGACTTCGATAAGTTTAACACGTTGTTCGATTGTTAAAAAATCTTTAATGTATGTATCCAGAGATATGGGAATAATTTATTTTCCAAACACAGCCAGCAAATTGTAGTCATGATAATAGATATGTATGCTTTTACTTTTTAATTATTTGTACTTCCATTATTTTTTATCTTTTTTCTTGCAAGTGGATGAGGCTATTAACTTTGTATTTTCTACAAGTATGATGCGGATAGAGTTTAGTAGGTTTCTGTGTCTGTTTAAATGGATCGTAATTGGGATGTGTGACATGAGTCTTATTGATAGGAATTTAGTGGTATGTCTAATATCATTATCCGTGCGTTTGGTTTGATCAGCAATGCAGTTCTTTCAGCGGCATGTGAATTATGTGAATTATGATACCAGCCACATTTTTACGGGAGAAAGCCATCACTTCAACGATGTGTGTATGCAGATGACTTTGCAAACCAGACTTGATTCTGCATGACTGTTTTTTACAAATGTGACAAACGAAAAACTTTTGAAAAGTTTTGCAAGTGACTTTCTTTTAGTGCACTCGCATGTGCCGCTTCAGGCCTGCAAACTTTATCGAAAAACTGACATAAGTACCGTGAAGATCTATCAGGAAGGACAGTCACATATTCGGCATTCGACTTTCAATTTTCATCACACACACACACACACACACACACACACACACACACACACATATATATATATATATATATATATTTATATATAGATAAAGTAGGAGAGAAAGACAGAGAAAAAGAGAAAGAGCGACTGTTGATCTATTAGCAACTATACATATATATATATATGTATATATATATATATATATATATGTGTGTGTGTGTGTGTGTGTGTGTGGTATATTTTATATTTAGGCATTAATTATTTATCCCCAAAAGTGTTGTTAAGTTCAAATGTCAGGGTCTGTTAAATCTTTCTTAATGTATTTTAACACTTTTTGAATATGATATACATTGATTTTGAAATCGTGGACAAACTGTGTAAATACAAGTTTTGTTCTGTTCTTGTACAATTATTTTTAGTCTATCAGTCATTATCAAGAATTGCGTATTTTCAATTTGGTTAAAACTCGTTAATCAAAAATAAAAACAACTTAGGACAGTTTATCCACAATTTTGACCTCGATATTAAATGAGATCTACAAAAATCTATTGTATAATGGAAATAACAAAATGGTTTAATATGTTTATCAATTAGTCATCTTGACCTTCTCTATGAATAAGATATTCCATTCTTACAGTAGTAGTTACTTTAACTCAACGAAAATAAGGGAAGTGGCTTTGTAATTGGCACTTCCTGGCAATCGGGCCACCCCTTCAATTATGCAGATGACCTCGCCATTTATTCCCGTCTCAATACAATCAGTATTTGACTGGAGTAGAATATTACACCTAAATTATAATAACTCCAAAACACAACTGCTCTCCTTTAACAACAATAAACAAACTTTACCATCAGCCATGAAAATGGATGCGCTAGTCTTCTGGAAAGTAATACACCGACATTGCTTTCAACCGACCAGAAGTGAACCGATTACATCGAATCTATAGTTGCATCTATTACTAGAAAGGTTGGATGATTGTGTCGGGCCAAAAAGTTGTTCTTATCACATTCAATCTTAGACATTTATAAATCTACCTTTTATTGTGCAGGGAATACTGTTGTCATATCCTGTCTGGTGCTCTTGCTATTCTTCTCGACATTCTTGACAAAATCCAAAGAAAGATATGCAATTGAATCGGTCCTAACTTGGCATCTCGACTTCAGTCATATTTTTACCGACGTGACGTGATTTCCCTTTGTCTTTTCACAAATATTTTCATGGCAACTGAGCTGACGAGCTTTTTTCTCTGGTGACCGACTACAAGAATTTAAGCGTTCTGCTAGATTAGCATCGAGGTCCCACTTTTTACCATTAAAATAGTTAAATATAAACACCTCTTCTGCTCTAATAGCTTGTAGGGTGTCAAATAATTTTTCTCTAACAAGGACTCGGAGACACTTTTCAACTCTATCAAGATTAGAAAGTGATGACTGGACAACAATACCAAGTTTTCTGCCTAATCTGGCTCTTACAAAGGTAGAGGATAACATGACGTATGAGATAATTAATGGAGAGGTGCAAGGCGTCGTAAGCGTCAATAAAAAGATTTTTCAGCAGCCACCTTACAATGCTTTTTTGACATCTGACGCTTACAGCGCGGTAAGTTTCTGTAAAATCACTGCTTACCTAATCTATCGTATTAGATTCTATATAAACGTCATTACATACGAAATCGTACAGATTGGGGATAAAAAAGTATTTTAGAGCTGCTTCAAGTAAGATAAGCGGAATGTATTTTAATTTTTGTAACTTTATATATATATAAAGTATACCTAGTGAGGCAACGAACCTACCAAGGTTTCACCTAAGCGGATCGTCAGAGAAAGCTTTCCCTGGCGATCCGCTTAGGTGAAACCTTGATAGGTTTGTTTGCTTACTAGGTATACATTATTTATTCTGCTCTACTTAAGTATTGACCGCCTTTTTGTTAGTTCATTACTCTTCTCGGCTTTTTGTTTTTTTTGCTACGTGTTGACTCGGTCCGAATCCTTTTGGCTGATGTTCATGTGCATAGCTCTATCTTTTTTATAACAATTTTTTCCTTCCACCTAGATCTGCGGAGGGTTTTTCGACACGAGTATAGTTATAAGTTTGTCTTTATATATATATAGCGACTCCGACTGACACCAAATCGGTCAAGTTTCGATCCCAGCCAGAGGCGAGTGGATGCGTCTAGCCATACTGATGAGCTGTGATACAGTGAAACAGGCTTGTATGTGGATGACTAATATATATATATATATATATATATATATATATATATATATATATAGGCTTTGATATCAATACATATACATATGATTATACACGCAGGTATACATATATAAATAGATATTTTTCTGTGTTAATAGAGCAGTGCCGAATGGAATATAACATAAGTATATTATTAATAATAAATGTATAATAAATTTAGGTATAATCTTGCGTCTATATAGCCCTAGAATAATATGTATATTTAGTAACATATATATATATATATATATATATATATATATATATATAGTCATCCGCAGACAGATCTGTTTCGCTGTATCATAGCTCATCAGTACGGTTAGACAGTAGAGTGCTTTTTACCCAGGATTGAAACCCGACCGATATATATATATATATATATATATATATATATATATATATATATATGAGTATATATAAATATGCGTATATTTTGTCAACTATATATAAAACCAATTTGCTACACATTAATCTCCATTACCCCGTCTTTCCAGAATTTCGGTGATTTTCCGTAAATGAAAAATGAAATTCCAAATGATCAACGTTTTATAAAAATGGCGGGTATGATAACCCATCCCAGCCAAGTTGCAACAATTATTGCTATGTCGCCAAAAACGTGAGATCTGATATTGTCCTAATGGAAAACAACCTTTCTCTTGTTAACCTGTTCTAAGTCGTTTTCTTGAATCAATGCCTTAATTCGTCCAGTTGTTAGCAGTACATTTCAGAATCAATTGACTGGTTACTTGGCAGTAGATCATAGTACAGGATTACTTTCTAATCTACGTCGACACACAGCATGACTTCCTTAGGATGCTTTTGGGTTGGCTAAAGTGGACTCATGTCACTTTTTTTTTTAATCATATCTCCCCGAGCAAGGCGGTAACGCCACTGATGTGCAGGGGGCTACGTGAGAGTGAAGAGATTGGAAAAGAGAAAACCGGAAACCGCGTACTAAAGAGGAAACAAGGGATGAGCTTTTTCACCTGTTCAATAGATGTGGGTGGAATGGGAACCGGGCGATATTTTAGTCTATCTACTCCAATTGAAAAAAAAAAAAAACAAAGTGCGAAGATTAGAAAACAGAAGACCGGAAAACACATCCTAAACAGGAAACAAGGGATGAGCCTCTTCACCTGTTCAACAGATGTGGGTGGAGTGTGAACCGGGCGATAGTTTAGTCTATCTTCTCTAATATCTGAAAATGATGAAAACATGGAATAAAGACCAAAAGCACAAAGGAAAAATTAACAAGACTTCAAACATTTTTTTTAACTGAGAAACATCTCAAAAGAGGAAATTTGTTTTTGTAAAAATTAATAATATAAAAATAAAATTACAACTGGATACAGGATCTGATATCACTCTCATAAATGAACAGACATGGAGAAAAATGGGTAAACTCAATTTAATGACTTCTAAATAAGTTTGTGCATGGTATTTCAGGAAAAAGATTGAACTTTTTGTGTGAGTTTACCCGAAACTTTTTTTTAGTGGAAAAACCAAGAAAGTGGTGGTGCTTGTATTAAAGAATACTGCTAATTTATTTAGAACAGATTGGATTGCATTATTTGAACTTTGCAACCTTTTAACTAACTATTTTTGCAATAAAATATCGTTACCTCCAGTGCTAACACTGCAACTGAAAAATTAAAAAATGAATTGAAAATGAGTTTTCCAGAGGTTTTCTCAGGTCTATGGACATGCACAAAAACCAAAGCTAAATTTGAAGTAAAAGAGAATGTAGCACCGACATTTAAGCTGAAGTGGAGTGTACCTTTTGCAGCTTTATAACCAATTAATAAGGAATTAGAGAGACTAAAAAAATTAGGTGTGATCTCAAAAATAGACTATTCCAAATGAGTATCACCATCAGTTTATGTAAAAAAAAAAAATTGCATATGTGCTGATTTTTCAGCAGGGCTAAATGAAAGTTTGAAACAAAAAATTATCCGTTACCAAGTCCAGAAGAAATTTTTGTCAAATTAAATGGTAAATTTTTTTCTAAATTGAACCTGTCAGACTCTTATCTACAAGTACTAGTAGATGAAGAGTGCTCAAAACTATTAACAGTTAATACTCATAGAGGACTATACAAATTTGACTTCCTTTCGGTATAAAGGTAGCACCAAGCATATTCCAACAAATTATGGATAGGATGCTTGCCAGTTTGGATTGTGCACAAGCATATTTAGATGGTGTACTTATTAAAAGAGATACCCGAAAGCAACACACAGAATATGTAAAAAATAGTATTTGAGAGAATTAAAGATTACGGTTTTAAGATCAGTGAAGGAAGATGCAAATTGTTTAGGTTTTGAATTAAAGGACAAATTATCAATGTAAATGGTGGGCAAGTGCATGTCCACCTCAACAAATCTAACAAAGTTACAAGCATTTTTAGGGTTTGCTAATTACTATCATGTATATATACAAAATATGCATGAATTAAGAGCACCCTTGAATAACTTGCTAAAGAAAGATGTGAAATGGGATTGGTCACATAAATGTCAAAGTGTTTTTGAAGAGATCAAGAAAGTCTTAGCATCGAACTTGTCACTAGCTCATTTTGTACCTAATTTAAATATTGTTGTTGCAACAAATGCAAGTAATTTGGGTATTTGAGCCATGATACTATACAAATGTGAGGATGAAAAAACTAAACCAATACCTCATGCATGAAGATCATTAATAGCAGCTGAAAAAAGCGACAGCCAGATAGAAAAGGAAGCATTGGCCATCATATTTGCTATGAAAAAGTTTCATAAATCCATACATAGTAGAGAATTCATACTATAGACAGACCGTTGTTCATTATTGTCCATAAATTGATAAAACAAAGGGATGTTCCCACACAAACAGCAAATAGATTGTAGTGCTGGAGAACAATCCTATTAAACTATAATTATGAAATAGAGTTTCTACCATCCAGATAATTGAGTCATGCAGACGGACTATCTAGACTAATACCAAAATTTGGGGAACCACTTAGGGACACAGTAATTGCAGTGCCAAGGACTGAAAACGAATTCGATAATGTATTATACAATATGATAAGTGAACTGCCCATAACAATGAGGAAATAAGAATTAAGTTAGAAAGACAACTTTATAATGAAAGATGAAAAAGCAATTAAGATTTAAAGAAAAAATATTAATAGAAATAATGCATTTTCATTAAGCAATAATATACTTATGTGTGCAGAAAAAATTGAGATACCAGTATCATTGCAAAATCGTATGCTTAAAGAATTTCACATAGGACATCCAGGAATTTCTAGAATGAAATCCTTAATAAGGTATTATACATATTGACCAAAATGGATAAAAATATCAAAATTTTAGTGAATTCATGCAGAGGCTGTGCTCTGACAGTAAAGTCACCATTTATAAAATTTCAACCTTGGACAAAGACCAATAGCTATGGTCCAGAATACTTCGCAGGGCCATTAAATGGAGCATTTAGTCAATAGTTATGCCAAACAGCCAGAAATGTAAAAAATGTTGAAGACTGACTACCATGATAACAATAAATTTCCTACACAAAATTTTTGCAAGGTTTGGTTTACCTGACTCTATTACCCCAGGATCTTTTTCACTGAACAGTTTTTTACTGAACGATCTATTTTTCATCACTCGACATAATTTGCTTAAAGAAGGTTGTATTTTCATTGCATTTATAAAACACAGAAATGCGATCGAAATGATTCTTTTCACTCAGATCATGTGGTACCCAAACATCGTAGAGATTTGAGTACAAAAGCTTCACTAAGTGTTCATGGATGGTGTATTTTGATAAATTTAGTGTATCTGGCTATTCTCGCATTGTGTATATAATGTCTTGATTTAGTAGGGGGTTTGCCTGAGCGTTCTTCATCGATAAGGCTACAATCACTAACTCAGCGAATCAGTTCCGTACAGTTCTACCAGCTAAAGCATCTTTACGGAACACAACACATACCTTTTTTGTTGCTTGCGATGTTTTCTTCTTCTTCTTCTTCTTCTTCTTTGTGCCTCGTCCTTTCAAGACGTAGGCGATCATGGCCTTCCACTATCTCTTAGCACGCCTTCTCCTGTAACGTCTCGCAGCCCTCGTTCTGTCGTCCACCTGCTCAGGTCCTTCAAATATGTTATCCGCTGTTTTTCTCTGTCTCTTTTTCCTTCTATCTGGCCTGTTAGCATCAGATTCTCCAAGCCCTCCTTCCTCATTGCATGTCCCAGGAATTTCAGTTGTCTCTTTCTGATGCTCAATATTAATTTCCTTTTCGTTTCCATTCTTTCCAACACTTCGTGATTGCTCACATGCTCGGTCCACGATATTCGCAGCATCTTTCTGTAGAACCACATTTCAGCTGCTTCAAGTTTTCCCTTCATCTTTGTTGATATTGTCCAACATTTACTGCCATATTGAAGAACTGACATCACATAGCAATCCAGTACTCTCTTCTTTGTTTCTAGTGAAAGTTTCCTGTGTCTTTTCCTGTGTCCTTGTTACTTTACTCAACTTCTGGAATGCATCCTTCGCTATGACAATTTGCCTTTGGATCGCTGTGTCGCACTTTCCGTCTTCAGTTAGAACACTTCCCAGAAAACGAACCTAATAATCTTCCATTTTCATAGGGATGCAAACTTGACAAGAATTAAATAATGTTAAATTTCCTTAAGAGATGGTTTGAAGTACAGCTTGATCAGAAATATTATATCTGATGATAAATGCGTTGTGGTGCAATGGATATCGGCTCGGAATGATAAAATGGAGAGCAGAGTTCGAATACTAGTCGAATTCGTTTAATTCACTTACGTAGAAATATTCTTCAGAAGGGTATTAATCCAGCTCTTATTGCTCCATCTATGGAATGAATAGCATGACAGACTAGAATTATAAATTTGGTTGAAAACCATTTTACCGTGGAAATTCCAAACTATTGCGGGAAAATCTTCTGACTAGTCAGTCATATCTCAAAAGAGATATGATCGCCCAAGCGTCTATCACATATGGCTGACTGACTAATTTCTTACAAGATATGAGCGGAAAACGTTTAGTATGAAACTGTATTTAAAATTCGATATAGGCTCCAGATTCCACTACTAGCTTCCTAAAACCCACCCAGGAATCGCATCAATTGATTTTCCCAGAACATCTTTTGTTATGGAAGACATAAAATCTTGTATTCGTTCTTTAGGTTCTTCTAAAAACTTGGTTTATAATAGAATTGCTCCTTTAATCAACACCAAAAGAAAAAGACATAGGGTATAAGACTCCTGGCTTAACATATAAAATAAACCTAAATAAAAAAAGGAGTTACTTTTTAATCACTATATATATATATATATATATATATGGCTAAATTAATATATATCAAAAAGCTACAAATACATTCGTTCATAGGAAATATTTTGAATTAATAAAAAAAACTCTACTAGACAGAATTAGTTTACCCAACAATTTTCACTAATGAGCAGTTTCTAGAGGTTAACTTCTTGTACTGCACAAAGCGCATGGATTCTATCAAAATGGAAATTGCCAGTAACGGTGCGCAGTTTACCGATCATCAGGTAATAAATTGATCAAAATTCAAATTAGGAATGACTAACTTGATCTAACTTTTATCAAAACACCAACGTGTTTCAACTGGCTCTCCTTGAGGGTGTATTATTGGCAAGTTGAGGGATGTGGGTTGCGGAACACCCGCGATCTTTGTTGCTCAATCTTAAGAAGAAATGACTACACATTTCAAGTGATATATATATATATATATATATATATATATATATGTGTGTGTGTGTGTGTGTGTGTGTGTGTGTGTGTTGATATCAAACTCAGTTGAGTTGTTAAAAAACATTCTTCTCATTTACACTAGTTACATTGTCCTCCTATGCTTTTGTCATATTTACGACGTTTTGGCTGTTGTACGCTCCGGTTTTCGTCATATTAAAATTTTGAACCGAAACCTTTATTTCGATCGCTGGTATAGATTATTCCCGTTCCATGGGCCATGCTTTTTCGGATATCTTAGTTATTCCTCTTTAACCCAACTCCTAGGTTATTTGTTCATTACTGCTGTAGCCAGATATTGAACTCATAACCCTTTCGTTCATGTCAATGGGCCATGTCTTCTGAAGAGCACATGGCACAGTGAATAAAAGCGTTGGTTAATTCTAATGATTTAACCCTAAAGTTAGTCATTAATAAATTTTTGGCATTCATTTGAAGTTATAAATTTTTAATCAGAATTTGTTTAGCTTGCCTCACTGGAACTCCAACCCTCAAGTGAAAAATTACTAAAAATCAGGAAGTTATTTACATTTCATAAGTGCGAATGATATTCAAGGTACAAAGAATTGTTTCCAACTTAAAAAAAAAAGAAAGAAAAAGTCTGTTTTTGGTTTGTTTATCTGGGCCAGGGCAAATGATAATCACTATTTTTAATCACTATATATATATATATATATATATGGCTAAATTAATATATATCAAAAAAGCTACAAATGAGTACGTTCATAGGAACTATTTTGAATTAATAAAAAAACACTACTAGACAGAATTAGTTTACCCAACAATTTTCACTAATGAACAGTTTCTAGAAGTTAACTTCTTGTACTGCACAAAGCGCATAGATTCTATCAAAATGGAAATTGCCAGTAACGGTGCGCAGTTTAACGATCATCAGTTTACCCTCACTTGAAAATAGCGCACCCGAGACACCGATATTTGGGGTGATCGCAAAGATCAACCCAATCGGAATGCAATTAAAAATCCTCGCTATAGGAGAATTTGTTGTTAATTTTAGTAAATATAAATTATTTTTATTTGGGGTGTAAGTTAATATTTTGGAGTGAATTAGCAGTAAAGATTCGTAAAATCTTATAATACTTAAGGAATGAAGCATCAAATATTTCCGGAAAACTATATTAACTCTTATATTCCAGAAATATTTCACTGTGTTAGATTTGCCATCACAGTTTCCATTTACTACTACACCGGTTGAATTGTAGAAGCGCTTAAACAAACAGTAATTTAGTAAAAATTAAGATTTCAGATGCAACGGCAGTATCAAAAATTTATATATATGGGACGGTAGGACTGAATCAGTTATGATGAAGTGGAAGTTTGGCAGTATCAAAAACCCTCTGCTTATTGGCCTTCCATGAAAAGTCCTTTACGTTCTACTGAAGAAAAAATGCCAAGAAATATCTGTGCATATATAGTATATTATTTGGTTGAAAGAAAACCCGAAAAGTTGAAGTTTTAGTCAGAACCTGCTCATTTATACAGAACAGATCGACAAGTCAATTATCAATTAAATAAACAAGTACTTCTACGGTAAACCATGGGGAGAAAGTAATATGATTTGGGCTTGTTTTCTCTTTAAATGGTACAAAAGCAATGCACATGATTGAAGAAACCATGATTCTAATTTTTGTTTTTCAATGCAAAAATTACAATTTGAAGGGAATTCGTTATTTTAATAAGCAAAAGTATACAGCTAACTTGCAAATAGTTTGTGTGTGTGTGTGTGTGTGTGTGTGTGTGTGTGTGTGTGTGTGTGTGTGTGTGTGTGTGTGTTATAATTTAAGAAAAGTCAAAAGTATTGGTTAAACTAACATAAAACTTGTCGGATGACTAAAAGGAAAGTCAAACAACAAGAATATACCAACAACGAATAAAGCAAAACCAAGAAAAGGAATATTTACGAGAAAATGGGGAAATGAACCAAACTAAAAAAAAAATCTTTTAACATTTTTATAGTCATTTATGTTGCGTTTGGGAAAAGTAATTCATTCAGGAATGGAGATATCTGAAAAAATAAAATAAAACAAAAAGAAATAAAAAACACAAAATGGAACATTAATGTATATTTTGATATTTTGATAAGTTTCAATAGCGGCAATTTTGAAAATTTTCCGTCTAAAAAAATTTAACATGATCTAATCCATTTTGTTTATAATAAGTTAAATTACGTCATAATTTACCTAGATTTTTCAGTTAACCTGATGAATATTCATGTGCGTCTAGAAAAATTCAATTTTCGAAAGCCTAATTACAATTTTGCTTTTGTTCATAAATACGTGTTGCGAAATAAAATCCTTACATTTGCAATAAAAAGTTCTCAAGAGGACGAAATGCCTTGACTAATATAACTATTCCTTCTGTGCTTTTAGACATATATATTTTACTATTATCTGATATTATATATATATATATATATATATAACATAAGAAAACATTTATAAATGTAAAATGCATTTATTTAAGCTTCATCAGAAATGAAATATGGAAAAGAAAGTTCCAGTATTTTTTAATGTTGTGTTTATTCAACATCCACAGAGTCCACCTGTGATTTATACTGCAAATATGTTGAGTAAAACTTAGTTGAAATTTCTGGGAGAGAGCGATCTGGACAAGACCCGTTCTAACCATTTGACCCCATATATGGTACTCATTAGTAAACTGGTCAACTCGTAAAACAAAAACAATCGATGGAAATTTTATAGATTAGCATTGTTAGACTTTCAAAATCGAAAAATATTGATTTATCATTTTATGAAGAACAAAAATTTTTTGCAATAACCATATTTTTGCACAGAATAATTTTTTGTTCCCCTGGAAGTAAACGGGAGAAGAATAAACGTCCAAAATATTAACAAAGGTGCAACTACGTTGTGAAATTTAAAAGAATGCACATTTATTGTACAACTTACAAAACATATAAAATCAGATATCTTACAAGAGGGAATGCACAAAAAATTTGCTTTTGTAAGCCTTTTTAAACAAATAAAGCATGATAACATTAAAAAAAAAGTAATTTCAAGACACTTAGTCATGACCAAAATGAGAACTTCACTCAACTTCGTATATAAAATTAATTAAATGCTGTATGATTTATATATCCCTGTGAATGAGATGAATAATGTGATTCTAACATCATCTGCAATCGTGATATGAAAGACTCTTTGGTCAATATAGAAAACATTCTTTTGAATAACCCTTTTTCTAACACTTGGGCTATAAAAGCAAGTCTGCTGTTACTTTGTCAGTAATAACAATAACAGCGATACATTTCGCTATAACTACAGCTTTATATTAATGTTAATGACTTCTACTCAAGGTAAAATTTCAGTTCTTGTATTCTGAAAACGGTCTCAACGCGTAACTAATTAAGTTCGATTTTCCCATTATATTCCTTTGCCACCTTTCAAATATCAGTATTCGGTGACAAAACCCTTATTACACAATTAAGCCACTGAGAGATTTCAGATGTATCTATCAGTAACTTACAGGGTGAGATGTATATTGTGTCTTAATTACGTAAAAATGAAAATAACACTGACAACATATTTTAATAGATATATTTATCAAATTTACACAGAAAGTCTTGAAATAATAAAGAGAAAAATTATTTTGGTTCAAATCTTGTGTCTGTTATAACATCTATATCAATCAAAATGAGAACAATAGTTCGAAATAATTCCAAGATATTGAAAATTACTCATCTGAGAAATAAATTCAAACCCACTTACATTATCCAGTTGTTAAAATCATCTGACACTGAATATAAAAGGCTCCAAAAATACACCACTAAAGTCCTTCGGGGTGGTGGCGTAGTGGATATAGTATTTGGTTATACATGTGTTAGTATCATTTACTGGTCATGAGGTCAATCCTTGGGCCTGGGAGTGACGAACCAAATCCAACATGAAAGAAAACTGATTTCACAGGATATTTCAAAATAATCAACAAGATAATCCATATCAACCAATCAATGGTAATGGGCACCATGAAGACTATAGTGTACTTAGTCGAAACATCTATATCAACCAATATGAGAACAATAGTTTGAAATAATTCTAAGATATAAAAAAATTATTCAGTAAAATTGCTTTTTGCTTCAACCACGGTCCCCAGATGACTCACCTGCAACTTGCCCAACTGCACAGTACACATAATAATTAAGGGTGTTGTATTCTTTGGAGTAAGGTGGTCAGATGTAAAGGGTAATGTGGTCGCAGAAGTTGTCTGACTGTCAAATCTTAGTTCTTCTGCTCATGCAGTATGGTGTAGTGTCCTGTTGCCTGACATAGGGTCATCCAAAAGCCACCCTCTTGACCCAGGGCAACACTATCTCTTTAAGGAACTTTTATGCATGCCTCTTAAACTTGATGTTGAGTTTGAGGCTCTGTGGTAAAATAAATGGAGGTATATCGTCACCTTAACTAGTGAGTATCTTCGTAATCGCCATTCGACTCAGCCAACTTTTTCCGATTCCTGTTATACTATCCTCAGATTGACATCAAAACTATTTGAAATGTTCGTATTGGAACTTCCGTTGCAAATTCCAAGCAAAATAGCATATCGTTTCTACATTTTTGACGAAGTGAATTGCTTTTTTTTTTACCGACGGTGCTCAACTCATCCTACTATACTGTACGTTCGACAAAAGAAAAAAAATGCGCAAGCGAAATTAATAATATAAAATAGTAAAAATTTACGCATTACACCTAATATATATATATATATATATATATATATATATATATATATATATATATATCTTGACCAACTGAATGAAGTAACCCGATATTTTCTTTTACTAGATATGTTTCAGGTCTCTCTGTCGGCATGCCCAACTGAACGTGGTCTAATGATTAGCAAGCTTGTCTCCTTAGAACCTATTACACCTGATTAGTCAGATCGATCCTCACTGGGTACTTGATACTTTCATATCTAAGTGACGCTTAGAAAATAAGCTCTTTGTGGTGGCATTATGTCACGCATATCGCTCTTCTAATGGAGTCCTATCTAGGTGGTGACAAAGCACTGTTAACATTAGCCTGAATTACTGACAGATACATTTTAAATCTCTTAGGGGCTTAATGAAGTAATAAGTACTTTGTCACCAAAAGCAGCTATTTGAATGACAACAAAGAAATATAATGCAGAAATTAAATTTAATTAGATACGCATTGAGACTTTTTCCAGAATACAAGAAGTGGAATTTTACCTTGAGAAAACGTCATTAACATCAATATAGAACTCTAGTTATAGCGAAATTCGATGCTGGTATTGTTATTGCTGGAAAAATAATGTCCGATTTGTTGATTTGATGCCCCGCTTAGAAAATGCCTAACTCTCTTAAAAAGCTTCTATCATAACCAAAGTTAAACCTTTCCTTACCAATAGCCAAAATAATAAAAATCAGCTGCCCCATCATCAATCAATGCTATGAAGTCCTAAAGAGCGAAACGCATCACACAAAATCTTTTCTCGGCTATATATATATATATATATATATATATATATATAATAAGGGGGTGTTTTACATATAAAACTTTTTATTACTTTTTTATTATGCAAACATTCAAAAGTTCTTTGAGAGCGTGTATGTAGTAAAGACACCGAAAGACCACTTCAGGGAGAAGAGAAAAGAAAAAAATCAAATTCTTAGCAATAAGTGAGAAAAAAAGAAAAGAAAAGGGGAAAGTAAGAGAAAAAAAGGAAAGAAATAAGGAAAAAAGTGAGATGGGAAGGGAAAAAGTAAGAGAAGTGTATATTGGAAAGCAGGCACCTTGAAACTTTGTTTCAGAGGGTGGAAAGAGAGATGAAATTGTTAAAAAATGTAACGAATGGAATACAACTCAATCCGTGAATAGGGACTTTTCGAAAAGATGTATATGTGTGTAAAGAAATCAGAAATAAGCGTATCATAGAAACGTAAGTGCGGAGGAAAAAGGAAAATGGGTAATGAGAAAAAAAAATAAAAAAAGAAATAAGGAAAAGATAGGAGAAAAGTCATAAAAGAGAGTGGTGAATTGGTTACATACATACATATATATATATATATATATATATATATATATATATATATATTGAATTTATATATATATATATATATATTATTATTAATTATTACTTTAGAACATGTACAAACTACAAACTACTACAAAATATGTTCCGACATTGAAAGAACAGTGTCTCATCAGGTAGGTAACAATGATGGCAATCTTTTTGTAGTTTGTACATGTTTTAAAGTAATAATTGATAATAAATATTCATTGCTCTATTTTTATATTGAGCACTGTTTTAAATTAATGTTTTGAACGTTGTAATTATTTTCTTCGTTCTTATTTATTTGGATATATATTTATACATACATATATATATACATACATACATATATATATATATATATATATATTCATTCAAACATGTTTAATCGAACAATGTAAACATATTATGTCTATTTGTATACTGATATTTTCTTTAATCAGGTTCTTGGTGTTAAGATGAAGTACTTTCTGTCTCCCCCAAGATCATCCTCAGGTTTATATATGTATATACACACGAAGGAAATGATAGTCGTGGCTAATGCCATATTATATATATATATATATATATATATATATATATATATATATATAGTCATCCGCAGACAAATCTGTTTCGCTGTATCACAGTTCATCAGTACGGTTAGACATCCGATTGATTTTTACCCAGGATTGAAACCCGACTGTCGGCGATTCTCTGAGCGATGGGCGCTTAATAGAAGGAGGCATTCAGGGTGTGAAAGCGTGTATATATATATATATATATATAATGCATGATATCAACAAGATATAATTTTTGATTGCTTATAATGAATTTAATTTTACTACGAAATTCGCCTCAGTCGCTGTTTAGAAGACAATCTTGTTTCTGAGTCATGTTGTTCGTGTAATGATTGTTGCTGTTGAATGCGAAGTAGACAGACGAAATGTTAAGAAAGTAGAAATCAAAAACAGGCGCATTGTCTATAACGATGACGACAACGGTTCAAGTAATGAATTCACTTCGTTCTCGAATTTTCTTAGTTGCTGTCTGTTTATACGTTACAAGACTCATGAGAAAATTGCGGAAGTATTTTTTTCTATGGGAGGAACAGGATGGAGAGGCATGTACGCTTCCAATTCTTTTGCTTTTTGGTGTTATTCAATAACCAACGCCCCTCGATGAATGCGATCAAAAATTTATTATTTTGTTTATTTCAATAAACTTGTTAAGAATGACAAAATGATCTTAATCACTGTTGCTCTTTTAGTTTAAAAGCGCTTTGTTTTCGTACAGTGGTTAGCAATCTCATCTTGCTCCGTGAATTCGAGCCTCCCGGGGATCCCAACAACAGCACACCTTAACATTAAACATTAAAATAAAATCTGAAAGAGCATTGCGATAGTGAAAGATGCGTTCCAAAAGAAAAGGAAAATTTTAATTAGAAATAAGAAAAAGAGTACCAAACTATTACGTAATTATCTGTCTTCCTATATGGCAGTGGATGCTGGACGATCTTATCACAAATGAAGAAAAGACTTGAAGCGATAAAAATATGGTTTTACAGAAGAATACTGAGAATATCATCGAAAGAACATGAGAGCGACGACAAAATTTTATAGGAAATAGAAACAAAAAGATCAGTTATACTTAGAATATGAAAGATGCACTTGATGGAATACGGTACATAGACCTATTATCCACCCACTCAGAACAACCGAAATAGGTCTCTAATTTTCCCAGTTTGATGCATGGGACTTAAATCACAAAAGTTTTTAAATGAAGTGCCTT
Source organism: Ascarosepion bandense (assembly GCA_037127315.1). Lineage (NCBI taxonomy): Eukaryota > Metazoa > Mollusca > Cephalopoda > Sepiida > Sepiidae > Ascarosepion > Ascarosepion bandense. The sequence goes on along the minus strand of JBBBDQ010001454.1, from coordinate 2,827,728 downwards.
TAAAAAAACTTATAAGTTTGTTTTGATGTTACACAAGACGAGTGATAAACAAATAATAATAATAATACCAACAACGACATAATAAAAATGTTCTAAAGCTACACCATGTATGACATCTGATCTTAATGCACTGGAAATATTAACATGAACTTTTGCTGCAATAAATACCCCATTCAGTAGCACTGATTTACTTCTCTGACTATAACTATCTGGGAATTCTCTCATAAACGCTGACGAATTGTGCATCTGTATTTCTAACTTGAAGTAGTGGGGATTATCATAATTGGATGACCAAATATATTTGTTTATTTTTGATTTGAAAGATGAGACAACCAGGAAAATCTACGATCAGAGACTGAGCAGAGTGGGTTATTCGACCTGAATGTAGGTTTTACACTGCTTTTATCAATACCTGACACCCTATTGTGCACATTTGGTTGCGATGAATGTTCCTATTATACTCTTATCAGACTGGATGTTATAATGTGTATATTAGTTTGTATATATTTATATTCCAGCATTATTTCGCCTGTTTCGGTTCGGGTGCATGCAAAACCATATCAAATTCAAGCCCGAGGAGCCATCACTTCAGGCAGCATTTTTTCTTCGGGAGAGGGCTGGGGTTATTATATGGCGTCTGAGGCGTCACGAAAAAGAGGAACTGCCGACGGGCTTGAGTAATTTTACGCTGTATTTCCCACTTTAAAGGCTCATGTGTCACAATCGGAGAATTGAGCACACTGAAACATACACGGCAGTGCTACCTTTTTTTCACGTGCTGCTCTTTTACTCAATAACAGCAACCACATCAGATAGTCATAAAACACTCCAAAGGATATAAATATTAACGTACAGGCTTGATCCTACTATCTTATAAAATAAAAAAATACTTTTTGGTTAAAGAATTTTATAAACTTTACTAATATAAGAATATAAAAGTAGAAATTCCACGGCTGGAGTATTTAGACACAGCTGGTTTCCCTTTTATTATAAAAGCGCTAATAACGATTAAGACGAATATTGATACCGACAAAACGACTTTTCAGATAGTGGTTGTTGCGCAACAGTAGATCATAATGAAACTGAAGCACTGAAGTGTTAAAAATATTTAGACATTTCTAGATGACTGAATTAATTGTTGAACATGAATGTCGTAATGGAATCTATCATTATCGGTTTACACGGAACAGCCTAAAAGATCTTTGCAAAGCGGTTTGCAAAAAGAAAAAAGAAGAGAAAATGAAATTATTTAGATAATTATAATAAAATGAACAAGAATATTGAAGATTGTAAGAACTTTTGGCTAATTCAGATTTCATAAAAAGCCACTAGTGGCAACAGATTTGAAGAACTCGACGATAACAAAATAATTAATTTTGTGCTGTGTGCCTAGAGGACCTGGGCGATCATGGCTTTCGATAAATTCCTGTCTTTGTAGCACTGAATAGATGCAAATGCTATAAGCACGAATAAGTAAGTGTCTTGAAGAATAGAAAAATTAAAGAAAAATGAAATTTGAAAGGCATCACCCTGTCGAGGTAAGGAACTTAGATACAATAATCGGAAACAATGAAAAATTACCCAAAAATGTTGGATATTACAATCCCTGCAAATTCATACTAAGAATGAAATATGAGAGTTACATTTTTGCCCTGTCATCCTATAATTATTGTCGGTGTATTTGGAACTATTTAAGAGTACCTTGCCGAAATATTGGAATTGAAAGTAGAGGAAGATTCGAAATTTGACAGTCTTAACTCCGAGGAAAAAAAAATCATACTACTATCAGAAAATTAACGTTTCTTTTAACAGAAGCACGTTAGTACGTCTTGATGAAAAATAAACATTTTCTTAAAAATTTTTATTTTTAAAAATAAACAGTTTTCATATCAATGCTTTTAAGCCGGTAGTAAATGTTAATCATATATTTTATACAACAAAAATGTCAGAATTTCAGCTAAAACTACGTATCAGGTTATCAATCTACGAATCCACTGACAAAGTATTTGAATAAATGTTTATTCTAAACAGTAAAATTTCTCGAATATTTAGGTGTCTACTCAAATATGGGTATCCACCAAAAAATAAAATTTAAAGTGATAAAAATATGTTGGATTAATGAATAAAAAATCATTATTTCTTTAGAAATTGATTTGTTGTTTACGTTTCGGAAATTAAACGAGAAAGATGTGCTAAAGGCAGTATAAATCCCCGCTTATTAACGATGCTACTCATAAGCGAGGTGGTTAAAGCATGTTAGATATACCGACACGTTCTGACAGAGAGTGACAGGTTCGAAAACTATCGGATGGTACAGTTATTGGTGTTTGAGATATTTGCGGGCACGACATTGCAGAAATTATTTGCTTACTGGTTAAAGAAAGATATGAATACACATGAAATTCTCTAAGCGAGGATTAAACCTTCTAAAAGTTAACTTTAGAATTCCTTATCCGTACCTCATCGTTAGAGGTGATGGCAGCTATGAGATCCGGTTTAATTGTCTGGAATGATTTAAGAAAATGTCAGTTTTGGGAATTATTAATCACGACTGTTGAGCCAAACACTGACTCTAAGATTATCAGCTTCACACTAAAGATTACTTTTCGATTTTGATAGGAATTAAAGAGAACACTTCAGCGTATTCCTTGATGTATGTTGTTACTACGGTTTTAACAAACATTTTGATGATACTACAATGAGATTTTAACGATTATACATGCTGTTCAACGTGCACATATATTTTTTACTCTTATTAATTATGTATGATGTCACTTACTGGGAAGCCTATTTTGGAAATCACATGACAATTGCATACTGTACACTTCTTCGTTCCTCTCCGAGCTCTCTCCCACCAAAACACCAATTTTCCGCTCCTTTGTGATAAACACCCTAATTAAATAGGGGAGGGTAAGGGCATTTGTTCCGGCGTTTGCAGAAGGCTATCATTCCTTTGGGGTCTTAAGGAGATGAGACATACAAACCAACGACTGGAGCAGACGCTTCAAGTGCAACACATAATGGCGTCATTATTACTCAAATTTCAAAGAAAGATGAAAACAAAAAAAAAAACAAAGCAAACAGTAAATATAGAAATCCACCGTCCCTGCCTTCGATACGCACATCCATCACCTCCGTTGCTGACGTCATTAATGCACCTCAGGCTTTTGTTGTTAGTTTGCCAATATAACAGTCAGCATTCATACAACTATTTTTTATATTTTATGACGAGTCATTTCATTAATTTGTTTTTCGTTCTCTTTGCTGGTATTGTTTCGCTTACCAGTTTGTAATAAGGAAAATAATATTAATGATAATAATACTGATGGTAATAATAATGATGACAATCATTATCATTAGATTTAGATTTATATATTTGATTTATTTTTATTTGATGCATTAATATTTTCCTCTTCCTATCTCCCGTTATTATTATTATTATTATTATTATTATTATTATTATTGTTGTTGTTGTTGTTTTGTTGTTGTTATTATTATTATTTCCCCTGGTGCTTTCTGTTTAATCCCTTAGTAGCTCATTACCCGATACCTGGAGAATTATTATTATTATTATTATTATTATTATTATTATTATTATTATTATTAAATGGGAGAGTAGCACACCAACAAATCAACGCTGTGGTACAAATATACCATGACCAATATATTCATCACGACACGCAGTATGATAAGGGTATAGCAAATACATGCATCATGTGTACGTCAAATGATATTCTAAAATGTTTTGATGAAAGCTGCACCAAGTGACAGTAAATCTCTTTAATACGTCAATTATCTTTTCAGCATTTCAGAAATCGTCTCGGTATCATTCTTGCATTTTGCAATATTAAAATGCAAATTTGGGTGGATTTAATTCTTTCAGTAACAATCAAAAAGACTGAAACGATTCGGAGCACTCAAATAATAATGACTGATATTTGTCAGTCTGTTTCATAACTATTGACTCTATAAAGAAGGTCTAGATATTATTTCAATTCAAGTCTCTTGGAATGGTGAAATTGATTAGATGAAATATCACCTTTTTTTCTTTTAGATGATCAGTGATACCAATGATGTTTAAAGTCCCATAGAATTTGTATACTTTTTCTATCACAGTGATTTTAATTTGTGCTTCTATTGCTCAATTGTTTGAACCAAATAGTTTCTTTAGCATTTACCGTATTTGATGGCATATAAGGTTCACTTTTTTACTAAAATATTTTAAAAATTTCCTTGCATCTTATATGACATATGCGGGTTTAAAATTTGCGATAGTCGGCCGAAATTTACTACCTTGCAAATTCTATTAGCTTAGACTTTAGAATAACTTTCATATACCTATTATCAGAATTTAAAAAACTATCCTGCAGATTAAAAGTGTTACCATTGATAATATTTATTAAAATAATCTCATCACGTTTAATATCGGTACTGTGTAAAATTTTAATGGTAATTATACTGTTTTGCTCAATTGCTTGATTTTTATTTTGTTTTTTAACTTTTTTAAATATAATGAAGTTTTTAGAGGCTCGTGTTCTTTTTCTTGTTATTTTTCGTTAAATTGTAATCATGGCTTGCTTAACCAAATCATACCTCATAAATATAACCTAGGCTGTACAATTTACTAATAATTTTACTAATTTTACTAATTATCATTTTTTTCTTGATTTGCCCTGCTGAAATTGGGGTGCGTCTTATACACCAGCGCGACTTATATGCCATCAAATACGCTATCTGTGTCTACTCTAAACGTTATTTAGTGGATATTATGTTTGATATTTTTATGTCTTTAAAACATTTTGAATTAATTTAATTGACTGTTAATTTACATTTTTCCGACTGTTGTCCTCGCCTTTGTTGGCATATTCACAACATATCGTCCGTTGTACGCTACTTCAGGTGTTTGGGATTTCGAACCCAACCCTTTATTTCATCCATGGAGGTAGAGTCTTCTAGTTGTATGTGTCATGTCTCTTCTAGATACCTCAGTATAAGTTATGTCCTTTTTAACTCAACTCTGCCATTTTTTGTTCACCTCTGCTGTAGCCAGGTATTGAGCTCACAACTCTTTGGGTCAAGTCACTAGATTCAAACAACACTTTTATTCATGTGCCCTTGGAAACATCAGTGTATAATTTTTTTATTTATAAACCTGATGGCTTAATAACAATTTTTGACAGGGCTCATGTTAGAGTTTTCGTATTATTGCTTTTTTCTAGCACTTTTTATTACTGGTTTCCATACAGCATTCATGTCTATACTTGACTGGCTTAGGAGATTCTTGAAACCCATACCAAATCCGACGTGTTTAGGCTGCTTGATTCAAATTGTGATTCTTCTACTAAAAGGACGCAGCTTCGAACCCTGCTGGATAGCACTTTTTCTTTACGTCTCAGGATTGCACATTCCGGTAGACATAATTCTCTTTGTTTAAAAATAAAATAAAAGGGCGTAGACTTAAACATGGGTATCAGCTAAATAATTTTTTGAGTAGTGGAAAATAATGTCAAATAAAAAAACAACTGATTTCTTAGAAATTAATTTATTTGCGTTTGGATAATATCATATCTTTTCTCATAAATTATTGCGTTCGACAAAAAGTTACTTTGGTTTGGTGACAAACTCTTTTGGCCAACCCAGTAAAACGCAATTTTCTACTGCGTAATTAATTTACGTTCTTTGTGGTGCAGTTGATATTGGCTTTGTAACGAGAAATCGGAGAGTCGAATTTAAATTCCAGTTAAATTAGTTGCATTCACTTATAACCTTGGAAAAAGTAGTAATCCATCTCTTCTCTTTCCAACTATGGGTTAAATAGCAGAACAGATTGGGTTCTGTAGATTTAGTTGGCAACCAGTCTACCGCAGAAATTAATGGCAACCTATGTGCGTTGTGTTACAGTGGATATCGGCTCGGAACGAGAAACCGGGGAGCCGAGTTCGAATTCCAGTTGAATCCATTTTATTCACTTACGCGCAAATACTCTTGGGAAAGGTACTAATCCGTCTCTTCCTTCCAGTTATGGGTTAAATAACAGGACAGACTGGGTTCTATAGCCTTGGTCGGCAACCAGTCTACCGCAGAAACCAATGGCAACCTACTGTGGGATAATCTTCTGCCCAGTCAGTCATGTCTCTTTCGTGACATGATCGCCCAAGCGTGTATCACGTATGGCACTTAACTGACTGACTGCAAGAAAATTTTCTGCCTAGTCAGTCATGTCTATTTCGAGACATGATCGCACAAGCTTGTATCATGTATGTCATTTAACTGACTGACTGAATTAATCTATAGTTTTAAAAAGTGCTAGGAACCTTTGTATACACTTAATTTAAATTTTTCATGACTGTCCCTACCTTGTTTGTTTTTCCTGTTTATACACGCTTGAACACTGTACCTAGTATGTATCACAGAGTAAATAGTTACAGCCAGTCGTTTAAAATCTTTAGCACTTTCATGAGTACACTTGCCAACGCAAAACATGTCGTGGTATGAAAGAATCGGTAATTCCTCAATTCTCTACACACATTTCTATGGTCTTTGATATTAGCCCAATGCTTTAGTGGCGATAGAAACAATCATAATGTCCTCGGTTGCACTTGAGAACACAGTTCTCTAGAGAGGTCTTGATGTTTCCTTTCATTTTCCCTGATCTACGGGAAGAGCTACATTCACGGTTCAATAGTTGATATCACTGTTCCTGTCTCTACCATGGCAGTTTTATATTCCCTTTGTGCTAGATTGATGTATTCGCTTTGCAGGTTTATTATTGTTTTGTTTTTCTAAATGAGAATGAAACTAACTCTTATTAAAGCTGCAGTAACATTCTCAATAAACAAAAGTTTTTCCTTGTATGTCTTGAAGGCTTTATACTAATTATATATGAAGAAACAAAGTGACAGAAAGTCTATTCAAAGATGTCTGGCCAACTTTGGTCACGCTTTCATCTAGAAATTTGAAGGAAGACTTGAGTAGAAAAAGTTACTTTTCAGAAATTGAATAATGCGCTGACGAATCATCCAAGAAAAATTGAAACGAAAAACTACAAAAACGAAAGAAACAAAGTGCTGCCATGTGAAGTCTACTTTCCCATGAGGCTTTGAAAGTTGAAGAAAATTCCCAAAAGGAAAAAAAGAATACATTAAGAAAACTGAAGAATGTTTAAATTCTCAAAAAACAGAACATGTCAAAAAGGAATTCTAAGAGAAATTCGAACTAAAAGGAAACTGAAAGAGACAGTTGAAAATTTTGAAACATACGGAAGACCTCACGGATTTAACCCTACTTGGATTTCGAAGATAACGAAGAAAAGCAGCGAATAATCTATTTGATAGGTTTGTGCATAGGTATGGAGGAACAAGTACAATTAAGATGATTGTCACAAGTGAGAGAATATTGTTGAGATGAACAAAAGGAAATCAGTGTAAAGACGTAGTCCTACAAACATTATGGGTGCAACACTTTTTTAGTTTCCCTTTAAACTTTATTTTCTCTTTCTAATCTCCACTTCTATTCTTCCTATCTATCTTTCTATTCTATCTCTGACACATAAAACTTTTAATAGGAAATTGAATTGAGAAACAAGTGATTTATATAATACCAGGAGTAGTCAATGAATCATATATACCATTAGACGTAAAAAAATATAAAAGGAATGGAGTAATTAAATGGCTCATTAGCCTCAATTTTCACGGTGAATTCTTCATCTTCGCCTTATTGAATCTCAATACATTGTTTCAAGTTGTTTTAATTGCATCTCACTATAAAAACAATTGCCGTGATTTTTTATTATGCGGGTATACTTGTGTAAACCCGTAATGGCCATGCTTAAGGTACTTGTAAAACGTAATTGCCTTGTTTAAGATTGCCTTGTAAAATTGCATGAAAAGAAAGAATTGTAATCCTTAGTTTAATACGACGGAGCGAAAGAAATTATTATTGTTGATTTTGCAGTTATTGTCAAACGCGATATGAGTATACTTGTATACTTGTAAAATCTAAAAAACAGAAAAACTCGTTGGCAATTGAAGAGAAAAGAAAGGAAAATATATTTTTGCATTGTTTATTCAAAAATTGATCAGAGGCTTTGGGGTTTTTGGCCGGTGAAAGTGAAAAATAGCAGTAGTCACAACAAGATTGTCAAAGATTTTTGATGAGGTTAAGCAAGTTAAAGTTTTAGCTATGGGAATAAAAACGAATTATAAATCTGGTATTAAGGTTTCTAAGCTAAAGGCTGGATTTGCTGACGTAATCAGTTGAATCAAGAAGAATATGAAGAAAATTACGAAAGAGGAAATATTGTTTCCTCATTGGTTGAACCAAACCCCCAGCTCGAAATGTGGAGGTGGAAGTAATCTCAGTGGTCAAACATTTGATTTGCATAGATATCCCGGGTTCAGACCATGCAACTCCCAAGAGCATTTGGAACGAGCATAAAAATCGAGACTCGAGTTGAGTTAGTTCGTTACGTTGCGACCCAGAGTATCTTTCCTGAGATCAAAATACACAGCGTGGGTAGGAAAGTTTACCGTTGTAATATACGCTTTCAAGACCAGCTACTGTGATGAGACCATCACGACTAACGACCCAATAGCCTCGTCATAACTGGAGCCGTATTCAACAGCATCGACCCTGACTAAGGTTCCGGTCATCGTCATAATTGGCGTCCGTGATCGTCTAGGGGTCAGCAGGCCAGCCGAACGACAATATTACAAGTTGGTGCCGAGACCAGGATACACCCAGTGTTGTCACGAAAAACGAAAACCCCGAAGCAGATTTCGTTGAAAATCAACACAAAGCAGGTACCAGGTAGGACACTTTTTTGGTTTCTCCCTGAAATTGTGGTAGCTTGCCCGGTTTCCCGTAGATCGATTTCCTTCTCGTTTCTTATTGATTGCTGGTTGTATTGATATATATTTAATGACTGACCACGGGGAGGAACAGAAAACAGCACGGTCGGCGGTAGACGATAGACAACACAGACCGTCTGAGAACTTCAGGACTCTGGTGCCGAGCTTTGGGGGAGATGCGAAAGAGTTACGAAATTGGTTAGCGGCCGTAGACAAAACCAGCTGATCTACGATCTGACGCAAAGAGAGAGTGTGTGCGTAGCGTTCCACACCACGACGGGGTAATTGTCGGAATTTATAGGCCGATTACTAGAAAATACACTCATTTCACATGGGAGAAGCTAAAAGAACAATTAGTGGAGGAATACGCTAATGAAGGAACAGCCATAGAGGCCATGAGAAGACTCATAGAACTAATTCAGGGAAAAGATGAAGGACGAGAAGAACTGGGGAAAAGAACGGAGAGACTAGCCTCTCTGGCCTACCTGCAAAGGTCAGGGAGAATGCAGAAATTCAGGTCCAGTTGACAGATCTATACGTCGGAACGCTACAGTATGAACGCATCCGACACGATGTTTTAAAAGAGGGTTCCCTGAGGTTTGCGGCGGCGCTAGCACTGGCCAAAGAGAGCCAGGGGGGGTGGAATAAAGTAGAAAATTGTAAGACACAAGTTCTGTGTAGAGAGATAGCTAGGCAGAGGTACTTAAGAAAAAGTCCCACATAGAAGTTTTTATAGACCCAAACCATATAGTAAATGCGGAAAAAATAGTTCCCATGTTATTCGTGAACGAAGCCGATAAGACAGTTAAGTTAAAGAAAGGGAAGTTTAGGCTCAAAGAGGATAGATGTCGATTTAGATGAAAAAAATATTAGCCCCTAGAAACTTTAAGGCTAGGGTAAGGACCTGTTGCTGTTGCTGTGGTTGCTGAATCAGATAAAGAGTTGATATATTAGAAATTAGGGTTAGAGACCCTGAGTACTACAAAATTCACTGTTAAAAAGAAAAACTGGACAAAAAATGGGAAATTGGTCTAGTGTCATATGTAATTTGGGACCAAATGGCTGGTCGAACAAAGAAAATGATGCCAATGATTTAAAATTAGCTGACGTTTCTAAATGGGAAATGAGTGAGCCCAAAGGTCAAGAAAATAACAGGGGGCAACCCCGTGGAACCAAAAGGGTTGGGGACATATAAAGATTCCAAAATAGATTAAAAAAAAAGAGAAATAGAACAACAACCCGCTACAATGGACCCAATAACAGAATAGCGAGAGAAACTCATAAAGAAGTCCAAGAATAGAAGCTGAAACTTCGTAAACTAGAAATCGAATTAAATAAATGCGAATAAACGAGAGTAAAAGTAGCAGTGTATAGATTTTACTAATAGTTAATTAACGAGAAAAGAATTAAAGGTAAAAAGAACTGAAAGTTGAAAGGAAAATAAAAGAGAATAATTAAGTGAGAAATTAACTTGGATAATAGGAATGTGGACAGTTATACAGAAATACGGAATCCGATAGTAAAGAAATTCCCCAATATTACGTTAAGGCATAGTCTGGGTGGATGGTAAGGAAAAATCTTAATAAATTGGTCAGCCGTGATAGGTGGTTTAATATTCATTACTGTAATAGTAGCATCAATATAGAAATTTATACGGAGATCGGTTGAGGAAAATTTCTGCAAGTTGCACTGAAGAAAAAAGAAAAAAAGAAAAAGAAAATGGGAGTTACCATACAGTGTCCACTTCCTGAGGAACCAACCTTAGCGGAGCAGAAAAGAACTATGTTCAAGAAGGATAAATCATGAAAAAAAGCCTTCATCCACACCCACACACATACACTCATATTTTTTATTCTTTTTCAGGTTGACAGAAGAGACTTTTTTTAATAAAGGACTTTTTGTCTAAATTGCAGGTTTAGATTGTTAGTGTTTGAATAAAATATAGACAGAACCAAAAGTGAAAAAGGAACTTTTCTCAGTTGTCTGAAGAGACTTTTTAATAAAGGACTTTTTATTGAATTTGCATGCTTAGATTGTTAGTGCTTGAATAAAATAAAGGCAGAACCAGGAGTGAAAGAGAAACTTTTTCCAGAGACATTTTTGTAAAGAATTTTTTGCTGAAAAAAAGGAAAATAATAATATACGTAAAAAAAAAAAAGATAAATAAAAAACCAAAAAACCAAAAAGAACTTTGTGAGATTGCGTGTGACGACCTGGTGATGGCGCATGCCAATTTGATTTTTTTTTTGTTTACTTGGTGATGGCGCATGCCAATTAAGGGTTTTTGATTTTTTTGTGCCCTTTAAAGGATTTAAAGGACAAGATCGCATACGGAGGTCTGTAAACCCGTAATTGCTCTGCTTAAGATACTTGTAAAACGTAATTGCCTTGCATAAGATTGCCATGTAAAATTGCATGAAAAGAAAGAAATATAATCCTTAGTTTAATACGACGGAGCGAAAGAAATTATTATTAGTGGTATTGTTGATTTTGCAGTTATTGTAAATCGCATATGAGTCGAGTTAAGAATACTTGTATACTTGTAAAATCTGAAAAACAGAAAAACTAATCGGAAATTGAAGAGAATAGAAAGAAAAATATATTTTTGCATTGTTTATTCAAAAATTGATCAGAGGCTTTGGGGTTTTCGGCCGGTGGAAGTGAAAAATGGCGGTAGTCACAAGATTGTCAAAAGTTTTTGATGAGGTTAAGCAGGTTAAAGTTTTAACTATTGGAATAAAAACGAATTATAAATCTCACTGTCATTAAAGTTTCTAAGCTAAAGGCTGGATTTGCTGACGTAACCAGTTAAATCAAGAAGAAGAATATGAAGAGAAATTACGTCAGAAGAAATATTGTTTCCTCATTGGTTGAACCAAACCCCCACCTCGAAATGTGGAGATGGAAGTAATCTCATTGGTCAAACATTTGATTTGCATATATACTCCGGGTCCAGACCAAGTTGAGTTAGTTCGTTAAGTTGCGGCCCAGAGATTTAACGAGTGAAGGAAAAGTGTTCCCAACTGGGAGCCATGACCAAAACGACTGGTCGCCTCCTATGCAGCACCTGGCTGAAGATGGATAGAAACAGAAAGAGCAGAGAAAGAGTTCAACTAGTACAGGGGCCCGACAATATTTTTCGGACACTTTAGTATTCAACTTTCCGAGTACCATAGAGTGGCGAAATTCCTTCAATAGAATAGCATAAACATATAAAGACAATACCTGTAATAAAAATGGAAGAAAATCGATTAGGTAAGGAAAAATATTTATTTTTCATTATTTTTTACAAAACACACGCGACATTATTTTTCGGACATCGTTGAAAAACTGTTAATAGTCTGTAATATCACCTTTCTTCTCAATAACTTTTATCAATCTCTCTTCATAATGATCAAACATATGCACAATAACATCTCTACGTGTTTCTATTAGTTGTTTTTTGGCATCTAGTAATCGTTCCCATAGTTGAGCCGCTTTCGTTATTTCAGGTCCATCATAGACAAGCTGCGCAAGCATTTCCCAAATATTTTCTATTAAATTTAGATCTGGGCTTTTTGCAGGCCATTCCAAAGTAGTCATATTCACTTTAGCCATCCATTCTTTCATGAGTTTTGACACATGGTTGCTACAATTGTCTTGCTGTAGAACGAAATAATTCCCTATCTCTCTTCTTATCCTTGGTAGGGCTTTCTCGTCCAGCAACTGTTTGTAGCTTTCGCTGTTCTGTCGTCCTTTCAGCCACTCCAACCATATATTTCCATTAGCAAAGATCATACCCCAAACCATAACTCCTCCTCCTTCCATCTGTCGTTTGTTCAGTACAGCAGTCTCACCCCTTCTCGACCAAGTACACCATCCATCGGTCCCATCAAACTTGAAACGCTTCTCATCAGTAAATATAACCTTCTTAAAGTCAACATGCTTTGTTAACCATCTTTTAGCACACTCCAGTCTTGCTCCTTTGTGTTTCTTTGTAAGTGTAATTTTTTCTTAGCCTTTGCATACTTCAAACCAATCCTATGCAGCGTTCTTTGTACTGTTCGCACGTTTACATCCAATTCACATTTCTCCTTCACTTTTCTTGTTGTAACTTTTTCTCCAGATGTCAAAAGCCGTGTCACAGTCCTCTTCATTCTCCTTTCACTCCTCTTGCCAATTGATCTTTTCCGTCCTCTCTTCTTTTTCCGCTCGGAGTTTGTCTTCAGCATGTATTCGACCGTTGATTTCGACAGCTTCAAATCCATGGCGATCCTTCTGATGCTGAGGCCATCATCCCGCTTCTTCCGTGCCAAACAAACGACTTCTTTTGAATGCATTTTACCTCATTAAACTTAATTGTTTTTCCAGTAAAATAGAACAGATAATTGATTCTAATGATGACAGCTAAGTGTACAAGCAGAAAATTTGCATACAGCAACATATACATGAACTTAGCTCTTAATAAAATAGGATTTTTGTCATGTCCGAAAAATAGTGTCGCGCAAGTTTTCGCAAAAATCACAAAAAACTAAAATTATCAAAGCCAAACTAAAAAAATGATTACACTAGTAGTGGATTTTCACTCCTCAACTACGTACTTACAATCTCAAAAGTTTTTGGCACTAGTAACCACCTTGAAGTGCTTTTTTCAAAGTGTCCGAAAAATATTGTCGGGCCCCTGTACTAGGAGTTTACTGCACAGATCTAGAGAGAAAACGAATTTACTGCTGTCGCAAAACACCCCACTTCGGCCCTTTCTATAAAGCTTTGATAAAGAGCCCTGAAAAGACTTTTTGTAACGGTTTGGAAATTTTAAAGCTATAATTATTCTAAACAAAAACTCTCGCTCCGTAGTGAAAATTGAATTCGACGTCTGTACATTCTGGTTCTGTAGCTAATTATTATTATTATATATATATATATATATATATATATATATATATATATAAATTTTACGCAATTTATCCAGGTCTCTTCGAAATAATTTTTTTTTTTTTGTGCCATGTTTTATTTTATCAACACAAATGTATACGTGTGTCCGGTCTGGTTTGTAACAGCATCGACTCTGACTCAGGTTCCGGTCATCATCATAATTGGCGTCCGTGATCGTCTAGGGGTGAGCACGCTAGCCGGGTGACAGTGTAACACTAGCATCTAATATTTTCAAAATCTCACGAATAATTCTGCTGAGAAGAGTGCAAAAATGTGCCACCGTTTCTCGTTTGAAATCATTCTTTAACAAAAAAGAAAAATTTTAAGAGGTCCTAAGTTAATCCGAATTAAACCATTATCTTTTGAGCATATCGATACAAATCCTTGTTTTCTCTGAATATCACTCCTATCTCATTAGGGAGTACATTATTTGACTTAAAAGGTGAAGGTACAAATTCTTCGAAATTATTACCAAAAAAGTTGATCTAGAGACACATTTTGTAGGTTATTAGTTAAACGGAACCGTTCGGAATGTGAATTCTGACCAGTATAGATCTTAATTAACGCTACTGTTACTTCTTACTTGGCGTCTGTGCTGAAATAATGTGGTTGGTCTCCTCATAGTGAGCCTGTAAACATCAATATCTATCAGTGCAATATTTTCTACTTGAAGGAATTCATTCATAGAAGTGTTTTTCATTGTCAAAAGATATTTTTCCAGACAAACTTTCACTTTTTCTTTGTAACAAGGTAACTTGTTACAAACACCAATGTATTTGATTTTATCGCTGTTTTGTCGAACCCAATCTTTCAAATGGCTCAGATTTAATGGTCGAATATTCCATTTTGAAAACTAAAGTGAAAATATAAAAAAGACATATCTTAAGAAATGGTTACAATAAAAAAGTTAAATTGCATCATTTTAAAAACAGAGAAACTTTCCATAATTTTTTAGGGCAATCGGAAAGTGCAATAGTAAATAAAAATGTACTTATGACATACGTTCTAGTTGATTAGTTGTAGTGGTGGGGTACACAATGAGAAAAAGTGTTGCAGGAGTTCGTAAGATACTGGCATTCTTGAAAGTATAGGATAAGATTCAAAATGCACACTCACACTGGGCAAAGGATAAAAATGTCTCTGTTGTGTCTATGCGTTTATCGCTTAGGATAAAGAAATAGAAAAAAGAGGAAAGTACAAGTAGCGTCATAAGGAGATGGGGCTATGCAGTCAACACAGCGTGCCATAACACAGTAAATCATTTACATCAACTTTTATATGGAGATGACTGAGTGAATAAAACTGATCGTTAAGTTCATCAGTTTTCACGAAATTTGTGATTCAATCTCAAGTCAGTTAATGAAGTAGAGAGGCAGAATATTACTTACCGTCGAATTACGGAGAGACAGAATATTACTGTATAAGATAATTGATAATTAAGAAATCTTAAATTAAGCGGAAAGGACAGTGAACATGACAAGAAAAATAATGTTGAAAAGAATTTCGAGGTCCGAAGAATTTTCGCGACTACTGAAAGCGATAGGCCACTGAGTAAGGCCAAACAATAAAGTACCTGTAATTTTGAATTAGACGGGAACAAAAGTTTGTAGCGTTTTTTAAATAAATTTCAATGACAATAAATTCATAAAATGAATTATTCAAGCATATGCTATTTTGTTCTAATATATCTTGTCATCTTTGGGGCAGTTTCATGGCTCCATCCTAGCAGAAATTGACTTCTTTTTGGCTTATGAATTAGTTCAATGGGCAGGGAAATGAAGTTCTTACCCTTAATAAATTTTTGTGGGTTTTAGTTTGACATCACTAAAGGCGACGGACATCTGGGAAAGAAAAAAAGAAAGAAAAAACACAACAGAAAATTTTATATTGTAACCGAGCAATTTAATAAAAAAAAAAAGAACAAATGTATAATACGGACGAATTTATGTTGCTCTGAAAGCATTTTCCTCTTATAATTTTGTTTTTCATTTATTGGTGGGGATCGTTGTTCAAGTAGACAAATTTTTCATGAATACTGTTTTTACGTTAAAATGTTGAATATCTTGTCATTAGTCACTGAGAAGTTTGTCGTACCTTTTTAACCGGTTTAATCGAAAGGCTTTATTTTATCAGCTTGTCGATTTATAAATGTTATCCTGATCAAGAATTAAAACACACCAGAATCACATCAGAAAACGCATTTAATGAAATCAAATCATAAATAACATCAATAAAACTACTCGAAATAGGAAATATTTATCGAAAGAAGACCTTGTCTTTCTTTAATCGGTACAAATCCATGCAAGACTGTTAAGCCACTAAAATACTGGGGAGTGAAAGAATTAGGAACAGAAACATTAATAACGAGCAGGAAAGAGTAATCAGGAGAAGAGTAGATAGCAATTGACATTGCATTTAAATTTTTGCAGATTAAAGTTGGTTGAAAAGTATGGAGCCGGAAGTGAGTTCCATAGGCGAGAATTGTGGGAAAGGAACTGTTAGCATAGAACTTGCATTTATATCTAGCCAGCTCATAATATAAAATGATAAAATCATGACGCCAGTCTAGTCAGTCAGTTAAGTACCATCCTGATACACGCATTGGGTGATCATGTCTCGAATGAGACATGACTGACTTGGCGGAAGATTATCCCGTAGTAGGTTGCCATTGCTTTCTGTGATAGACTGGTTGCCAGCCAAGGTTATAGAACCAAATCTATGCTATCATTTCACTCATAACTGGAGGGAAGAGACGGATTAATACCTTTCCAAAGGGTATTTGTGCGTAAGTGAATGCAAAGAGATCAACTGGAATTCGAACTCGGCATCCCGATTTGTCGTTCCGAGTCGATATCTACTGCACCCCAACGCACATCCTCAACTATAAAAAGATGGGATCATGACGCCAGTCTAGTACTGCTCTTAAATTTAAACAAATGTCTAGATACCATAGTAAAACGTTCATCTGAACAATTAGCATGAAATGTTTTGTAGAAAAGACAGAGAAAGACAACCTTACGGCAGTGGAAAGTGAGTAAAGCCAAGCTGTCAGATCAGGAGCAATAATATTTCTTTGAATTTTATCAAGGAGGTCAAGATACATAATAAAAGCATCAGACAATATGTGAAGCAATATTCTAAGCATAAACGAATGACAGACTCATAGATATGTAATGAATGTTATGTTAAAGGAAATGATTATTGATTAGCTTTTGTTAAAAAAGCAGATATCATTCATAGTTCAGAAATACCGAGAACAAAATACAATATGTGAACGTTACATGCGTTGGTGGAAATAGCGTTGATAGAGATGTTAGTAAACAACAAAGAATTTTTGCCAATTATAAAAATTAGTTTTGATTCGATGCCTTTTCATAAACATTTAGAGGCAAACTTGTTCTCACGAGTGTGTATATGCTTCCTGACAGGCTTCGATTTTTTCACTCTTCCATCGCCTTCAGCGATGTCTGGCATTGGCACGCATAGAAACATTGGATAGCTAACAATGAAGGGGTTTTCTTTTGTTTCATATAGTCAGTGAAATGTGAAACTAAATCTCACATACTCTCTCGCATTTATCGCTCTTTCTCTTACACACACACACACACACACACACACACACACACACACACACACACATATATATATATATATATATATATATATATATACTAGGTCGGATAAATATGTATAGGGACTTTTTCTATGGTAACGGAGTGAAAACACGCTGTGAAGTCGCTTGGAACAGATTGACTTATTACGTATTGCTTCTGTTGTTTACAGCAGTACTTGGAGAGAAGGTAAGTACAGTGTGGTCCTCTCATCACACCACAGAGATTCCATCAGCAGTTTTGAACCAAGAATAACATTCCCAGTCTGAAAATCATAATAATCCCCAAATAACGCCCCATGCGATTTTGTACTCTTTAAAAAAATCAAACTATCTTGATAGGAACAAGATTTAAAAACGTCAGGGAAATCCAAGAGCTGCTCGCTATTCCAAAAGGGATATCCAGCAATGCTTACCTCAGTAGAAAGAATGCTAGATAAGTGTTTATCTTCAGCTGAGGACTACTTCGAAGGTGATTAAATGCCGAATTAATATGTGTTGCAGTTTTCTTTTTATACCATCAGTCCTGATACTTTTTGAGCCGACCTTGTATATTGAAATATTATTTTAATAATAGACGTTTTATACAATAATAATTTTCATTGGAATATTGCGTATGATAGCGATAATAAAGTTTTTTTTTCTAATCTTAATATAATATTCGTCCATTTCATATTTTAAGCGGACAAGCAATTAAGATTTTATCTTAATTTATTTGTTGTTCGAAGTTATTTGCATTTTTCGCCACCATTACTGGATTTCTGTCAAACAAGGAAACCTTGGTCATTTTGTTATTTAGTTGAAATATTGTGTATCGTAACACAAGGGATGATTTACACTCTGATAATATAGGATCCAACATTATCATAAAGAAAATTTGTGGGCTGGAGGATAACTTTTCATTGAAGGGAAACTCTCATACATGGTAATAATTAAGTAAGAAAATTAAACATACACACGCATATGGGCATGGACAATTATTTATCAGAGGAAACTTGTTTATGAGTTGATTTATTTTTATTTCACCTTCATTTTTCTCAAGCTGATAACAAACATAAACAATCCTCATGATTTTCGTTCATTACGAAGCTGAACAAAGGCTTATCCCAGTTTCTGTGAAGGCCAGAGCTGAATTATCATCTTCTATGTCTTACCAGCACATTTCTATATCATATCTCTTCATGCATTTCTTACTGCGTAATCTATTTGTTGGGGAGAAAACTTTTAATTCAATTGTTATTATTTCTTTATGTTATATGCTATGTCCATGTTCAGACAGTGCTTAAGCATGGCTTTCTTTTTTCTCTGATTCATATTAAGCCTTTTTCATCTTTTCCAATTATCAATGGAGTTGCGATTTATAGTTATTTTTGTGTATTTTGGAATCGTTTTTCTAGATATTTTGTTTGTTCAAACGCTAAAGATGGTAGTAAACATTTATTACGTTTTAAGCATATCCACAAGGTACTTTTTACTGCGTTTTTCTTTAAAATAAATAAGTAATTTGGAATATCATGCATTGTTCCATTTGATTCATATGACTTTTAATACCATTCATCAGCATTAAATTAACATTTTCTAGTTGTATATAAACATACTAGAATAGAGTATCCGTATGATCTGTCAAGGAACAAACCATCGTTCCGTGTACTTAAACACATTCACGAATATATATATATATATATATATATATATATATAGTTTTAAGATAAGCTATATTTATTATTAAAATTGAACGCAATATACACACACACACACACACTCACACACACATATATACTATATATATACATATACACACATATATATATATGTATATGTGTGTGTGCGTTTGTGTGTGTGGTGTGGGTGTGTGTGTGTGTATGTGTGAGCACAAAGTGTTTGTTATTTTAAATGATCAGGTTCATAATGACGTCGAAGTCTTGTGAGGAAACCGTCTGACAAGTAAACACATCATGACGGTTTCCTCACGAAATGATCTATCTTCACACAGATATTGAGCATTTTACACTAAGAATCCTGCTTGTCAAAATACATTTTATCAGTAAAATCACTGAAAAAAAAAACAATATCATATATATATATATATATATATATATATATATGTGTGTGTGTGTGTGTGTGTGTGTGTGTGTGTTAAGGAAAGTCCTAAAGATTAACGAAATGGTTTTAACAACAGACATATTTAATCCATTTGTTTGAACATTATTGAACGGTACTCGTATTTGAGTAGATATTCTGTTTTTAATCAAAAAATATATTTTCATATTTATTTCTACCGGCTTGTTTATTTACAAAAAAATTGTTACGAAAATCTGTGTCATTCAGCAGTATTTGAACCTGCGATCCCTAACAACATAGGGGAAGTCACCGATACTTACTCGTGCCAAAACACAATACACATTGCCTGAATAATACGTTCAAGGCAGCCTTTGCATAGTGTTGACATGAGTTTTCACACAGACACACGCACATGTCGTTATTAACTACCAACTTTTTAAGAGAAAAAAGTACGCATACAAATACACAAAAACTCATACATGTATATCGTTGTTGTTATTAATTTTGTATGTTTCTTTGTTTCAGTGTTTCATTAATTTATATTTTACCATTTTCAATATTTTTTATTCACACCCTGATTAAAAAATATTACCGAAATATTACCACGTCCCAAAAGAAAGAAATCATGTTACAAAATTACGGACTGCTAAATAACATATACATTATTAGCAGCTGCTGAGACAGAGAAATACATAACCTGAATGAGACAACATAATCTAGTGTCAAATAGTCGTAATCTGAATTTGCCAAAGCCTTTGTCTCTTACAAATTATACTGGTTTCGTCATTTAAATATTATTGGAGACGAGAAGCGAGAGAAAGAGGTAAAACGGTGCAAACTAACCCATTTGTTTGACACATATATGTTAGAAACGGTTCACCTTAGTTGTAAACAGACAAACCCCTGAGATTAATTCTGCTCTCGTCAGATAATCTAACTGAAAGAGAATTCACTAACATAACCGTCTTTTGTTCACGACCAGATCTGGTTTTCTTCAGTATGCACATTGGTCGTTTCTTGGAAGGATTTTGCTAAGATAAAAAATCAATAAAAAACGAAAGAATTCTTTAAGAATCAACTTTCGTAAAGAAGTCATAAATTTATAACTTATTTACAAAGGTTACAGTGCATATTAGAAAAAATCGCTCGCAAATGAGAACTTGCTGCCCACATAGCAAACGTTATATAATAGGAAGTACACTTTCTGTTTTAGGCTGTAGTGATTAAGTTTTCTCACCGTCTTTTTTTGCAAGTTGCCAAGAAATAAGGAGAAATTTCAAATATATACGACGTATATAGGGCTTTTAACTTCATGAATGTGATAGCGCTCATACTAACTGTTGTGAAATCCAAAGTCCTTCGTGTTACTACTCAATGATCACATGTAGTTTCACCTCCCCTTAATTGGAGTCATTATATAACCTGGGTATTTTGAATATGTTAATTATCTAATCTACATATCAATGCACAAACATATTACTTTGTACGTAGATTCGTTTATAATTCGTCATCCAACTGATTAATGTGGGACCTATGTAGGTTTGACGATTCTTAGCCACACAACTGTGTGATCAGAACAGCTGCTCTATAAACCCGTATTTCAGTGTTCCATTTGATGCCTCTCTAATTTAACAGGCGGTGGCCATGATTCACAAATGCACTTGTAGCTTTGGTGATCCGATTTGTTATTTCGTCATCAAAGGATGCATTTGCTTCCATCTAACTATATATATATATATATATATATATATATATATATATATATATATATTGGTTATAAATACAAAACAAATGAGCTTGGTGGTAAACCCCAACGGATCCTATTGATATAAATATTAAAACTGATCAAGCCAGAGGGCTCAGTGTAATTAAATTTACTTATTTACACACCTTATATTTACTATATAAAAATTCATATTTTACGACGAATTTAACACTCGTCTCATCAACAATAACAAAATTCTTTTATAATGTTTTGTTGTTGCTGATGAGACGGATGTTAAATTCCCTCGTTAAAATAGCCACATGATTTTGAAAAATTTAATTTTTTTATTATATATATATATATTAAATTAAATTTTTTCAAAGATGTTGAATGCACATTTCGACATGAAATCCCCGAAGGGGATAACACATCACCTCAGCAACAAATGTTATCCCGAAACTGGAGATAATTTGAAGTAAATTATGTCTATTTTCTCTTTTCAACTCATAGATAGAATTGTAAAAAAATAATAAAAATAAAAAAAAGGAGAAAAATGGTATCGTCTGGGTTCACAAAAAGGGGAAGAGGACAGTAAAATAAACTGAACAGACGGCGTGTTGAATTGATATTAGGTTAAACAAAACGGAAAGAAATCTACGATAAGGCCCTTCAGAAAAGCGGTTTCATTAACAAGTTAACGTATATTAAGCCTACTATAGACCCAGAATCATCTAAAACTAAAAACACAAGAAAATGTAGAAAAAGAAAGATAATTTGGTTTAACCCTTCTTATTGTAAACTAACTAATATCAATATTGGTAAGTATTTTCTCAAATTAGTCAATAAACATTTTAATAATAATAATCCCTTAATAAAATCTTTTAATAAATACACTCTAAAAATCAGTTACACTTGCACCTCAAATATAGACGATATTATTAATTTCCATAATAGACATATTTTAATGAACTTAAATAATACCGACTCCAAATCCGGAATTGTAGATAAATGCAATTGTAACTCTGTGGATACCTGCCCGGTGAAGGGCAAATGTAAATCCACCCAAGTAATTTATGAAGCCCGTATTTCTCCATCTAACAACAAAGACAATTACCGTACTTATATTGGTATGTCCGCGGGTCTTTTCAAATAGAGACTTCACAACCACAGGTACTCGTTTTCGAACCCAAACCAAAGATTCCAGACGGTACTATCACGGAGATTCTGGAAAATGAAGGAGGAAGGGCTGGACCCTGTAATTAGCTGCAAACTAATAGGCTCAGCCTGTATTCCCAAAAATGTTCTTGATGGGTGCCGTCTATGTCTATTGGAGAAGATTCTGATTTTAAAGTACCCTTACCAGGACTTACTCCTGAATTTTAGAAAAGAATTCATCAGTAAGTGCAGTCATAGGGCGGATTTTAGATTTTAAGTTTTAAATTCTAATTTTCAGTTTTTTATATGTATGCGTATATATATATATGTATGTATGTATGTGTGTGTATGTATATATATATATATATATATATATTAGCAATTTAGCCGCTCTACCTATATTTCCCTTTCCCTTCATAATATTTATACATTTCTTACTTTATATATATATATATGTATCTGTGTGCGTATTTAGATATGTATGTATGTGAGCATGTATGTGTGTGTGTGTGCATATATATATGTGTGTTTGCATAAATGTATGGGTATGTATGTGTATGTGTGTATATGTGTACATAAGTATATATAGGTGTATATGTATCTATGTGTGTGTATGTGTATATGTATGTATATATATGTGTGTGTGTATATATATATATGTATACATATATATATATATATATGTGTGTGTGTATATATATATGTGTGTATGTGTGTGGGTGTGTGTGTGGATATGTATACATGTACATATATATGTATATATATGTATATTTTTTATATGTATATGTGTGTGTATGTGTATATGTATGTATACATATATATGTGTGTGTGTGTGTGTATATGTATAAATGTGTATATGTATATATATATATATATGTGTGTGTGTGTGTGTGTGTGTGTGTGTGTGTGTGTGTGTGTGTATATATATATATATATATATATATATATATATATGTAAATTTGTATTTGAAAATTTTTTTTAGATCATCTATACCTAGCGGTATCTTTAATTAGATTAAATTATGTGACCTATTTTAAAATTTAAATTTTAAATCTCATATCTTTTTATTCCCTTTAAAATAATATTAATTTTTTTTCCCCTAAATATACCTTTTTAAATAAAAGGTCTTTTTTCTAATACTTCAACGTTTTTAGGAAGTTAGGTTTATTTAAATGTATCGGGCGTCTGTCATAAGCAAAGATTTTTCTTCTTTCTCCTCTTTTTTCCCCTCCCTTCCTTTATCTCTTTTACCTCCCACCTCCTTTTCGTTTTGTTTAACCTAATATCATTTCAACACGCCGTCTGTTCAGTTTATTTTACTGTCCTCTTCCCCTTTTTGTGAACCCAGACGATACCATTTTTTCCCCTTTTTTTAATTTTTATTATTTTTTTACAATTCTATCTATGAGTTGAAAAGAGAAAATAGACATAATTTACTTCAAATTATCTCCAGTTTCGGGATAACATTTGTTGCTGAGGTGATGTGTTATCCCCTTCGGGGATTTCATGTCGAAATGTGCATTCAACATCTTTGAAAAAATTTAATTTAATTTATATTTGCTCTGTACTTTTTATTACATGAAGCTCTCCTCCTGTATCATTTTTTAATATTAAAATTTAATATTTAATATTAATTAGGATCGGGTTTTGGAATTTACCTTCCTGTTTTATCCGCTTGGATTAAAGTATTTAAATACATATATATATAATCCAAGAATCCCTGAGGAGTGTGAGGTCATAACAGGGTAGGGATTGCTACTGCAACTAGTAGTTTTTTCGAGATACATTTGCTAGACACATGCAAAACTCTTTTCCGAACTCAATTGTTTTTCCCGAAGACTAGTTACCAACGACTGTTACTCAGCTTATGGTTGAGGAAGGGAGGAATGGATTCATATCTTTTCCAGTGGTATTTGAGCATTAGTGAAGGCAATGAAATCGACTGGAATTCGAACTCAGCTCACCGAGTTTTCATTCTGATCCATTATAATTTACACCCAGCAATATGTATATGGTGCTTTTTGGCATCAAAGTTAGGTTAAAATAAGTTTTGTTGAAGATCAATGAAATTGTTTTACTATGTATATTTCATCGCTTTTGCCCGGATTCCGGTAAAATGTCCAATATAAATTTTCTGTTTGAGTACTTTCGGTTTTTATAAGCCATTATCAAATATTTTTGTCGATAATGTCTTGAAAATATACATCTATTGATTTTTGTGTTATCAGTTTTTATCTTTATTAAATATCGCGTTTTCATGCTTCATGTCATTTTAAAATATCACTTCTCGCGTCAGTTTGTGTTGATTATGTGTCTTTAGTCAAATATAGTTTGTACGCTTATATTCTAAATTTGAACTAACATATTTTTGCCTGATTTTTATAGTTAAAACGTTTAGTAAGTACTGTCATATTTTTAGTTTTTTCGTGATACTGGTTTGGATCTGAGAGATTGTTTGTTTTATTGTGGTGATATTTGGTTTAATTAAAGTAGTATCTGATAATAACCAAGTTAATTAGCGTGATAATATTCTGCCTGGGAAATCAGTGTATTTGTTTGAATTATGTGTGAAAAAGATTATGATAATGGAGAATTTTCAGATTCTTTATAAAAAAGTTTAAGTATCTTTTAAAACTGTTTTAGCCACCATAAACTTGTTAACTTAATATATAGGACATTTTAGTGACTCTGCGCAGACAGAAAATGCTGATATTCGTATTTCCGGTATCTCAAAAGAAGCTTACTCTTCCCTTGAAATGGAAGATTTTTAAGTAGGCGTCTCCGACAAAAAAGAAAAAAAAAACGAATATACTTGATGGACATCTTAACATATTTAGGGAGACAGAAGATCCGATTTACTGCTCTGATATTCGGTCGATTATTGGAAATATATTTAGGCAAGGCGCCTATCATGGTGAGCAGGTCTTTTGTTCTTGTCATTTCTCTCCTTTTCTCCTGTTACTTTATCTTCGATAAATGTTGATAAGCCCTGGAAAATTCACCTGCTCAAGACAGCCCAGTGGGTTTCACTAGCATCGTTCATTCATTCAAGGTAGAGAGACAGAGAGAGAGAGAGAGAGGGAGAGAGAGAGGGAGAGAAAGAGAGAGGGGGAGAGAAGAGAGGAAGAGAAAACGAGAGAGAGGGGGGAGAGAATTTTAGAGTGTCTGAGAGAGAGAGAGAGAGGAGAGGAAAGAGAGAGAAATATGGCGTTTAGGTGTGTAAAGTATGCAATATAAAAAATATCCTTCATCGCTATTGTTTAGCATTTTGACAAACTGCCCGCAAGACAATAAATATCTATTCGGTTGGTAATAGGAACTTTCACAAGCAAAGATGATCGGAGCTTTGCAGATGATCTTTCCTATTACTCGGCTGTAACAACTCAATGGTAAATAACTGGCTTACTACTTCCTATACCTCAAAAACTAAAATTGCACAGTTTCATCTCAACCGTATGGTTATGGTGCCCTCATACGAGGAATGAACTCTTCCTCTTGATATATATAAATTACCTGCGTGACTTCCAGGGAGTAGTTTCTTGCAGTAACTGCCTTGCACACTGTCAGCTCTCTGCATTCGGGTGGAGAGTATTAACCCAGTCGTGGCTCCGCCGAAGGGTAATGTCACGACTGGGCAAAATTAGACAGATATTTTTGGCCGGGTTATATGGCCCGGATAACCCACATTGAAAAGGGTAACTGAATACTGCAGTTACTAGCAGTTAGTTACGAGCAGTCAAGTACAGCAGTTAACGAGAGCAGTTAACGACAGCTACTAGTCAGGCAGCGTAATAATACCTTCAGACTTACTTATTTCTATATGACATTATTAACATTTCTTTGAATATCTTGTTTCTTGTTATACTATTACGCTGTTTTGAGCCTACCTCCTGTGTTCCGTGTCTTACTCCCGGCACAAACCGGTCACTGTAATTTTGCGGCGAAGTTTCGCCACAACTCCACAACAAATTGGAGATGAAGACCCACAACACGTATAGGTCCCAAGTTTTCTACAGTCACAATGGGTGTTTTCACTTACAATGAAGGTCTGTGCTTCATTTTTACTAGAAGTAAGATTACGCCAAAATAGATTACTGCTGCCATATAAGGGCTGGAGATGCCTAATCTACTGTTCGTCTCGATAGAATTTAAAATCTTTTGTCCACTTTTGTAAAGGAATAATAATTTGCACTCAAAACCTCTTTCCTACTTGTAAACCTGTCGCTAATTGATCGCTTTTTCCATAACAAATATCCAGGGGATCCCTGCTGTTTGATTCCATTACTTCAAGCCTTTATTGTTAGGAAAGTTCATGCCACAAAATAGTCAAATTATCACATGTCTTTCGAAATATATATATAAAAATATACAGCCTTTTTTAAAGAACCACAGCGTTGTGGGAGAGACTTACGTGTTGGTGCTTTTCTGAAATCTTGAAGTCAAGAGTCAATATTCACGTACAATAGTCATCGTAACTCCTTATTTGAATTCACTCTCTACCAAACTTGCTTTCATTTATATCACATAACTGATTAGTACTTTGCCTGTTAAACTCTAACTTGTGTGGCCCTTGAACCTTATTTTCCAGTGCGCCAATTCCGCTTCCGAAGACTAATCCAGTTTACTTTTTACTTTAAGTGTCATTTATCGATGAGTCTGTCGTAGCGCCTTTGTGAGTAATGTTGTATTGCCGAAACAATTTCTTCGCTTAATGATATATATATATATATATATATATATATATATATATATATATATAAATCTTGAATAAGTTCTCACTGATTTTTCATGAAAAGTAATGTTTTTTACAAAACGTAATAATAGCCATGTTCATATGAATCTATTGTAAAAATCTTGTCGAAATTGAGGTTGATATTCCGTAAAACAAAATAAGTCAAACCAAGACCAAAATGTTATAATATAAATCTTTGAGAAAGTAAATGTCGATGATACATAATTTCTTAAAACAGTGGGCCTTTACTAAAAAGATATAAACCAAATGAGAATGTCAATAAAAACCAATTTTTACAGACTGTATACCTGAAAAGAATACATCAGTAAAACCAGGAACTTGACAAAAACTCTGTTTATAAAGATACGTTATTGAAACCTGATCTACGAACTGGTTTCCTACAATGAATACATATTCTATTCATACAATTTTATCCTAAAGATCTACTCAATATTAAATAATCCATTGGGGAGGATATGCCATTAAACAAAAAGAATAAAACTATAGAATCTGTTGTGAATACGGAATTAAAAGTAACTCTCTTTTCTTCACTATTTTACAAATTTTGCTATCCAGGTTGAAAACTAACTTTGACCAATAGAATAAAGGATTTACCCAGTACTGAAGGAAAAAGACGAAACCAACTTTCGCGATCCGGTGTTAATTATTTTCTAACCAATGAAAGGGATCGATTTACAAAACTAAGAGAAGTTAACCAGCCTGTGTAAAAAAGTCTTTTGTTAAAATACAGAGAAAGAAAATGTAATTAGTCAGATAGGAGTAGAAATCAGATACGAAAACGCCACGATGTGACAAAAGAAATTCCAGTTCGCTGAACCGAACATGCCTAATTAATAAACTTCCTTAATTTAGTAAACATGATCAATCTCCCTATAAATCTACTGCATTTCGAACTCGTCACTCAATTTTAGAATCGAAGACAATCCGAGGCCGTGTCGATGTCTCAAGTGACATGATGCTTCACGAATGTTTTGTTTCTTTAACGGCCTTCAGTCATACAAGCCTTATCTGTGAATGAATCTTGATTAACGAAATCAGCTTTTCCTCTCTCAACCGAAAAACACAGACGTATGAGTTACTACTTTTTTCTTTGCGAACTTCTTAGAACAAAAAGAAACCGTTAAACCTGTTACAATAAACGAGAACCATAGTAACTCGGTTAGTTTGCTTTTTTTTCGAAACGAGATTCAAAGTAAGCTACGCGTTGTTAACAAAGTGCAATAACCATATAACAAAGTGTAGGCGCATCGGTATCGAGCCGCGGACAAACACTTGTTCTCCTTTGTTTTTTTAGCTGCTCTAGTCGTTGAATGTGCACGAAACTAATCGGCGACAGATTTTACCACCCTCGTGAGTGAAAACTTACTTATCAATAATGGTTGGTATCTACTATATTGCAATTTAATAAAAAATAAATATATTGACGCTTATATTGGTATTCAATATGAATAGTTTCGTATTTTTATATTTTTTCCAGAGACGAGACGTGATTTGCTTTGTTTTATTTACTATACAATGGGAGACAGCAAACTTTCAAGCAAGGCATCGTCTAATTTCAAAACGTATTTAAAAGCAAACCAACCAGTCGTCAACTATCTCTCTCTCTCTATAGATAAAACTACCACACTTTCCTTTTTCCTTCTTAATAAACACAATGAAATATTACCAAACGTACACAAAATAACGATACTATTGCATAGACCAAGAGCACAACACTATAACACAAATATGTAAAATCGATTATTCGATTCTGTCAGCTAATGGGTGTAAGGATTTGTGGTTTCTTCTCAACGGGAATTCTTCCGCTCGTGATGATAAAAGAGACTCTCTTTTCCTCTTTAGGATATTACTTGTGCATTATCCAGTTTGTCCCACATGTGCACATCCGAGTCGTAGCTGGATTAACCACTTGTTTACATGTCGGGAAGAGTCACTGATAGCGTGTGAAGGCGCGAATCTGCATCTGGTATCTAAACAATTCGTTGATGCACCTGGCATCTCTGATGGACACTGAGTGCAAGATCTGAGGATTCACATCCTACATACCTTTGCGTATGAGAGTTTAGGTGCGTGCGCATGCCAAAACAAGAACAGCACCGCAAGAGTCATTGTTATCGGTACTGAAAATAGAATCGGCTGCAGTTTAAATTCAAGTTGAGGATATTTTGTTCCAGACGTATTGTTGCTCTTGGGAAATGTATGGGTTAAATTGTAGTGTATTTAACTTTTTAAGATAAGTTATGGAGGTGAAAGAAAATTAACACTACGTTTATCAAGAATAGTCATGCTGATTCAGAGATATAAAATGAAAGAAGTTGCAAAGAACCTTGACCGTCTACATTTTGAATAGACATTGTTTTTAAAAATATCACTTTGACACATCTCTTCTTACTCACTTATAAAAATTATGCAAATACAGACACAACACTAGACTGGATAGTTTTTCCATTAGTTCCTTAAATTTGATTTATCTACCCTTGGCTAAAACATATTTTGGATTGGAATAATAAATTTTACAAGTCCTAATTACCTTTTGTGGGGGGAAATGGATTCATATCTTTCCCAAGGCAAATGAATCTAACAAACCTGAGATTCGAACTTAGCTCTCCGTTTTTTTCTTCTGAAACACTACCCATTACACCAATGCTTAGAAATTATACATATGTGCATGTAGATAAGGTAAAGGACTAAATTAAGATAAAATATTTCAATAGAGAGAAAGAGGCATAGATAAACCCATAAAAAATAAGTCAAAGGCAAAGAGACAAACGGTTTTTATTTAAAATATATTTTTGTAGGTAAGGAGGAAACTATTACTACTTCAGTAAATCCGATGAGTTCTCTTTCTTTCTCATTGCCTTTAATATTTATTCTTTAAATAAATATTTAATCGTTTCACTTTTAAAAATAAAATGTTTTCGGCTGCGATTGTGTTTTTTGATGTTCTTTATCCACGCATTATTTTCAGAGCAAATTTTAAGAATCTTCAGAGACAAAACCAAATGTAATGAAAATGGTGGTACAAAGATCATATTCTGCTGCCAACATGTCAAGTTTGGTCAGCTTTCCTACGACCCCTAGCATCAACAGTAAACACTCATTTCGACCACAAGACACACTGTCACATTTGGCCTTTTTTCCACTCATAGCGGGAGTGGGGGCAACGTAAGCTGATTTAAATGAATTTTATATATTCCGATGTGATATTGACGCATTTCTCTCCACCGATATATATATATATATATATATATATATATATATATATATATATATATATATATACGTATGTGGATGAATAAATATACATAATGGGTGTACACACAATTATACGGACGTATGTAAAAATAGTATATTATTACCTTTTGTGGGGGGAAATGGATTCATATCTTTCCCAAGGCAAATGAATCTAACAAACCTGAGATTCGAACTTAGCTCTCCGTTTTTTTCTTCTGAAACACTACCCATTACACCAATGCTTAGAAATTATACATATGTGCATGTAGATAAGGTAAAGGACTAAATTAAGATAAAATATTTCAATAGAGAGAAAGAGGCATAGATAAACCCATAAAAAATAAGTCAAAGGCAAAGAGACAAACGGTTTTTATTTAAAATATATTTTTGTAGGTAAGGAGGAAACTATTACTACTTCAGTAAATCCGATGAGTTCTCTTTCTTTCTCATTGCCTTTAATATTTATTCTTTAAATAAATATTTAATCGTTTCACTTTTAAAAATAAAATGTTTTCGGCTGCGATTGTGTTTTTTGATGTTCTTTATCCACGCATTATTTTCAGAGCAAATTTTAAGAATCTTCAGAGACAAAACCAAATGTAATGAAAATGGTGGTACAAAGATCATATTCTGCTGCCAACATGTCAAGTTTGGTCAGCTTTCCTACGACCCCTAGCATCAACAGTAAACACTCATTTCGACCACAAGACACACTGTCACATTTGGCCTTTTTTCCACTCATAGCGGGAGTGGGGGCAACGTAAGCTGATTTAAATGAATTTTATATATTCCGATGTGATATTGACGCATTTCTCTCCACCGATATATATATATATATATATATATATATATATATATATATATATATATATATATATACGTATGTGGATGAATAAATATACATAATGGGTGTACACACAATTATACGGACGTATGTAAAAATAGTATATTATTCAGACTCAAAAGTACTCAATGTAGTACAGAATTATTAATTACAAATGAATAAATACTCACTCTCTCTCACATACATACATATTAATAAATTTAGTGTATCGAGGCAGCAGATAATTTTCTAAACATATACTGTTAAATATAAGACAAAATGAATGTCTATTATGTTTAATCATGAGCCGTTCTAAACATCGTATTTTGGCTTTAATTTCAGTTGAAAATAAAAACAAAAATTCTCCAACTTTTGGATAATTTTTTATTAATTTGGTTCTAAGCTTTCGGCTCACATGAGCCATCTTCAGAGAAGTTAAAAGGACGTTAACACAAAAGCATCCACCATCAGCGACGATTTTATCTTATGTAATAAAAAATTATTCAAATGTTGGAGAATTTTATGCCTTTATTTTCCACTGAAATTAAAGCCAAAATACGATGCTTAGAACAGCTCATGATTAAACATAATAGACATTCATTGTCTTTTATATTTAACAGTATATGTTTAGAAAATATTAATAAATATACGTATATATACAGAGTTTGTAATATATATATATATATATATATAGATATAGAGAGAGAGAGAGAGAGAGAGAGAGAGAGAAATTTTTGTTGGAATTCGCTGTTTAAATGTCGTGATCGTGTCGTATCCATTATGGAACTAATTCATTGTTTGCTATTGGCAAAAGAAATATGCTAAAACCTTTCGTTTCTCGAAAATTCTTACATTCATTACAGACCTCTTATGTAGAAAGCCACATTGTCATGCATATATCTATGCATAATAAAAGATCATTTGTAGAAAATGAAAAAAGAAAAGAAAAAAAGAACATGGATTAATTAAAATCAACAACCACATTTTGAATAAAAGAGAATAACTTTAAAAAATGTTACTATATATTCTCTAAGAGAACAACCAGAAAACAAACAATAAATCACCAAACGAACAACGATTTCTATTTTTTCCATCCGTCATAAATGTTCTATTAGACACTTTGAAGTATGACAGATTTTCAAAATATATTTATGAAAACTTAAAATTTAAATGTGCGTATCGAAATATTGTTAAAAGAGACGGCTTATAAGTTCTCAGACTTCTCTTTCCGTATTAAATTCTTAGCTACTATAATAAATAATTGGCGTCAAAGTTTCAATAATTGTGGATGATTTTGTGTTTATGATTTTTTGTTGCCAGTTTGAGATTATACAATCTCATGTCATATAGTTACTATATTTTTCAGTTTAGTATATAGTCTTTTTTAACAGGATAGTTTTGTTTATCTGCCACGCTGTTCTTTATGCGATTTTTATGGTTATATATTGCGATAATCCTAAACCGGTTGTTTAATATTTAAATATTTTGTCTTCGAAAGTTTTTATAATTTTAATTTACCTCTAAAACCGGAGAAGTCTATGAAATACAGCTTTCGTCGGAATTTGCCCAATGCTCTAACGGAGTGCCTATCACTTTCTAATTCAATGTCATTCCTCTGGGCTCATGAAACCACGAGGAATGTCATTCTTTGAATATGAAAAATTCTGGAACAATATGGATTCTTTTTTGTCTTCATTTGTTCTTAGAAGAAAAGAAGTTGAACAGAAGTTATTTTGTTTTTTAGAGACAGCGTAGGAGTCTGCGTAAGCGGCAAAGAATTATGAATCAGTGAAGAAACAAAACACTTAGTAAGGGCATGTACCCATTTCTCCCTACAATATGATACAATTTTTTCCGTCATGCCCCAACACCCAATCGTTAGCAGTAAATTTGGGTGAACATCTGGTTAAAACAATTCTTCCATAACTACATTAATATGCAAAAGAGTAGAAGGACAAATCTGTTACCACCGATAGCAATCTCTAATCCCACACACCAATACACTTTGAGTGTTTGTTGTGTTGCTAATAGGCTCACATTAATATAAGAAATGATTCAATATTGTGAAATCTTTCATGTCTATGATAAAAGTTCTTCTATTGTTAAATGAGAGATCGCTTCTGGTACTCGACGTGGTGTAATGTTTAGCATACTTGTCTCTGAATAGTGAGCTCGATCCTCAGTGGGTACTCTCATACCTTTCGTTTTTTCTTTTGTCACATTTAAGCTACGCTTAGAAAATTATCCCAGAGCAAGACCGTCCCATTGCACTCCGGTTTGTAGGCGACTCAGACGCGCTAGTGTGGAGTCTCCATTCACGCTAATTCCAATAATTAAGCAAAACACGCAGCTCTTTTTCTTTTATTATTTTTAATTTTAAAATTTTCTTGTAAGTACCTCAAAGTGCGGATGTGCGTTGTGGCGCAGTGGATATCGGCTCGGAACAAGAAATCGGGGAACCGAGTTCGAATTCCAGTTGAATTCCTTGCATTCACTTACGCGCAAATACCCTTGGGAAAGGTATTAATCCGTCTCTTCCCTCCAGTTATGGGTTAAATAATAGGACAGATTGGGTTCTATAGCCTTGGTCGGCAACCAGTCTACCGCAGAAAGCAATGGCAACCTACTGCGGGATAATCTTCTGCCCAGTCAGTCATGTCTCTTTCGAGACATGATCGCCCAAAGCGTGTATCGCGCATGGCACTTAACTGACTGACTGACCTCAAATATAACCCGCACATACGAAATGTGACTAACTCCCTGATATTTGGTTGGAATGGTTGCAAGGAAAGCTAAAGAAATTTTGATTTATAATTTCAAAAAGTTCCAAAACTTAAAAAAAAAACTTCAATAAAAAGACAACTTTAGTTTAAAATTCATAGTTTTCTGGGGTAAATTAATAGTTGTGATGAGTAACTTTACAGTGTTTTTTTTTTGTGAATTAACAGGAAAGAAACAAATCAAGTTATACGAGAGAGTGCTGAACAGCTCTAGGTTCAATTAAGAAAACGTTTTAAATTTTTAGTCTTTTTATAAGATATTGTAAGTGTCTCCGGTGGAGAGATAATGAGCATTGTGGTGCAGTAGATATCAGCTCGGAATGAGTTTGAATTCCAGTTGAATTCATTGCATTCACTTACGCATAAATACCTTTGGGAAATGTATTAATCCATCTCTTCTTCTTTTAGCTATGTCTTAAATACCAGGAGAAATTGGGTTCTTTAGCCTGGGTTGGGAACCAGTCTACCCCACTCATAGTATAAAAGGGTTTACATAAGGTCAACACTTCTACCTGTAAAAATGACAAGATACAGAAGAATGGACGACCCCTCGTCGATGGCGATTGGTCGTCAATGGTTTTTGCTCCACCGGAAACGTTGGGGTTCATGGGGATTCTGTCGGATAGCATTTCTGTACCTTCTTAACATGATATCTATTGAGTGATTAACTTTATATCAGGCTTACATTCAAAACGACATGCTTTTTTAAAATCTTTTCCTTTATGGGTCAGTTCGAAAATAGGTTCAAAGCCAAATGATGAAGCAAATCATTGATTTCGCAAATTTCGTTACTTTTTCAATATAATATCCTTATTCCAACGCATTTCTTAAATCAAAGTAACCAATGATTATTTTGCAAAACTTTCACTTCAAATTTCAGTTAATATTAAAAATGTCAGACTATGGACTTATTCATCTTCACTAGTATTTCAGCGTGTATTAATCATAGCATATTTAGGACTATTCCTTCATTTAAACATCTCTCTTGAATACAAACGAATGTCTTTAGAATCTTTTGGTCATAAAACCGGGATGAACAAACATTTGTATGTTACACACACACACATACACACACACACACACGCACACACATATAAACATATACATATATGAATATGAATAAATATACATATGGGTACAGGAACAGACGCATATGTAAATATATTTCTTGTGTTAATACAACAATGCTCAATGTAATATAACAGAGTTATTAATTGTATATTAATAAATATGTATATTTATCCTACGTTTTTAGCTCGACTCGGAGTTTCATACATAATGCGCTCATCAGGCCCATATTATGACTTGACCGTTTATAGATTTTAATTTTGAGTTTTTCATTTTTCAAATTTAGAAACGGTCACATGATGATTACATAGTGCATGAAATTCTGAGTCGCGTTATAGTATAATATTTATATTTAGTAATATATATATATATAAGTAATGAATGGGTTTAAATATCCAGGCAGAATGAATAGTGTTGGGGAAGAGAAAGACGGAAAAGATTTTGTTGTAAAGAGAGAGAGAGAGAGAGAGAGAGAGAGAGAGAGAGAGAGAGAGAGAGAGAGAGAGTAAAGTTTATAGTGTTTAATTTTTAAAAATTTAATTTTTAAAAAATTTAATTTTTAAATTTTAATTTTTACGTTTAATTCTTATTTATTTTTTATAAAAAAATTAATTTACTTCTCCAATTTATTATATTAGCGCTAATGAATTTATATCTTCGTGTTGTGTTTTTAAATGTACACAGATTTGCATTTTATGAATAATTCCTATGTTTGTGTATGTGATTTCATAGTTTTTTTAAATGCCAAAGAAATTAGTTTTAAACAATGTAACGAACGTCTGTATCTATCTACAATTCATTTCGGGCCAAAGATTAAAATTTCTATTTCTTTGCCATTTCTGTTGTATCTCCACCACTTTCTTTCCTCTGTGCATTTTCTCAATTTTACTCTTTGTTAAGCCCAGACGCTGTGTTACCGATAGCTGTGTATGTCTATAATTTACTTCCTGCCTAAATTTTAAATTTCTTTCTCTTATCTGATTCCATCGGCTCTTTCTTTTCCCCCTAGTTTATAATATCCTCCTACCTTGTACAAAAAGATTTCCAAAAATAAAAAGAAGTGACTATTTTTAAAATTTTCTTTTAAAAACAACGTTTATTACCGTCATTATTAACTACCTGATGAGATATTGTTCTTTCAATGTCGAAGCAAAATGTACAATTTTGTAGATTGTAGTTTGTACATGTTCTAAATTATAATTTATAATATTATATATATATATAAATATATATTAAAATATACATATTGTTTTACTCAGGTGCACATTACAAATTTATATGAAAATAACTACAACCTTTACGTTAAATATTATCACAACGAAGCACGCTATATCTATATCTATTAACGATAATCTTTTTCCAGTCGATGACTTTTCAGTATTTATCTCTTATCAACGTTGCTAATACTTTACTTGATCACGTTCAGTTTAAAAAAGTTAAAAACTGGGTTATGTTTTGTTAATATGTCCTTTTTCACTAAAGGAGAAAAGAAATCCCGACTTATACATATTAGCGTTATATCTCCAGAAGAGACAATTTTCAAACTATTTTCCCAGGAATAAAATCAAGGCACTTATTTATAGTGTGGCTTAAATTTGTATTTGTTTATGAATATTTTTCTTAGGAGAAACAAAGATTTTAACAGAAAAATATGTGGTATTTAAACAATCTTCCAAACAAAATTCACGTTTTGGTCGTTATGCTCTCCGGCTTTCCAGAAGAGTAAATAATAAGGGTAAATAATAACTCCCCATCTCAGAAATCCGGACATACTTTCCTTTTTCAAATTGTAGTGAAATATGTAAAAACAAAGATAACTCTTCAAAAGTTTTAAATGCTATGTTTTTATAAATGATTTGCTTTCAATTACCTTTTTTATCGACT
This sequence comes from Ascarosepion bandense, assembly GCA_037127315.1. Lineage (NCBI taxonomy): Eukaryota > Metazoa > Mollusca > Cephalopoda > Sepiida > Sepiidae > Ascarosepion > Ascarosepion bandense. The sequence goes on along the minus strand of JBBBDQ010001454.1, from coordinate 2,790,891 downwards.
CTATAGCTACATCTGTTGCTAAGAAGGTTGGGTCACGATATCAGGCCAGAAAGTTCTCATTAGAATTTTTTGCCTATTTATAAACTACCATTTTTCCGTGCATTGAATACTGTTTCCATATCTGGTCGGGTGCTTTTTAATCTCCAGGTTCTCGACAAAATCCAAAGATTGACCTGCAATCTAATCGATCCTGACTTGACATCTCGACCTTATTTATTTTCTCACCTACGTGACGTGGCTTCATTTTGTCTTTTCTACAAGTATTTCCATGGCAATTGCTCGAACAAGGTTTTTTTTCCTGATGCCTAGATTACGTGAATTTGAGCGTTTTACTAGTTTGGCATCTATGTCTTACACTTTTGCCATTGCTATAGTTAAATGCAACTGCCTTTTTTACTTTAAAAGTTTCTTACACCTGTGGAACTCCATTCCGTTTATTTGCTTTCGTGATAGCCACAACAAAGAAAAATTTTAATGAAACGTCAATTGCCATCTCCTGTCCCGTACATGTTTTATCCTTCTTTCAATACCCGCTGTACCCAATCTTTTTCCTCACTCTAAACCCCTGCGCTTGTATCCCACCTTGTATGGGCTAAAATGATTAAAAGCAATGTTAGTCATTTAAGTGCCAACTGGGCGATCGTGACCTTTCCTATTCATGTATGACTAGACAGAAGAATTTTCCGCAGTAAGTTGCCATTTCTTTCCACGGTAGACTGGTAGCCAACCAAGGCTATAAAATCCTGTTCCTTCTGCTAGGTATACCACAGCAGGGAGAGATAAGTTGGGATTTTAACTGATACTTCGAAATAGGTAAAATTTGGCATCAAATGCTTAACGATGTCATAAAGCGTCGGCTTGTACAAATAGGAAACTGCTAAATTGATCAGAGAAGACAAATCGATAATGTTGGAACAAAATCTATTTATTTAATCGAGATATTCATCCAGCAGTATGTGCAAACTAATCTATCAACTTCACGGTTATCTATTTTTCGGGTTCTTCACTCAAAAACCGATAAATTTATTGAAGTTTTTTCACGTCGATTTATTTTACGATTTTCGATTATTACATAAAATTCAATTTCATTGTAAGTGATGTGAAAAAAGAATCAGTTTTATAACAAGGAACACGGTTAATACAAGTATTTTATAAAAATATTTATCATTGTTGCCAGTCGATTGAAATCTTTCCAAATGAAACTGTGTGTTCACTAATTTGAAGTTTTAGGATTATTTTCCATATCAAATCGCAAATTTATTACAAATTAATGGTTTTTCAATCAATTTTTTCCTAGGTCTCTAAATCAAAAAATGCATTTAAAAATGTTTGAAAACAAAATCTAGCTTCATTAATAGCATTGTCTACAAATAGAGATTTTATCTTGCTTGATTCAGGTTCATTAAATAACCAACAAAAATAAAATGCAAAAATCACGCTTTGAAAGATTACAGAATAAATAAAAGCAATGACATTAAATTTGGACGGAATAACCAGTCAAATTTTAACATTTAATATTTAAAAATCAAGCATTATGAGATAATCAATAAAAGTATAATTAAAAGATATTTTCTCGCAAACATTTGAAGAATAAATTTGTTTCTAAATTTTACCAGTTTCAAACTATTTACAAATATTACCCTCTAATATCATATTTTGCCATATCTATGACGTCAAGGTATTGCTGCGCCACCTACCATTACTTTTATATACTGCTTTTCTAAGAACTTTGATACGTTCTGTCAGTTTAGCTATATAATATTGCCTTTATAATTATATTGTTGAATAAAGATATTCAAATGACATTATCGATAAGAATGTATTCCGAAACATGTAGATTTTTATCTCTTTCACGTTATAATTTTCGCCTGTGTCATTGATATTAACCACAATACATACACTGGAAAGGAATAAGATTATTTAAAAAATGTTTTCTATGCAAAATAGTTGCTTTTTTTAATCACTAGCCTAAATATTTACTGATAGAAAGATAGCTCTCTCTCTTTCTTTCTTTCTTTCTTTCTTTCTTTCTTTCTTTCTTTCTTTCACTCTCTCTCTCTCTCTCATGAATGAAAGACACTTTTGAGATGAGTGATGCTATCCAAACCCACTGGGCTGTCTTGAGAAGGTGAATTTTTCAGGACTTATCAACATTTATCGCAGAAGAAAAGGAGAGAAATGACAAGAATGAAAGACCTGCTCACCATGATAGGCGCCTTGCCTAAATATATATCCAATAATTGACCATATATATATATATATATATATATATATATATATATATATATATATATATAGGCGTAATTGCAAAACCTATGGACCAACAGGGAAGTCCTCAATCGCTCGGAAACGACGAGCATTGAAGTCGCCATCCTCAAGCATTGCCTCAGGTGGTCAGGACATGTCTCCAGAATGCCCCTTTCAAGTCTCCCGCTGACCATCCTTTACAATAAGCTCGTCAACGGAAAACGACATCGCAGATTCAAAGACAAACTGAAATTTTCTTTCTTTCAAAACGGAATCAGCTCTAACACCTTGAACTGTCGAAGGTTTATCTTGGCGAAGAGAAATTCATTTCGGTTGTTCCACTTTTAAAAGAGATAATGAAGACTGAAGAGGAAGTAAAAAGAAGACAACGCAAGGCCCGGTAACTCTAACAAAAACCATCATCCACCGTATCATGTGATCAATGCCCAAGGCTGTTCCATTCCCGACTTGGCGCCGGAAAAACCCAACACAGGCACATTTGTTACCGACGATATATATATTAATCAAACAATATATATATATTGTTTGATTAATGGCGTGAAAAATTTTATTTAAATTTGAGTGCCGATAAATAATACAGCGTTCGACTAAGAAATAACAAGAGAGTTGGACCTTTCATATTTAATTTGACATTTTGTTTAACTCCCCAGTTCGTAAAGTACTTTCTATGCATGCATCTGAGCGTATGTGTGCTGTCACTGAGCCACATATCAGATACATGGATATTACATTTTCTTTTGTGATATGTGAAAACCCTCCCCGATTTTGAAGGGTTGTTTTTGTATTTCTCCCACTTATGAAAATTGTCCTCATACTTTTAAAATCATCGTGCAGCTGTCAGGTTATGCATTCGGCGGGTGGAAGTCCCCATCTTATCAATCCTGTACTTAGCTCTCTTAATACTAAGCGATGTATTATGTTATGATATTGCGGGGAACACACTGAAGGAGCGTAGCAAACAATCTATATTAGTTAAAGGATTTACAGCATGCTTTATTTAAATTGGAAGAAAGTATCCGTGTGCATCGAAACACTTACTTCTTAAGATTTGGCAGTTTATTAAACAGTAACTTTATGTATAGACAAAATACAGGCATTAAGATAAATTTTCCCTTCATTCATGACATGAATTTTATTAATTAAACTCATGTTTTTTACAAATGAATTGTAAATATTTTCATATTTCATTGCTATACAGTTTGTGTACCACAACGTATTCGATCAAACTGCATAACCAGAAAATGCAAAATCATGTAATTTTAAGGACAATAGGATATTTTCAGGCGTAACTGAAAGAATGTATTATCAAAATTGAAGATGATTTTTACTGGTTAAGTTGAAAGACGTTGCTTTTTTGAAACATTAACAAAACTGAAGTTTTTTCACACAGCACTTTCCAATTTTCGACAAAAAACTACCAACTCAGTTCCTCATAAAAAACGAACAAAAACATTAATATTAAAATGAAGTGGAACTTCAAATACACAGTTATACACAAACTAGAAATTATATATAAATCATGAATAATCTGATTTCACTTTTTCAGACTGAATTTCTTATTGATAGAACCATATGTAGGGAAAGAAACTAAGTGCAGACGTCGGTTAAAATTCTACACCAAGAGAAAAGCTAGACGCATACATTTAAATGCAAATATTTTAAATTCTAGTTTTTGATGCGTCAAACTGCACGCCCTAACTGATCTCATTCCACTTTCTTCTGCTATTTTGTTGTTATTATATTATTTGCAAATATTATATATATATATATATATATATATATATATATATATATATATATATATTAAAATTAGCCGATTGCGCTACCATAGTTTCAAATTTTCGGTATCATCTGGCCTCATAGTCTAATTGATTTCCTAACATTTTATTTTGAACGCACAACAGGAAGTTGAAAACGCAAAACAAGTAGCTTAAAATAAGTGAATGCGTGTTAGCAAAATATTGTTATTATACATACATTTATCCTGGTTTGTACAAACCCAAATTGTATTTACATTATTCCGATTATTGTGCTCATCTTTGTTGCCATTTGTACGACGTTTCGGTCGTTGTACACTTCGGCCTTCTTCAGGTGCTAGGAATTTCAAATCGAAACTTTTATTACAATCACTGAGGTATATAATCCTCATTTCTTGCGTAAAGCCTTGATTTGAAGTCATGAGTTATCTCCCTCCAACCCTGCAAGTTACCTGTTCAACACTGCTGTAGCGTGGTATGAAACTCACAAATATAGGAGTCAAGTCAGGAATTATCCAACGTCTATATTCGTAAAAAATACAAGAAAAAAACATTAACATAAAAAATTGCAATATGAACTATGGTAAAAAAGGGTTATTGGACATTAGGCTTATAAGTCCCAAAAATTCTGTTGTTCTTCTTCTTAAGGACACATGGCTCAGTGGATATAAACGTTAGCAATAAAGATGAGGACAATAGTCCAAATAATGTCAATACTGTAAATACTACCTCATCTCAGAAATATATACATCCAGTCATTATTTAAGATCTTTCAGTTCTTTGTCATTCTGGAAATAAAAATCGAGCCAATTTCTCCTCTTAGCACAAGGTTTGGCGTTTTTCAATTGTAGTATGGTACAATTCCGTTAAGAAACCAGTTAGTCTTTAACGCCTGATGATACTAAAAGTTTAAAATCACAGTAGCGTAATCAGTTGATCTTTCTAAGTTTAATATTTAAAAGCTGTGCATTTTTTAAATAATCATATCGCCCCAAGCGCAGGGGTTTACATAGGAGGAAAGTTATGAGAAAGAGTGACTGGTTATACGAGTGTCAGGAAGTGAGTAAGAGAAGGATGAGAATACTGATGAGAGTGGAGTAGACGGAGAAAAGATCATGAGAGAGTGGATGAAGGTTAGTGAGATAGGAGATGACTATTAACTTCACATTTAAATTCTTGGAGATTATAGCTGTCAGGAAAGCAAGTAAATTGAAGGGAATTCCACAGGCGAGAAGTGTGAGAAAAGAAGCTGATGGAGTAGAATTTGCGTTTACAATTTTTTGGTTTTACAGTAAAATGGTGGAAGCTAGTTGCTAATCTTGTGGCGCGAGTAAATTTATATATAGGGGGTACCAGTGAGTTAAGTTTATCGGAAAACTGCTTGTTGAATTTTTATCTTTTATTTTTCTTTAAATGTGCATTGAGCACTTTTTAATACGATTGTTTACTGTTTTTTTTACTCTAACCAATAAGTGTTTAATAATTACACATAAACACGCATACACACTCACACACGCAGACACACACACACGCACACACACACACACACACACACACACATATATATATATATAATCATTTTCTCATTTCAAAATATCAAAATGTTGTACATCCCTTGAAAATCGTGGTTGCGTGTGAAAATTTATATTTTTTTCTGTTCAATTATTTTCCATCGTCTCAGTTATTATAAAAAAAATAAATGTTATTGATAATTCGTATAAAAAGGCCATATGGACAAACCATCTTTGCGAAGAACTATCAAGATAAATACAAGTGTATATGTTTCTTTTAATTGTACGAACATTTTTGGATATATCGTAGATTTTTCAATAATTGAGTTCAGTTTCAAATTGAGTTTGCAATAAAACGTTTGCACTCAAACCTTCTATGAATTTGTTATTCAGTTAAATTTTCTACATTAATTCGGCAATAAAATTACATATTTTAGAGGGATAATAACTTGTATGTAAAGACTAAAATAAACTGGGTTGGGTTAAATGTTCTTCCTCGTGTAAAAGATTGTAGAAATGAATCAGTTGGTGTTACGTAGTGGTTTCAAATTTTGGTAGCTGTCGCCAGAAATAAATGGCTTTCCTTCTTCTAGTTTATTGTAATATTAGCTTCGACGATGAAGCCCGGGTTCGTCACTCACCACGGTCAATTTGTCATGAAGATGACTTCTTGAAGTTAACTGTCTGAAAGAGGCGATTCCAGCGCACGTTCGTCAAAGTCTATGGAACAAGGAACGCCATATTTATGATTAGGATGCTCCCCGAAAGGGTAATACAAATAAAGAAAGACTTGTACCTATCGATTATGCAAAAGCATTCGATAAAATAAGCCATAAAGAATTGATGGAGATGCTCAGCAGCCTCGACATATTTGGGAAAGACATAAGAGTAATCAAGAATCTCTACTGGCAGTAAATAGTCTGTATACGGAGAGGCATCGAATTCAGCAGATATACAAAAATAGAAAGGGGCGTAAGACAAGGATGTGTCTTTTCACCGGATCTATTCAACTTGTACAGCGAGACTATTCTGAGGACTCTAGAATTTATGCCAGGATTTGTCATCGGAAGGCACAATTTGAACAACATAAGGTACGCAGATGATACAGTGTTGATTGCAGACACGGAAAGGGAACTACAGAAGGTACCTGAAGAGAGTGAAAAGAAAGCACTATCAATAAACTGCAAGAAAACCGAATGCATAGCCATCAGCAAAAAGAACAGCCCCAAATTCTAAATACAGGTGGGGGATACTAAAATCAACCAGGTACAAAAAGTTAAATATCTGGGAAGTTTTCTAACAGAAGACGGAAAGTGCGACACAGAGATCCGAAGGCGAATTGGCATGGCGAAGGAAGCATTCCAGAAGTTGAGTAAAGTATTAAGAAACAGGACAATTTCGCTAGAAACAAGGAAGAGAGTACTGGATTGCTACGTGCTGTCCGTCTTTCAATATGGCAGTGAATGTTGGACAATATCATCGAAGATGAAGATAAAACTTGAAGCAACTGAAATGTGATTCTACAAAAGAATGCTGCAGATATCATGGACCGAGCATGTGAACAATGATGATGTTTTGGAAAAGATGGAAACGAAAAGGAAATTAATATTGAGCATCAGGAAGAGACAACTAAAGTTCCTGTGACATTCAGTGAGGAAGGAGGGCTTGGAGAACCTGATACTAACAGGCCAGATGGAAGGAAAAAAGAGATAGAGTAAAGCAGCGGATAATATATTTGATATTTAATATCAAATATATTTAATATATCTGAGCAGATGGATGACAGAACGGGTATTGCGTGGTGTTGCAGGAGAAAGCGTGCTAATAGCCACCAGGGATAGGGACACGTGGAAATACGTGATCGTCTACGTCCTGAAAAGAAAAAGCACATAGAAGAAAAAGAAAAAGAAGAAGAAGAAGACAGCTACGTCGGTGATGCAACACTTACTCAAAGGTATCAATGCAAAATGCATGTAACTGATTAGAATGGAACTCTATCTCATCTCACTGCTCCCAACATCCAAATATACGTTGACTTATGTAATATATACAAGTGCGAAGTATTTATTTTTACACACTATCTGCTTCATTTTAAATAAAATCATTAATATATCCATAAAATGTTTTAAACTTTTTTTAACCAAAAAATTGCAATTCATTTTTAGATGATTGGTGTAATTGGATTATCTTAGATGATTTTATAAGCTCAAAGAATATCACATTTGCCGTTTTGCTTGTTGGCTGTGTAGTTTTATAAACTTCAAGTTTTATAAAATAAACATCACACTATTAATTTTCGAGTAATGATGCCATTATGATCCAATTTAATTTTCACACTTTAAAGAAACCGGATGACAATACTGAGATGTAAAAACAGCATGATTGCTGAAGAGGAATAGCAGAAGAAAGAAAATAAAAAATGGACGAACAAAAAAGAGGTAGGCGTATAAGTTAATAACAATAGAGAAGACGATAAAGAAGATAAATTAAAACAGCTGCTACTGATGGCGTAAACTAAAAAGACAAAGTAGGAGGGGATTTTGTAAAGAGAGAGGGTGATGATGTTGATGAACACCAAGGGAAGGAAGGATGCAAGAATGAAGAAGAAAGATGAAAAGGAAAATATATATAGTTTGAACGAAGAAGAAAGATGTGGAAGTAGTGGTAGAAGAGAATGATGTAGGGTAAAGAGAGAGAAGGAGGAACAGGAAACATTCATTCAGACCTTGGAATTATTTTGTAAGCAACAGGATGCAATGCAACGCAATTCATTAGCTTGAAGGAAGGAACTTTAGTGAAAATGAATAGCAAAAAGAGAGATAAAGGAAAAATGAAAACATTGTCAATAATAAAAGCTTTTGTCTTTTTTTTCACCGTGGTTATCTCGCTTTTCAGTTTCGGGTGATTCCATAAACTTAACGAGTTACATCCATACCGCTGAATGGATCACCACTGACAACTACGCTAAATAATAGAAGTAGTTCCAAGGTCGGCGCATACAATGCACATCTATTGGAAATTGATTTTCTCCGTGGGAGAGACACGTCAGATACATCCATGAAGATAACCGATAAATCTTATTTGTAGCTTCGTGTAAGTTTAGTTGTTGCAAAATAAATGCTAGAAAAAACATTAAAAATGTATTGGAAGAAAGGATAAGCAATTTGTTAGTTAAGAAACAATATCGCTCTAGTTTTAGTTATATATAGATAAGTGCTATCCAATAGTCCAGGGAACTTAAGGAGAAATATTTTCATAAAGAATATAAGATATTTCGGAGTAACACTGCTATATCTCTCTGTCTGCTCATATCTCTATAACTGTCTCTGTTTTCTCACATCACTGTAAGTCTCTCTGCCTTGTCATATTGCTTTAACTATGTCTGTCTGCTAACATCTATGTCCGTTTTAATCTGCTCAGCTTTTCTTAAATATCTGCTCATATCTCGGTGTATCCCTAAATTCATATTTCTCTATCCCTCTATTTCTCTCTCTCTCTCTATATATCTATCTATCTCTATATTTCTTTCTCTCTCTCTCTCTCTCTCTCTCTATATATATATATATATATTTCTCTATCTATCTCTATATATCTATGTCTATCCATCTCTCGATTTATCTCTGTATTATGACAACGGCTTTTGGTCTAAGATCGATATTTTCAGACAAAAATGAACCAGTTCGTTGATTTTTCAGTGCCATACGTGATACACGCTTGGGCGATAATGCCTCATTCGAGATATTAGTGACTGGGCAGAAGATTTTCCTGCTTTCTGTGGTAGACTGGTTGCCAAACAAGGCTATAGAACTCAATCTGTCTGCTGTCATAGCTGGAGGGAGAAGCGACGAATAAATACCTTTCCCAGGAGTATTTGGGTGTAAATAAATGCAACTCTAATGTTTCATTCCGAACCAATATCTACTGAACATCAACGCACATCCTCTATTGATTTGTAGTGTTCGTAATTATGCAAATTCTTATGAGTTATGGATATGAAATTATCGATATTTTATGACAGTTGATTAAAAACTCAAAGCAATCACGTTTATACGAAAATAGGTACCAGAAAACACACACAAACACACACATTAATTTCATGGAAGTAGATCTCGAGTGTAATTAGAATGTCAGACGAACGAGTTATTTCGAGAAATAGATTTGTGACTGGCGGTGACAACTTCAACTAAAACTTGGATTTTGACAAACGCATTATAGGCAACAAAAACAAACACTTGATTCAAAATAATTCGGGCAAAAAGTAAAGATTTTTAGTTCACAATAAAAATATGTTGAATATTAGAATATTTACCATTGTGACGTGATAAGCGAAATGTCTCTAAACGTCTATTTTTTTACTGTTAATTTTAATTTTCTCACCAGCTGGTTAGTAATATAGATATTTTTTTCTCGAACTTAATTTTTTTAAATGTCTATCCCTAATCTGTTGAATTGTTTCCAGCAGCAGCTGCTAACACTTTGTGGAGATAACAAGCGAATCTGTAACAAAAAGTTTCAACGCAAATATTCCTCTCTTTCGGACAATTAGTCATTACACAATCATGCTAACCATATTTCTCTCACCTTAAAATGTGCTCTTTTAAAATAATTACCTTTTCCACCCGCCTCGTGCTATCCGTGTCAATGTGTTTATCGCTGTAGATTATTTCACAAGCTTTTTTAAACCCAAGAACCACCATTCTTGGAGGAAAAAACAGAATAGATTCCGGCGTATATGTTTCCCTGAACAGTTAACTCTTAACCGTGTCAAGGCACAATCGTTATCTGTCTTCCTTATTCTCATAATCTTACCACTTTTACTCACACCCAACCTCATTTATCATTCAAGTATAGATGTAAACAGATGGGCACATACTCTTTAAGCCTTCCATACCACATTCCAAACGAATTAATAGAAAACAACAAACCTGATTTTCTCCCGAGGCCAATGTAGTGATGCTGAGGGTGTGCTATGCCGATGACATAGGTATTCACAGTTGGAATAAGAAAGATCTTCCACAGAAAATCAACTTCATTTACCAAGTGTTTCATAAAATACAACTCATGAGAAACTTTTACAAGACAGAACCAATGATCTGGAATTGGAATGAAAGCAGTCATGGCATTGATATTGAAGCCAGCATAAAAACACAGGATGTGGAATTAGTAAATATTAAACACATCAAATACTACGGTATATCGATTCGTTTTAACTCATTCATTTTAAAAGATAAGGAAGTGGAACATAGAATAGACTGCACTAGAAGTAGTTTCCCCCAATACCACAAGTAGCTACAAAACCAAAACATTAACATAGAAACTAGTGTGATATTCTTAATTAGTCTCGTCAGATTTAGATTTTCATATGAACGTCATACATGGTGAAAAACTGTTCATAAATCTCTAAACTCTAAGCTGTATACGATTGCTTTTATAGGTCAATTGTTAAAATAGCTTTAAATGTGTGATGCCTATGGGTTCTGACAAAGACTACACTTCTTCAGACCTTGTGAGCAGGTGCTACAGAATCGCAAGCAAAGAACTGTGCTACATAACAAAAAGCGCATTATTTGAAGAATTTCAACAGCAGCAACAACTAGAATAGATAGTACATGTAATACGAAGAGAAAGGGATATAATCAGTCTATTGACATTTCACACTATTTCAAATAAAAGCTTAAGAAAAGAACTCACCCATCGATACAACTGCTGGACTTAAGAAATCTATTTTCTTAATAGATTGTTTTAATGCAAAGATTTTTATAAATTTTGACAAAGAATAGTACATTTAGATGCCAAATGTTTTCTTTTAAGGAAACGGCTATTACTGCATTACTAATTCAACAATAACTTACTGTTTTGAGTGATTCTCAAGCTTTGTATTCGGGTGAAATTTAGTAGAAATGATGCTTACCGAGTAATTGGTCATATTCGTCGTTCGCTTTTATATTTAAATACAGAACTTCAAAAATAAATGCGTGAGGCTGATTGGTTGGTTGTTTTTGTTTATGGGGCATCTTTATGAATTATTTAATGCCGAAATATAAATGTTCTGTACGCAATTCTATTTTTCCTCAAATATAACAATGGTTTTTAGCGATAAAAACTCTAGTAATTAACTCATAGCTGGGGGAGAAAGGTGGATTCATATGTTTCCCTAAGGGACTTTGTACGTTGATAAATATAACAAAATTCGGCTCTCTGAATAATACTTCTGAGCCATTATCCATTATAATCACGTGCACATTGAAGATTAGTATTCCTAAAAGTTCAACCATCAAAGTGACTATACTCGACGTTGCTTAACTTTAGTGATCGCACAGAAATCGGTGTTTGAATGTGATGTAGCGTGAGTCTGAATAAATTAAAGAAGAAATAGAAGATATAAATTTAGGGTGTTATGTATTATGTCTATACAAGTTATAATGTCAATAGCGACCTTGTGACATGTAATTATGAATTTTACTCCTGCACACTCGTACAACAGGAAATCGATTTGCAGTTACACAGAATGAGTTGATATGGATGGCCACTCCAGATATTTACGAGGAAAATAGCTGTCATTTTGTAATGAAGGTAATTGGAATTAAGAGTCTAATGATAACGACATGAGCCTATGACAACCTTCTTCTATACGTAAGATAACGCCCAGATTTAATGACATCCATACTATCTAGGTAGGTCCGTTTAGTGGCTGTGGTAGGTAAAAATTCGACTTCAGCATTTGTGTCAGGACAAGTGAAAACGGAGATTTACGATTCTAATTTTAAAGGCTTTTCCACTTAGAAGATTAAGACAATTTCCAAGGTTTCTGGCAAAGAAATGTGCATAGCCGACATGAGGTAGATATTAATCTTTTGTCTTTCAAGATATTGACGTATCTGCAATGGCCATTATTTGAGAAGGCATTCACATGAAATCATTTGATGTGAATGAAAAGTTTTACATTATTTACATAATTCGGACTGTTGTTTTCATCATTATTGCCATGTTTACGATGTTTAGGCGTTGTACGCTTCGGCCTTTTTCAGGTGCTAGGAATTTCGAAACGAACCATTTATTTCGAGCCGAACCATTTATATTCGAGGCCTTCCTCAACATTTTCACTAATGGAGAAGATTAAAGAAGGGCCCAGCACTAGCAAGAATTCGATGCAGTCAAAATCCACTAAGTACAGAAATTGAATAGATTAAAAGATAAAGGTGACACATGAGGTCCATCAATCCCCTGTGAAAGCAGTTGTCAACATGAGTCAACATCAGCTTAGTGCCTCCGAAGAGTCAGTGCTGAACAAGGGTCTCAACTTCGCAATGACCATCAGGCGGATACCATATTAGACATCATTGCCCGAAGCGAGGAAACAGATTTGAACACTCGTCAGGCTTAGACGGATGAGCCAAGAGGAATAAGAACATTACTATCTAAAAAAGACAATGCAACTGTAGTGATAGACAAAACAGAATACAACAAGAATCTGGAAGACCTCGTTAGAAGTGGTGGCTATAGCAAGGTAACGAAAGACACTACGTTGAAAACCGAATGACATATAATGCAGATACCAATCACTTCTAGCCTAAAACATGCAGACAGTTGTCTCAACGCTACAGCAATATACCTCACATGTATGATCTACCTAAGATTTACAAAAACTCAGGCCGATTATTAGTTCAAGACATCCGTATACTGCAATCCAGCATTCACCGGGCAATACTTCAACTTCAACACCCACCACCCATACAATGTAAAGAAAAGGACCGTCCGCTGCCTGTAACATCGAGAAAAAGTCATAGAGGCGACACAGAGACATATGAACAAGAAATATTCGGTACAAGCAGTACCTTACAACCCAATGTACATGGCAACAGCTCCTACGAACGCTGGAGCGAGGGTGCATGAGGATAAAACCTCTCAGAAAACAGTCTCGGTCTGTTTACCTCATGTGAAGGGGTTATTGGAGAAAATACAAAGAATCTGTGGTCTATATAACATCAGGACGACCTTCAAAAGTGGTTCTACATTTTGCAGAGATCTCTCACCAGTATGACCTCCATTATATGAGAACATTACTAAGGACTGTGTGTAGCTGTATCTTATGTAGCTGTGGCAAAATATAAAGGAGAAATGGGCCGGTCACTTAAGATAAGTTTGCAAGAACACAACAAGGCAGTAACACAGGGTGAGATAAAAAAAAATCCACGTATTGAGGGAGAAAGGTGACCACCGCTCCCTATGGGATGAGGTTGAAATAATTGATAGAGAACATTATTAGAAATTACGTCAACTTAAGGAATCAGCGCATATACTAGGCCACAAAAATCTAAGACGGACAAGCATAGAAATGAATACAATATAGGAAGCGGTAATACGGAGTGCTAAAGAAAATCATTAGTGTCAAAGATTGCAATATGAGGTCTGATAAAAAATCTCCGCATAATAGTGTGGGCTAATATCTGCACTGGAAAATATGCAACTTTTACGGGAAGGAAACTGCAAGAGACTTATGAATAGAGACCCGATTACAGAGATAGGACCTGTAACAATTCTATGGGACTTTACAATACACATAGACAGAACAATCAAAGCTAATCGACCAGACATCGTGATCAAAGGCCGAAAGAGCAGAATGTGCTTTCTTATTGACATGTCATTCTTTACAGATTGTAATATATACTTTAAGATCGTCTAAAATCTATCAAAATACACGGTTCTTTAAGTAAAAATCTCAAACATTTAGCACATGAAAACATTAATAACTCCAGTTGTAATTGATGCGCTCGGATTGATTGGAAAAGATTGCAATAGAGTCATTGAAGAGATTCCTAAATGCCCATGCCTTAAAGAAATAGGAAAGATTGTACTCATAAATACAGTTCACATATGACGATGAGATTTATTTATGTAGAATGTGTCTGTTTGGTAAGACGCCTTCCGAAATACTCGGTATCTTTGGGAGTGTACAGGTGGCAGCGCTGCTTGGAACAGCTCAACTTTTAAGCAAAGTTGTCACTCTCCGTTGCGTGTAGAAGCTTCATCCACAGACCAAAACATCTAATAGTTGGGAGGACATAAAATAATGATGATGATAATAATGACATGAATATCTCTCTGAAGAAACTACATAAGGCCTAAAATCAGTATACTTTACGATTTCACCATTCATACTAACAGACTATGCATAGCGATTAAAGATAATAAATAAAAATTTCTCATAGAAAGTGACGGCAGATAGAAATATATCTGCTGAAGTATAGGATAAAACAAATAAATATAAAGATCTTAAATATGAAAATGAAATAAAAAAAGGAAAAGAAAAATTATGTACATTAAAACTACTGTGATACTTACAATAATTAGAGCATTGGGCGCAATCAAAAAAGACACAGACAAAAACATTCCCGAAATCCTGTTTACAAGAGATTCAAACATTGAACTGTGTGGAATTGTTTATCTACTCAGAGTAAAATCGATGTAAAGAAAATAGAAACATGTTAAGTATCACTTAACATTGGGATTTCTACAAACCGAATAAATATATTTATTATGTTGCCTCAGGTACGATAAATGATTAGACTAAACAGAACGCAAAAGGTACTAATATTATTTCCACTCTCCGGTTCTTCAATCCGAGCAGTAATCTATAGCTAGGAGAAGAAGAATTGGATTCTTTCCGAACGATATTAGCATGTAAGTGAACATAATGAACTCGACCGAAATTCGAACTCCGCTCTCCGATTCCTGAATTGCGGCTGGATTGAAGAATCGGAGAGTTAAGTTCGAATTTCGGTCGAGTTTATTACATTCACTTTCTTGCTGATATCGTTTAGAAAGGTATGAATCCAACTCTTCCATTCACAGCTATAGATAAATAGTAGAACAGAATGGGTTTTATATCCTTGGGTGGTAATCGGTCTAGAAGAAGGAAAACTCTAAATTCAAAATTCTATCTCTCGCGAAGCATATACTATGCAACCAAGGGAAGTAACGCTCGCATTAACTCAATGATCCCGACTACAGTCGACTATTAATACAACTAATGATGATATTGCTGATGATGAAATTCATCACCCTATTAAAAGAAGATTCATACAAAAAATAATAGAATAGCAGCAGAAGCTTGTATTTAAGTTTTGTTTAACGGTATATCAACCTCTGTGGGTTATTTAATGCCAAAATGTTGGGGTTTTAATGTATTTTTTAATGTTCGGTTATAATGAGAAAGTTGATTTAGTCAGATTTTAATGAAAATTTTGTTTTTAATTTTTTTATTTTAGAAAAGTGAAAATTTCTTCTAGTATTGTATTTAAAATGTTTTTCTTTCAAAATTGTATTATGGTAATAATTTTTCCTTAAAAAATGTATCGTTCGTAATATTTTTCCTTCAAAATGTATATTTTTCTATAAAAGTCTATTTTTATGTATACATTTCTATAAGAGTATTTTTTATACTTTGATTGTATTTTGAACCCAGTTTGGGGTGGGGGTTAACTATTTGCCCATAGCGGGGACTCTAACAGTCCCTGTCAGGGTGGACCTAGAAACAACAGTAATTAGAAAGTGACTCCATGCTCCTCACAACCTCCCAAACGGAGGCCTTGCTGCCAGATGCAGTTTACATTCATGCCCAGGACCAAACTGCAGAAGAACTGAATTGATTAAATAATTGATTAAATTTTTACCGATCGAACTTAAACGAAAAAAAATCTTGCAATGAGATGGATTGTTTGCCGGCCCCAGGGTGAATAAAAAAAGAAAATTGAGAAATAGCAGAATGCCAACGAAAGTTGGGGAACAAGGAAAAATAAATAAACTAAAACCAAGACAGAATGAGAAATTTCACGGTGGCTTCAAAGAGGAGACAGCACCGGTGCAAGGGTTAGGTGCTCGCTTACCCACGAATCTATGATACAATACCCTGAACCTATCATATAGTCCCTCTCCACATTAGTCTATCTCAATTTTCATTAGGTAGTATTCATAAAAAATATAAATTTTATTATAACCTAATTCAAAAAAATTAGAAAATAAAAACGTATCTAAATACAAGTTAAAGACAAGTTGGAATAAATTTTATTTCCTTCAGTTAGTAGCGACCATGGCCCTCCACATCTTCCTGTTCCTTGTTGTTCTGAATACATCTTGTCTTGTTATTTCTCCCAAACTCTGCTCTGCCATAATTTTGCTTAAGCCCATCAGGTATGTCATACGCTGTTTTCCCCTCTCCCTCTTGATCGCAATCTTTCCTTCGAGTCCTTCTTCCTTATTACATGCCCTAGAAACATCAGCTGACTTTTCCTGATGCTAAGTATAAGTTGCCTTTTTGTTTTCATTCTCTCACGTTGCTCACATGTTCGGTCCGTGGTACCTTCAGAAGCTTTCTGTAGAACCAAGTTTCTGTTGCTTCGTGTCTCTCCTTCATCTTTGAAGAGATTGTCTAGCATTCGTTGCTATATAAGAGGACAGATATCACATAACAGCTCAGTAATCTTTTCTTGGTTCCAACGTAATTTTCTCTCTCTCAATAATCTGCTTAGCTATTGGAATGCTTCCTTGACCATACTAATACACCTTCGAACCTTAATGTCGCACTTTCCGTCCTCTGTTACAACCACGTATTTAATTTCTGTACCTGCTTGATTTTAGTATCCTCGACCTGTAATTGACATTTTGGGCTGTTCTTTTTGCTGATCACCATACATTTTTGTGGTTTATATTTAGTTCTTTCTTCTTGCTTTCTTCCCCTACTTTTTGTGGGAGGTCTTCATTCCATCTTAAAGAAATCAAAAACATTTTGCGGAATTTTTAAGATAAACTTGAAATTTTTCTTGTTAGAAAGTTGAATAATTTAAAACATTCAACATCATGGATAAAAATGTGTGAATTTTGTATATTGTTTTTTCGAGATTTAACAATAGCAAAACATTCAACAGCACGTCGTCAAAATCATTCTAACGAATACAAATTTAGGCAGAAAAATGCAAATGTGGATAAGGGTAAAAAAAAGCAACGCCCGGGGCCCTCAATCAGATTCCCCTCGGTCGGAGGTTTAAGGGGTAGTATTGACCAGCCCTCTCCAGGGATGACTACAGTACATCTATTGTGACAATAAAAAAGCATTGCACGTAATAAGCAGTAAATACAAATTATTTTGTCACTTAAAAATTAATGTTTTATCCTGAAATTGTAATTAAATATTTTCAAGTAAATATTTACTATTTGAATTTGTTGTATCTTATATCTTCTAATAACATATAATTAATATTCTTGAATATTTAAACATATAAATATTTTTTTTAATTTTATAAAATAAAACATCTTATAATACTTTATTCGATATAATGACTAGTTTGAAAAATATTGAATTTGAGTTGAATTTTTCAATGGTTGCATGAGAATGTAAAAACTAAATAAAATTAAAATCCTTAACAATTTAATGAAAACAAATAGTTAACCAAAAAGAGTCTCAGGTAAAAACAACAAAAATATGAAAATCGCTTACTTATTAAATGAAGAAAGGAAAGTAGACACCATAACGCAAAATCTGTTGTTAAGCGGAGCAAGGAATGGATTGTTAATTTTAATGCCTCCAAAGCGAAACTGCTATATTGTAAACGTCTGAGTGATTCCTTTTTTATTTCCATCAGCATAGTTGATGACCTCTATTGACACATTGATCCTTCTCGGATTAAATTTTTCCACTGACATGAAGTGGAAACATATATAGAATCAGTTTCTAGGTATGCTGTTAAGAATGTTGTTTCTCTGTATCGCTTGAAATAATTTTTTCTGCCAAAATCTATCTTATTTAAAAGTCTAGCATTCGTCTAAAATTGCAGTATTACTACCACTTCTGGTTTTATTCATTTGCTATATATATTTACATAGTCTTGATAAAAACTAAAAATAAGAATCTGCAATGTTATTAGTATTGGCCTGGCATCTTGACTTCAGTCACTTTCTCAGCGCCGTAAAGTAGTTTCCCCATGATTTTTCTATGAATATTGTCATACTAATTACTCGGTTGTATAGTACCTAAACTTTGTGAATTTAAGCACTGTACTAGATTGGCCGTAAGATCACAAAATTTTACATTTGAAATATATAAATATAAGCGCAAGTTTTATGTTTACAGTTCCTTCTCTTACACTTTTCGCTGGTGAAAGTCATTTCCGATTTTTTACTTCCCAGTTAACTTCGAACCTCAAAAATATAAATGCAATTTTAGTCGTTATCTTCTGTATTCTGAATTTTTGTTCTTTTATTGTCAAAAATGCTTTTCTATATCTAACATAAGGAATAAAATCACAAAATATCTATATGAAACTATAGAAAAAAATACAAACAAAACTGATGTAGCCTGTGAAGAGGAAAAGATAAATTTGTCAGTTTAGCAATTTAACTCCAAAGGAACAGATTTTATAGCGTAGATATGAAAGAGTAGGAACAACGAAACATTGACAATGAGTAAAACTCATAGAGTGATATTTTAGGCTTATTTAAATCCATATTTTTTAAATTGTAAGAATTTTTAGGCGATATAATAATTTACTAATATAAAGTCTACTAATTAACACATAGCTGGGGGGTTGAATGCATACTTTTCCCAAGGTTATTTACATAAAAGTGACTATAACGCACCCGACTGGAATTTTAATTAGCTTCCCAGATTTCAAAATTAGAGCTGTTATTCATGACTCCCAAACACACCCAATCTTACAGCACTTAGTATGTCGAGGCGGTCACTTATATATGTACTGACCAAGTTCAAAGTTACTTAAGATTGGAACTGACTGAGATCTAACAATTAGAACTATTTATATAATGATAAAACGTTTTCTTAGAGTAAAAATCTTTTTCGATCTTTGGAAATTACAACAGGCTACAAAATCCCAGCCAGGAGAATATATTCTTTTATCGTAAACTAAACAAAAGAGATTTGTCAGAGGAAGTTACTTTTGGAAGATCAAAAAGTTAGACAAAATAGAAAGAATTGTTTGATAAAAATCTGTAGTTGTGCTGAAAAAAAAATAGTAAAATATGAAAGTAATATATTTTGAATAGTGAACCTATTCAAAAGAACCACGCAAAAAACTTGAATGATTGAAAAATCGAGAAAAAAAAAGGAAATCATACAAACATCAAAAGTAACAATATTGTGACAATATTGAGGAGGGCATAGACTATTTTGATTTGCTCTTACTTGTTTCCCTATTGAGAGACAATAAATAAATAAAAACATTGAACCAGGAAAATAATAATAGTATTAACGATTTCAGTGCAGTGATGATGATAGTGATGCTATTGTAAAAAATATAATAGAAAAAGAAAAGAAAACATTTAAAAACCTTTTTTAAGAACTGTTTTGGATATCGTCCTAGTAAATTTAGCGATGGGTTTTTATTTAATGTTTACTTTAGTTCCGTTTTATTGTGGAAATCAAACTTGAATCCTTTTGACTGATTTTATTTTCAAGTACCATTGCATTCTATATCTTATCTCTGTCATCAGGATGAAAATAATCCACTACATCTATTTGCGGGAGAACAAAATTTCGTTTACACAACACTAATCAGATCAACTAACAAAATGTTTCCTTGATCGTTTCCAGAAATCGGATGGTCAACAAAAAAACATTTTCGTGATTTTATGCTGGAAAAATGGTCGGGTGTTTGTACCGTTCCATTAAGTTTCAAACTACTTTTTACGAGAGTCAGATCAGCCCAAAAATGGAATGTTGTTGCCCTGTCTGACCAATCCTTTATTTTCCAGCTTTCACATACGTTCAAATACGTTTACGAAGCCTTGTGGAGATATTTCCCGCATTTCCTACAAGTGCAGTATTTCAAGCCTGTCGCTACTTCCAGAGAAAATCTTTAGATTAATCAGTTCAGACTTTTACGGATATGCGGGTGGTGAAATTAAAATAAGCCTAGAATAGGAAGTCAGCGATCCTACTTCGAATTTCAGTTGAGTTCGTTACATTCATTTACGTGGAAATACCCTTGGGAAAGCTTTTTAGGGGTTATTCTAAAGGTTTATACTTGAGGTTTGAAGGGAACTTGGGTTTCAATAAAGATTTCCGGTATTTCGCCATTGTTGTATATTTCATGCAATTTTTTGTAATTTTGTCGATGCCAAAATTGTTTGGAACCAATAGCGTTCCTATGTCAAGTTCATTTGATCCCACTGCTTTGTCCTTTCCATCAGAATAAAATCCTTCATTTTTCATATACACCGATGACCCTTGTTTTATATATTTTAAACATCTAAAACAAATCTGGCTTTGTCATTGAAAAATAAATATTTCTTACCTATTACCAAGGAAACATATTTCTGAAGTGAATTCGAAAATGAGTTAATCTACTAATTGTAAAAAAATGCTCTCTACTCATCAAAAACAAATAAAATGTTCCTCGGGTTTAAAAATAAAACGCAGATTTAGTTTTTAATAGTTTCACACCAGTCAAGGCAATATAGTTACTAAGATACAATGAGTTACAGAGTGTTAGAAAATGAGAAAAAGCAAACATTCTTAAAGAGAGAAAACAATACAAGAAAATGAAAACAAAAAAACAAAAAAAAAACAACAAAAAAAAAAGAAGATAACGAATGAGATTGCATTTATATTTTTGTCCATATTTCCGAGATGAGGTATTGCAATTACGTGTTTACATAGTTCGGACTGTTGTCGTCATCTTTATTGCCATATTCACGACGTTTCTGCCGTTGTACCTCAGTCCTTCTTCAGGTGATGTAGATTGGAATTTTGAACTTGACTCTTTAGTCCACGGGGTTAGATTGTTTTAATTCCACATGCCATAAATTTGGGTGGGGGTTTGTGGGATATATCAGATTCATTTAAAAAAATACGTGAGTATTTAGTATCTCCAAGTTTAGTTCTTTCTGCTGTAGGCAGATCTTTAAATGGTTCCATTAGAAATTCTAAACTATGGATTGAACATGTGAACAATGACGAAGGTTTAGAAAAAATAGAAGCAAAAATCAGAAAGAGATCGTTAAAATATCTTGAGCATATAACGAGGAAAGAGGGTTTAGAAAATGTGACACTTGAAAACGTGACAATTGATTGATTTTGTTTACGGCGATTCAACACCCCAATAGGTTATTTAATACCAACGTGATTTTTAGCAGAGGTTCGTATGAACAGAATATGTATTCTTTGTATGATGTTGATCATGACTCACTAACGTATTTTTGTAAACAGAGGTTTTGTCAGGAGTCAAATGCATTGCTGGTAATTTTTTTCAAGACTATATTGCTGGTATTTTTACAATAAAAATTAATTTTTATATTTTTCATAATATTTTGACACCAGTTTAGAGCGTATTTACCCATAGTTGAGACGCTACCACCCCGAGTAATGGTGGACCTTGGAACAACAACATTTAAGGGGTTGTTCCATGCACCTCAAAAGATTCCGATCTGAAGCCTTGCTACCAGATGTAATTAATCGTCATACCCAAGATGATTGACAACGACATACCAAGCGAGACAGTGAAAAGGAGCGCATAATCTAAGTAACGAGCTTGTGTAAATGATTGGCAGAACCGGGATTAGGAGAGGTAACGAAAAATATAACTTAGTGAGAGTTATAAAGGAAAGGAAATTGTGGTAAGCCATGATCACCCACTTTATAAAAGTCCACTGTACATAAAAAGATAATATTTTATTCACAACATATTTTGTTTTAAAATCGGTAAATTAGCTTAAAATATTTGTATAAAAAAGTGTTCTTAAAAAAATTACAAAAAGGAAAATTTTTCATTGAAACTAGATTTGATTAAGCGTTTCGACTTTCTAGGCTTCATTCAAAAAGGAAAGAAAGAAATTTATGTGTGTATTTGTGTGTATGCTTACATAATAAATCATAGTACTTTTTTCCGTTAAGCTGGCGTTTCATGTTGTTAAAGAAAAATGAAAATTAGTGATCTAAAAAAAACTATTAACATTTATTCTGTATCTTTTCTTTATAATTCTTAGTTCATGTCGAAAGTAATTAATATATTTTTTCGGTTTTTTTTGGTATCAAACTAAAGATAAATCCTCATCTCATTTTCAAAATAGCTCAAAATCAAGAGATTCATATAGCCTTTTCTGGGTCAAATACTCATCCAATCCGTCAGGTGTTGAAAGTAAAAGATTAGATGTTTTTAAGTCTGTTAGTGTTTTTTTTGTTGACAGTATGTGTTTAAAATAGGATATATAATGCCTACAAAGCCTTGGTTGGATTCTATGTCCAATTTTAAACACATAAAAAAGTGCCAAATGTATAATTCATGAAAATGCAAGTGTAGGTTAATATTTAATAAATTGGCTTTAAAAGTTTGACTTTTTGTGTTCCATACTAGATAAGAAGACAGCTGTAGACTTTTGTCGATCGAAAACGGCATCATTGTAATGTTAAAGGTATTAGCATCTAATAAGAAACAAATTTAGTGTATAAAATAAAGAAACTTAACATAGAATAGACTGCAATTGAAGTAATTTTGCCCAATACCTCACATTAATACATGAACAAAACATTAACTTAAAAGCGCGGTCATTTTCTTAATTAACCTCGTCAGATTTAGACTTTCATATGGATGTCATCAGTTAAGTGCCATACATGATACACACTTTGGTCGATCATGTCTCGAAAGAGACATGACTGATTGGGCAGATGATTAGGTTGCCTTTGATTTCTGCGGTAGATTGGTTGCCAGCCAAGGCTATAGAAACTAATCTGTCCTATCATTTAATCCATAAGTGGAGGGAAAAACGGATTAATACATTTCTCAAGGGTATTTGTGCGTAAGGGAATGCAAAGAATTCAACTGGAATCCGAACTCGGCTCCCCGATTTGTCGTTCCGAGTCGATATCCACTGCACCACAACACACGTAGACGCTATACATGGTGTAAACTCGTTCAAAAATATCTAAACTCACAGCAGTATACAACTGCTTTTCAGATCAATTGCTAAAACATGGGTCATGGCGAAGACTATACTTTTTCAAACCTTGTGGACTGGCGCTACAGAACCGCAAGCAAAGAACTGCACCATATAACATAAAGTACATTACTTGAGAACTTTCAAAAGCAGCAGCAACTAAAATGGTTAACACATGTAATACGAAGAGAAAATGACTTTCCACACTATTTTAAATTAAAGCTTAAGAAAAGCAACACACCATTCATACAACAGCTGGACTTGAAAAATCTATTTTCTTAAAAAATTGTTTTAACAGAAAGATTTTATAAATTTTAATCGACAGTAGTACAGGCTGCTCGATCAGTAAACGCCCAATGTTTCCCTATAAGGAAACGGCTATTATTACCATTACTATAATAATAATAGACCTACCTTGAGTGGCTCACGAGATTTTTATTTAATTGGAATTTAGTATAAAAGATGCTTACAGAGTAATTGCTCATATATGTTTTTACTTTTGTATTATCATCTAATAAAAAATGAGACTATATTTTTTATGTGTAAAATAAATGCTTTCTTGATTCCTTTAATTTAACGTTGTTCATGCATTGGTATGTAGTTTTGAAAACATTTGTTAGAATTCTCAATATTCTTGCAATGATTTGAGGAACCTTTCTCCATCTTTTTTTATATTTTGTTTGAGTGTAGACCAAGTTTAGCTGGGTTCATCGCTTTCTTTTATCGGCGAACCCAACGGCAATTTGAGACTCAATTCAGCACTTAATGGTTACGATGCCACCTTTTATATCACCGCTGTAAAGCAGCTGGCTCTTTTGCCAACCTAACATAACATTTAATAAAATGCCTACTTTAGTATCTCTTAGGCTAACAGACTACATATTGAGGCCACTACCTTTTAGATCAGATTCTTGGTTTACATTAAATTTAATTCAAACATTATGTAACTTGATCTATGCTTTTAAAAAAGACAGGGGAATGTTAGTAGCCCTGTTAAGATCTCAAATTTATATGAACGTTTTTGCTCTTATTTAATTCTATATAAATAAGGATTCTATCATGAGGTCATCTGAATTTAAGTCTTTAAAATATTTGTAACACTTTTTAAACCACATACATCAGTTTTATTTATGGAGAGGTGCTATACAAAGAAATCGCCATATAACTCATAACTATCTTGAGGAATTGATAGATTTTGTGAAAAGTTATTTATCTAAAATCTTATCGCCGTGTTTTTTTACCTGGGTATTTATTCTAATCCTCATAACATTGTCATAAAACCAGGACACCAGGACACCAGCTCATGACTTTCCCAAGAAATCCTCCGAACGTATTTCTATTTTGCATCAATAACACTATAGAAAGGAAGCAATGCCATAATCCTATTGCATTTAACTGTAGAAAAATGAATAGATTAATTTCATTTTTTTTGGCTTTGTATTCCTAGAATAATATGCAGTGAATGTAAAGGCTGTTGTTGGCAAGCAATTGGCTCAAGTATAGAAAAAAATTTCATAGATCAATATTCAAAGTACATCAATAGGTAACTATTTATTTTTCAGTTCAATCTTCTTCCTTGTCAATGTACTTTAGATCGCAACAGATGGCAGATTCATATAAAAATTCAACTAATAACTCAGTGTTATAATGAAACAAGAAAAGCATTGTTATAAAAATGCTATTTCATTGAGACAATCTTGTCTGTAGATACTAACAAGTCCAGAACAACTTTTAAACATAATTGGAAAGGTTACATTATTTCTCATGGAACGCCAATGGAACTTATATATTTTTTTTTTGACGAAGACTTTTCCTGTTCATATATTAATTGTTTTTATTCGGACGATTGTGTTCAACAGTATATTTACAAAACAAATAAGTTAGACCAAAACGAAATTGTTTTTGTCTGTAAAACGCCACTCATATCATGATATGAGCTGATGGAATTAGTAAACATTCTCCATTTCTTTCTTTCTTTCTTTCTTTCTTTCTTTTAATTATCTGTTATAAAAAGTTTAAGACTATCGTGGATCAAATTTATACTACAGCATAAAACGAAGCAAGTTTGTCAAAAATGATCCGATAGGTAATCGTTTACGGCCAAACGCAATATTACAGACTTTCTCGTCATCTACCCGATTATAAACAGTTGTGTATCAACCTCACGAGCTCACACACTTAGCATTTCTGTACATGTGAGTTAGGAGAAGGAACATGACCAGATCTCGAGAGGATTGATGTTTTAAGTTTGAAGTATAAATCAGTCAAAGTGAATTAGGAGTCAAATCTAGATATTTTGGAACACTCTCAATTAAAATATCCCGTATATTGTGTTTCGTACATTTATACCTCTGTGTCCCTTTGTTGGTTTGGTGCTCTCTCACTCAATAATAATAATAATAATAATAATAATAATAATAATAAGGCTATTATGAAGAAAGCTACTATTATGGCTACAACAAATCCACTTTTATTCCTTTGCTTTACATAATTAAAAAAAATAAAAAAACTCCTCGACGTGGAATATGTTGGCTGAGTGTCAGTCTGATTAAGTTAAGCATTCTTAAGTTTCCAGGAAAATTTAAAACACTATTGTGTTTAAAATATTCTTGCAATTAAATATTTTGAAAAAAAAAACAACTCAAGTAAGAGTCTCGCATTATTAATTGCAAACGCAGTTTGAGAGCTTCTCGAACTATACTAAAAAAATCTTTAGAATTTTTAATTGTCTAGTTTCAGAAATAATATTCTTTTGTTATTCTATAGAGTTGGATGAAATATGACTAAGAAACCACCCAAAACGTTAAAATTGCCACCTCAGGGGATGATAAAATTAAACTGTTTAGGAAGACATTTGGTTTCCTAGTATGGTGATTTTCTAAACACAACTTAGATGTGGCACAAAGCCGAAATCGAGGGGCACCAAGTGAGGATGAAAATCACTATTCAACTGTAATGTTTCTAATGATACAAGCTTGCTAACCCCATCGATGAGCTATTGACTGCCTCTTATGTTTATTAAGTCCTTCAATCTTTTATCAAATGCAAAAATAATGATCGAAGGAATTTTTGATAAAAAGCAACAAAAATGAAAGAATAATTTGTTAAAATTGAAAAGAATTAACATTTCAATTAAATACTTCTGATATCTGACTTAATCACTTGGAAATATTTATGGTGATAGGGTTCATGTCGTTTCGGAGAAGTAAACATTTTTATTAAATTTGAATATCTCCTGGTTGACCAACGCAAATCTCCGCGAAGAGACACTTTAACGGAAAAGTAACCTCTTTGGAGTATGCGAGTTAAAATTTTGCCAAGAACAATTTTTTTTATTTCAGTGCTTACTTACACGATCATAAAATATGCGATATATAGGTTACGATAAAATATATTTGTCTGACGCCCTGTTCACACTCCTTCCTTCCCAAGCTTTTGGACAGAAGCAAAGGTTTGTCCATTTTTCCTGTTTAGGATTGGGTTTCCGGTTCCCTCTTTTGAGGCTTTAAATAAGAGTGGCTGTCACGATTTTTGGCGATATGACAAGCTTGAGTCTACAATTTCTTAATTTTGATTGTACCGATTTGGTAGTTTTCTGGTTGCTGCAAGTAGTTCGAATTCTTTCGTATCGCTTAGTGAAGATGCTCTGGTTACCAGTTTCATAACATCAGGTTTCTTGGAGTGCGATGTCGCGCACTGATAGACGTACCTGCAATCATTTTCGGTGAGCAACCCGAAGGCCACACTATTTTGTAGTCTTCACCACTTTCTGGCCAGTTTGAAGTATATTTAAACGATTAGAAGTGACTATTATTCTTGGCAACTTCCTCCTTATTATCTTCAGTCCACTCACTCCCCGTTGCGTCTTAGTAGTAGTAATGCCTTGCTTACGAAAATCACGATAAAAGACGTACAATATAAGACTTGATACTAGTTGAATGTAACCTTAAGTTGTATGCAAACCGTTTCTTTTTTTCGATCGTGGGGTTCTTTTCCGGCTTCATGCTTTCCAGTCAAATTTGATCTTCAAAAAATTTAAATGCAATATTAATCGTTATCTACTGCCTTTTAAATTCTTGTTCTTTCTCTGTTCTTTCTCCTTAATATTGCTTTTTCATATTGTCTAACAGTCAGTATCCCTTTGCGATGTAATCGCCTTATTGCCATTGTTGTAATGAAATGATTAAAAAGAAAATAATAAATGATAGTGATTCCTCCATTAAATTAGAATATGCAAAACGCAAGTCTCACTTTTTAAAACTTTTTCTGCTATATTTTAGGTTTTAAAAAGATTGATGTTCTCTGTCCAATGTATTTGTTTATATAATTTTTATTGATTCACTTTTAAGTTAATGTTAGAATGAATTTATTTTTTAATACATGCTACTAATGTGACTTTCATTCAGGTAAGATTGATCTACTTATGATTAATGGTTGTGTGTAGCGAACGGACTGTATTTTTATTTGTAATTTGATGATAATAATAGCTTGAAGCTCGTATCTAAGTATATATGTCTGCTAATGTGTCCTGTTGCAGACAGCTGATCCGGTATATTTGGGTTTTTCAATACTCGCAGAGACAGCTATGACGAGCGGATCATAGTTAGTTTCTGTGAGAGGGTGCATAATCTGGCGTGATCAGTATTTGAAAAAGGCTAGTATCCTCAAACTTTGATTACGATGACTAGTGGCTTTCTGCCAGCGCAAACCTAGGAGGCTTCCAAACATTTTTTTATACCCAGTTAGATCATACCGTGATATGGCATTCAGGTAATTCCCAACGATGCCACACGTTGGGAACGTCTCCCCAAGCTGTTATTATCAAGAAGTTACCGCTTACATAAATTGATATGGTGAAATTCGAACACCGGTCTCTTGGTAGGAACACTAACGTCCTAATGATTCGGTCAGTCTCTTCTGCTATCTAATTTTCTGATTAATTATAGTTTTGTCAGTTAACCAATTGGCAGTCTGTTCCATTATTCGAACGAAGTTTTATGGATATATTGGTCTCGAGTGAAGTGACGTTTCTTGTATGACCATTTGTTGCATTGCAGGAATCGTTTTTCATTCCAACCTATTTTTGGCACGTGTCGCAGTTGAGGGATGGTTCCTCATAATACTTTGAGAATAGACATCATTTCACACAAATGTAGTGCATGTGATATGTCAGACTATAAGTAGAAAAATAAAATAAAACATATCTAACTTCATGTATCTAATAATGACTGACAGGCCGGAATTTGAACCTTGCATTTTGATTTTATTTTTACGACGATAATTGTTGCACCGATAATTACAGTCATAAGAGAAGTAACCGAATAATAGTAACCATTTCACGGGTATAAATGTTGCAGTTAACAGCAGCAATAAATGTTAAGGCAAAAAATTAATATTGCAACAAACTGTTTACGTGAATTTCTAAGATAAAATCTTTATTTTAAACTATTAAATTGATAGTTACATCCAAAATATTCTCAGTTAGATGTTGTACAAAACCGTATGTAACATGCAATTGAGAAAACCTGAACAATTAGATTTATCTTTGATTATAATCAACCGGCAGTTAAAATTGTGAGAGTTTACATATCGCTTCTTCAGTGATTTGTGGCTATTGCAAAGGTTTAGATATATTTGTTATTGCTCTTATGTACCCTTATATATTATTCTTATTTAGTTCCCGATTTATACGTCAGTCACTTACTTAATCATTGTGCGAGATCTGGGGTAAAGCGAGCTTATAAATGTTTTCTGCCTGCACAAATTTGAATTTGAAATGATACTTACCATATACAGTGTATTTTCTTTGCTGCGTAGACGAGCAGTTCCACACCCTATAACTATAAAAAGAATGTTTCGCAAACAGGGATACCGGGGATTTTGTTAATATTCTTTTCTGAGAGTTTATCGCATTGCACCCAGGCCTCCAATTATTATAGATATAACAGTAATTTGAAGGCGCCATTCTTCTTTTTTATGTGTTGTATACTCTCACAGCGTAGAAGATCATGGCTCGATACAATTTCTTGTCCCTAGTAGCTCTTTATAAAATTTGTTTTTCTTTTATTTCTTTTAATCCTGTTCAGCTATCAATTTATTCTATCTCACTAAGTACGTTTCGTGTTGTATTCCTACATTTTTCTTGCCCTCTATCTGCCCCGTGAGAATCAGATTTTCAAAGCCCTCCTTCTTCATTCAATTCCTTAAAAATCTGAACGGTCTCTTCCTGTTGTTAATTACTAGTTTTTTTCCTGTTTCCATTTTCTTCAAAACTTCGTTGTTGCTCAGGTTTTCGATTTACGGAATCTTTAGCATCCTTCTGTAGAAAAAATTCTGTTTATTCAAGTCTCATATTAATCTTTGAGGATTTCGTTCAAAACTCATTATCACACAATAAGAAAGCTATCACATCGGAGTTTAGTACTAAAAGGTCCTCATACTTACTTGTACCTGATAATCACTGATTAGATTCTTATTAATATTAAAACGGGTTAGAAGCAAAGTTTATAAGATTCTTAAAATTATATAGGATTATGTTACAAATTTTGCTAAAGATATTTAGCACTAATAGCTATGATGTACACTTGTTACTAGTACCACTAATACTGTTATATACTGCCGCTGCAAAACAATGACAACGAAGAACACGTATATATAAAATATAATCTTAGATATTAATTCTTCGTCGGTAACACTTGTGTGGAGCAGGAAGGCAGCCAGGGAGAGTTGCGCACACAAAGAAGCTGTCGGGATTATTAGCCAGTTTTTGTCTTTGGCCAAAAACTATTGACTTTATATAGTATTACAAACTCTCACGAATTTTTGCTTTTTCAGTTTGTCTCTTTGTTGACGTCATCTACGGCCAGTTATATCTTGTAATCACCCCTCTCCTTTGTTGACTTTTAACTATGGCTGAATGTAACCGACAACCACATACTTTCCGGCCATCGCTCTTCAATCCAGTTGTCACTTGTGTGTGTGTGTGTGTGTGTGTGTGTGTGTGTGTGTGTTTTGTTTCATTTGTTGAAATCATCTACAGCTGGATATAGCTATCAACCACCCTTATCCATTGTTGACCTTACTTAAGACCAGATGTATCTGTAAATTACGTCTACCGTTCAAGCTAATATTTATACTACTACTCTTAATTTCACTGTTACTGATGCTATTAATAATAATAAAAATAACAATTTTTAGAAAGTACTATATCTATAATGCAGATATAACAAAAATGTACAATAGCATCAACAAAACAGTATATATCAGTTGTGCAACTCCCTTCCATATTCTTACTTTCCTGACGGCTACAACCTTCAGGAATTTAAATGCAATGTCAATACCCATCTCTTATCCACTTGACTCCTGTTCTTTCTACAACATCCTGTATATTTTCTCCTTTCTCACTACCTTTGCGACTGTCACCACTCCTGTATTCCCATCCTTTATCTTGCCCTTTCTCTGACACGCCCTGTAACTGGTTCGTCTTTTTCTTTACTCTCCTCCTGTCTAATCTTTTACTCTTATGTAGCCCCACTGCGCATCAGTTACCGTCTTGCTTGGAGTGAAACGATTAAAAAAAAATTATGGTAAAATATAATGTTTTTTAATAATGACTTTAATTCATATGTTCATGATTACACTTAGTGAACAAGTAAGCGACTGTGTTAAATTAAAATACCGATAAGAAAAACAGATCTGTCCATTAACCTTAATTAGAATGAGTGTCAAAGCTAAACGTACAATATTTGAGAAATCATCATGAAGGCAGTAAAAAATGAAATTATAAAAATTATATCAAAATTAATCAACAATACTGTTATTGGAATTAATAATATAATTTTTTTTTCAAAATGAAGCGAATGTTCATCAACGAAAAGTTGTTTAAGCATAAACGCTAACAGTAAGTGTCAAAATATTTTTGAAAAGATAACAATAATAGTAAACAAATAAAAGAAAGAAGGGCAAGAAATAAAATAAAATTCGAGAAATAAAAGGAATTTAGATATAAAAATGCCAGAAAAGGTAAAAAACTGAGAAAGAAAGAAGGACAATGTAGAAGAAAAATTGGGAAATAAATAAGTGTGAGAAAGAAGAGGAAAAGAAATGAAAGAAAAAGTCAGGGAGAGAGAGAAATAAAACCGAGAAAGAGAAGGAAATGAGATAGAAAGGGTCAGGAATGGTGGGAAATCGAGAAAGAAAGAAGGAAAAGAAAGAACAGAAAGTTGGTGAGAAAGAAAAAGAAACTGAGGTAAAGATAAGCAAAAGTATGAGAGAAAGAGGGCGAGAGAGATGAGGAAGTGGGAGAAAAAAGAGATAAAAAGAGAGGAAAATGGGTGAGAAAGAGGAGAAAGTGCAAAAGAAAAAGTGGGAGAGACTGGAGAGAAAGTGGGAGAAACGGTAAAGTTATAATGAAGAGAAAAAGGGAC
Source organism: Ascarosepion bandense (assembly GCA_037127315.1). NCBI lineage: Eukaryota > Metazoa > Mollusca > Cephalopoda > Sepiida > Sepiidae > Ascarosepion > Ascarosepion bandense. Next base: position 2,758,986 of record JBBBDQ010001454.1, on the reverse strand, counting down.
GAAAAAGAGCAAGAGTAATTGGGAAAGAAAGAAGGATGCGAGAGAAAAAATTCTAAGAGAGAAAAGAAAGTCATTTAAGCAAAACAAGGAAGAGAAATTGGTAAAAGAGAAGGGTGAGGGAGAAGGAAAGGGTGAGGGAGGAGAGAAAGTAGGGACAGAGAGAAGAGAAGGCGAAAGAAGTGGGAGATAGATGAGAAAGAAGGACGAGTTTGAAGAGATAGTTGGTGAGTCAGAGAAGAACGTGGGAGAGAAAGAGCAAAAAGACAAATACTGAAAAGTAGCATAAGATGGAATGTGGAGCGAGAAAAAGGAGAGAAAGATAAGAAGCTACATTTGGAATATTGGTGCGGCAATGAATCATTGATTTATGTAAAAAAATAAAAAAGAATTTGCCTTGATCACCAAGACAACCGAGTAAGATGTACTTAAATCTGATTTTCGACCTGCAGAATTGAATAATAAAAACAAACAAACATTATATAATCTTAACTATTATGATTCGAAATATAAAAGTTGTAGAACAACAGCAACAGCAGTTATAGTAGTAGCAGTTGCTATGTGGAGAAGATTGAGTCGGATGTAGTGAAACCCATTTAATCGCCTTGTTGAAAGTATGCTAATCGCAGACAGAATCTGAGAAAGACCTGCCCAAGGTTGAATATGACATTCTATTATTTTTGATTATTTTGGCATCTTTTTTCTCTGTAATAATACGTGTATTTCTATAATAATAATAATAATAATAATAATAATAATAATAATAATAATAATAGTCTGTAACGAGAGAGATGAGACAATCAGTTATATTGTATCAGGATACAAGTTTATGGCTCAATGAGTATAAGAAATGAAAGCAGGATAACATTGATGTTATTATTCATTGGAAATTGTTTAAAAAGTTTGTGTTTGAATGTTGTGAAAAGCATTATGAACATGCGATCACCAAGGAGAAGAAAGTTGTAGGGAATAGCAAAAAGAAAATCCTGTATGATATTCGAATACAGAAAGGAACAATATTAGAACGCAATAAACCAGGTTTATTCTTGCTGGTCAAACAACACAATGTGTTAACTGGTAGAAATATGTCCATTTGACAAGATAATTGATTTCAAGGAAATGGGAAAGATGGACAACTAGAATGATTTAAAGCATGAAATTCTAAATATTTGGGAAGAAATAGAAAAAAGTAATTACAGTACCAGTGGTCATTGAATCGCTGAGATATACAAAAAACCTGTCAGATTTTGGATTGTGATTTGCAAATCGCCATTACAAAAAATGAAACAGAATGTCGGTGAATAGAAGATATGAACAATTTATTTTAATTCAGGCGTAGTAACCTGAAAATAAACATCTTACCAGTAACCTAAATTATATATTGTGTGAATAATAACAATAATAATAATAATAATAATAGGCAACCATTTATCACACTACATAATAGTTGTCCTGTTTGGTCAAAATGCAGTACTATGGTTGTGAAACTGGAGTGAACTCTCCAAGATGCAAGGGTTTGGGTGATAGGATGAAAGCCTTACGATTCAGTAGCTTGATATATTACATCCTTCTGCAATCAATTGCTGTTTAAGGGACATTGTTCTTTTTTATGCAGATACACGGGGGTTTATTTGTTAATGTTTGAAGAACATTAGCCTACAACAATCAATCCAAAAACTGTAAAATTTGCCTAGATAAAAGAAATAGCTGTAATTACCTTCTAAGACCAAAACAAGCTACTAAATAAACGATCAAAACTTGTCTCAAAATGCAGACACGAAAATCATTTTTACAACGCTACTTAAAAATCCAAAACGAAGAATAAATAATGAAAATAAATAAATAAAAATAATCAAAAGCAAGTAAATTAAATTAATCCAAAGAAATGAATAAGTAAATAAACTAAGTAAATAATAAACAAATTAACAAAATTACTCCAACCAAAATAACAGAATAATACAATCGACTATTCACAATAGATTAGGGAACTGTATTTTAATGAAACTTGGTTATAAGCAACCGACAATTTGAAATTCATTGTTTGAATACGAGTATCGATAAAAAATAATGTTCAAACAATTCATTTCAAATTGTCGGTTGCTTATAACCAAGTTTCGTTAAAATTCGTTGATTTCCGTAACATGTTTACATTTGTTGACATTACGATACATTTCAGAGCAGATATGTTTGTTTAGGATAGATCGAAAATTGTGTTCAATAATAAAAACCTCGTTTAGACTGGAGGCTATTCGTGGTCGAGAGGTCTATGACGTTACCAGATCAAATGGTAGCTTCCCCTATATAGATAGGGGGCACAGGTTCGAATCCTGCCCAATGGCACACATTTGCGTAATAAAAATTTATCGTAAATAATCAGGCCGGTAGATATAAATATATAATACTGTTTCATTAAAAAAATAAACAGAATATCTACTTAAATACGAGTATCGATAAAAAATAATGTTCAAACAATTCATTTCATATATATACTTATATATATATATATATATATATATATATATATATATAAGTATAGGGTAGAATAAAATTCTGTATCCCCAAAAAAATATATTCTTAAAAATTCCAGCGAATAATATTTTCTTAGCATTTATAACATAAATATGTTATAATATCACTACAAAAAAGCCATTTTCTTTCGACACTTGTATGTTACCAAGTGATGATATTGATTTCAAGTTGAAAATTTTAAAAAGTTTCAAAACTAGCCAAACACCCTTAATCAGGGAAACATTGTTATGTATTCAGTAGTGACTAATCAAAATATAATTTCTAATTTGAACAACGTAAGAACACACTCTAAAAACAATTTATTGAGGCGTTAATGTTAATATTTGATTAAAAAAGAAATCAGCATAATTGATGAAACTACTTGTTTTACCTTAAAATAAAAATTTAAATTTATTTCATAACAAAAGAATATATATATATATATATATATATATATATATATATATATATATATATATATAAACTGCCTTTGAGATTTGAAAAAGAAATCACTCGGTCGAGAACGAGGAAAAATTTACTCGCCCCAAAATCGTTTTCCTCGACCGACTCTATTTTCTTAATAGTCGCCTTACGAAAAATAATGTGAATCGCTGACGGAAAACCAAAAATTAAATTTTAATTAAAATTTTGAAATTGTTAGAAAGGATATATAATTTTTAAAAAATAATTGCAACAAAATTTGATTTTTCCTCTTAATAATCGCATAAACATTTTGATGATAAAATTTTGTTTTTATTAAGTTTGATCCATTTTAACATTAGATATGCTGTTATTTCTTGGGGAATTGAGTAGAGGTACCTAAATTCGTAGTTTCTTTCTTCTGTTTGATTACAACCTCCATTTCATAGATGATTAAATATAGCAAATCTGATTTTCTCAACGATTTTCTATAAAAAATTACTTGTATAATTTGTTTTTCGGTGCTTGACTGAAAGAAGTTTATGTATTTTTTTCCTTTCTTTTCGTAAGCAGGGAGGAAATATAGGATAATATTTTTCCAAGATCTGTGAGCGTCTTTAATCTGGGCGACAGAAACATTTTGGTTCTACTCTGAAAGCGTTAATTAAACTAGTGTTTACACTGACCCAGGAGTTCAATAATGTCATTGTAGGTCATTCTAAATAACTTGTGAATCTTCAATGGCATACTTTTGGGTTGTAAAAGGAATCAGATTTTCATTTATATTTAATCGACCGCAGGCGAGTAAAGCGATAAAATTTAATCGCCCAATGAAGTTTTTAATCGACTGTGTCGATCAGACGAGTAAACTCTCAAAGGCTATATATATATATATAAAACATCCTTACAAATTTATGTTAGAAACTACGAATTTTAAATTCTAAATTGAACAAAGCATTAGATTTAGATTATTTCAAATTTATAAAAATGTGAAACAAGGAAAGGTAATAGACGCACACATATACAAATATCTAGATATCTATACAGAGATAAATATACAAATATGTACACATGCAAACATATACTAGTATACAAATACACGCACAAATACATATACGCACAAATACACAAACAAAAATGTTTAAACTTTTGTTTTTGTCGGCGTGTCAATTTTGGGTTATTTTTGTAGTGATATTTTAAGATATTTATGTTATAAATTCTCTCTCTCTCTCTCTTTAAAAATATATATATATATATATATATATATATATATATATATATATATATATTTAGTATATCGAGGCAGCAAGTAATTTTCTAGACATATGCTATTAAATATAAGAGACAATGAATGTCTATTATGTTTAATCATGAGCCGTTCTAAACGTCGTATTTTTGCTTTAATTTCAGTTGAAAATAAAGACAAAAATTCTCCAACATTTAGATAATTATTTATTGGTTTTCTTCTAAGCTTTCGGCTCACATGAGCCATCTTCAGAGAGGTAGTTTAAACTGAAGTATTATAAAATCCACCATCACCGACGATTTTATCCTGTGTTGACATAAAACTCTGCTTGGCAACGGCAATAGTTACCAAAAATAATAAACGCAGTTCTTAAGTTTGCGATGCGGTTTTATGACGTCACACCGCGGGATAGGACGGAGTGACTTTCAAATTTGTTTTTAAGATATTTAATTTGATCGATATTCTTAGCTAAAACAAAGATGTCATCTATAAATCTTACATATATAGAGGGTTTATTGTTGTCATTAATTATTTTATTTTCTAGATTTGCCATGTAATAATTAGAAAAGAGGGGACCTAAAGGAGATCCCATCGCAATACCATCTATTTGTGTATAAATATTGCCTAAGGGATCGTGAAAGGGTACTTGTGTGGTGCATGCTAATAATAGTTTTTTTAATATAGTGGGTTTAATATTGATTGATGGGAGAGTAGCATGGTTGTATACATCACGGATAATGATGTCAATTGTTTCCTGGACGGAAATATATATATATATATATATATATAAGTATCATGAACAGGGATAATGTGTTCTCATACACACAGAGGAAAATAAATTTGCATTAACAATACATTCGGAATTTCGATGTTCATCTTCAACATCATCTAATAATTTTTACTTGGCATTGTTGGGAAGAAGTTAAGATTGAGTAGATTTGGGGAATAAATTTACACTAGTTGGGAAAGATTACATCTTTTAAGTCGCTTCTATTTTCAGCTTCACACGAACGTGCTCTTTCTAAGACATTCATCATCACAGTCTTCTGTGTTTCAGGCTGCAGTGTTCTGATGTTTGTCTGAATGTTGTCTTTCAGTTGCTGGGGAACCTGGAGCTTGTTGACATAACCCTTTTTTCGGATAATTACATTGGAATATCTCAAGGTTTGTCAGACCCGGGGGAACGTTGTGGTCATTTTATGTCGCAATCGTGAGAAATTCTTTTCACCCAGGTTTGCTTGACAAGCTGAATTTTGACCCTTACCGTATGAGATATTGCCCCATCTTCTTGTACGGGTTGATGTATGTAAAATTTCGTTAGAGAGTGAATATCATTCTAATGAAATTTGAGAGCGCTTTTGAGACCGCCTTCGGGTTGTGCGCTTGAATATTCGATATCTTTTCTTCCCCACTCAAATACACCTTTACTGAACGTGGTACGCCAATTCGTGGAAGGTCGCTTACTGAACCTTTACCCTTAAAGCCTAGAGAAACCCTCACATTGTAATGGCGATATATGCCCGTTGAGTTTGTGTTATTGATCTTTGATTTTGTTAGAAAGATTTCATTACTTGTGCTCGGTTTTCTGTCATGTATTTTTACAAGATTACTTTCCAAATCCTCATTTATAAAATACACGAAAGAGAATTAACGAAAATTATTAAACAAAAAATATTAAACTTTCAGATTTCTTGTCGACTTTTGGGATACGCTGTACTTGTAAAATTAGTTAAACTCGGTTCTATTTTACCTGTTTCTATGAAAATGAATGTAAGTCACTAAGTTCTAAAACACATAAATATTACTGCTTTGCTTTTGATCATGCAAATGGCGTATACACATAAAAGGCTTACAAACATTTGAGATAGGTCACGTATTGAACATTTCTGTATTACAAGGTAGAACAATAAAATTGCTCTAGCATTCTGGTAGTCATTACAAATAGTAATGTTATCTGTAATGGATATAGAATTGCAGATGTGTCTCTAACTGAACTTAAATATCATCGAGAGCTCAAAAAGCATGACAAATATCGATTTCATTCCCTGGCCATGGCTTGATTTTGTTGAGAGGTAAAAAGAAGATATGTATTTTTTAATTTTCATACTTTTCCTTATTTTATTTCTCTCTTGCTTTTCTCATTTGACCTTGTGAGTAACCACTTCACGCATTGTTAGGTGTCTTTCTAAAAGTTAACTTAAGAAAAATGTTTTAATTTTTAGTTTTCACTATCAACTCCTACGATTTATTAAATTGAATAAAACTTTGTTCAAATTGAAACTTTGTACATTTAGAAAAGTTTAGTTAGAAAGTTTTAAATACGTTTTATATATCCAGGGTTTGCGTCATATTTCCAATTTAATCAAATCTGTAAAGAAGATTTTGGTTCAGGTTACGACTTGACAGTTTTTTTGTAGACTGATCCAGACAGTCTGGCTTGTATTTGATCAAGAGAGACCCGCCTATAACAGTCTGCAATAAAATTTTATTAGCAGCAAATAACTAGCACTGGATATATTTATATATATATTTATATTTAGTTAGTGATTTTTTTTTAATCAAGCTTCGAAAAATTATCAATATTGTTTATACATACATAATGTAGGTATATCTTGAATTTCATTTATGTTGTTAAACTATAGGATTATTCAAATAAATTTAATTTACATTTTACTTTTTCTTCACTCAGCTAGTTTATTTTTTGTTCCCTGCTTCGCTTAATCATTTAAAGTAAAAATGGAGGTTTTCAGATTGATTTTAAGGCAAAAAGGTCACGAAATGAGAAGGCCGTATTTTAAATCCTAACTTCTCAAAACAGTTGTTCTTTATCAATACAAATGTTAAAATTGTAACATCGTAAACAACTATATTTCTCTGCAGAGATAGTAAAACAATGAAAAATAACCAACTATTTCTATATTATTTACATTGTTTGGACTACTATCCTCATCGTTATTGTTATATTCTCGACATTTTGACCGTTGCACGCACCGACCTTCTTTAGGTGACTGGAATTTTGAACTGAATCCTTTATTTTGATCATGGTGGTAGATTGTTCTTGTTCCATGAATCATACCACTTCCGGATGTCTTAGTTATCTTCATTTAACTCAACTCCATAAATATAAACTGTTTTTACTTGTTTATGTTCTATCTCTTCAAGACATAGGTGATCCTCTCTCTCCACAACTTTCTATCCTTCATAGCTCAAAGCTGTGTTTGTCCCCTGACTATCCAATCCTGTAATATTTTGCCATCTACACAATCTTGTTCGGTAGGTTACTTGTTTTCCTCTGCCTATTTTCGACCTTTTGCCCTGTCATTGTAAATTCATCCAGACCCACTTCCTCATTTTAAGTCACAGTCTCTTTTTAGTCCTAGGCAAAGTGTACTTTCGTTATCATTTCCCTTAAAGATTGTTCATTGCTCATATGTTCCGTCCGTGACATTCTCAGCATCTTCTGAATAACCGACATATCTTTATCTGTGAGTAAATTGTCTCGCATTCCCTGTCAGGAGGATAGATATTGCATAAGTGTTCAGCGCTCTTTTCTTTGTTTCTAGCGAAATGTTCCTGTAGTTTATTAAGTTTTTATTTTGAGAAGGAATCCCTCGTTATTCCAAATGCACCTTCGGATTTTGCGTGTTATATCTCTTTTCGAATTCTCACAGTTAACCTGTTTTCTACCAATAGATCGGAGATAAATAGAAATCGAGTCGTTTGCGTTCGTCCTTAGGTTCCCTTCATTGATCAGATTACCTGATTCCTCCTATTCTCTTTACATCCATAATCACAAAAGTAATAAAGTCTGTAACCACAAATTTTCTCTAACTGTAAATTTCAGATAGTTCTTAAAATACTCTGCAATAATTTAAAAAAAATGTACATTTAAAAACTAGTTAAATTATGTTATGATTTTTCCCTCGCTAGTTTCATAGAGATATGTGTTTGTGTGTGTGTGTGTGTGTGTGTGTGTGTGTGTACACCCGCGTTTATAAGCGCAAAGGATTTCGTAAAAGGTTTTGACATTTAATTTTAAAAAGTCTATAGCAAATGAATTCAGTAAATATAAAAAGCAGAAAGGGGTGTAAGACAACGATGTGTTTTCTCACCAGACATTTTCAATCCATACAGCAAGATGATTTCGATAGATTTAGAATTCCTACCAGGAGTCATTATTGGTGGCCACAATGGTAACAACATAAGCTATGCAGTTGATACAGTGATGATAGCAGACACAGAAAAAACTAAAAAACTAAAGGAAAACCTACAGAAGGTAGGGAAGGAAAGCTAGAACAAAGGACTAACAATCAATTACAATACAGATTGCATGATTGTTATCAAAAGGAAGAGTCTGCTATGCAAATTTCAAATTTAGAAAGCTGGAATAAAACAAGTACAGCAATTTAAACATCTGGGAAATGTTTTAACAGAGGACGGGAAGCGCGACACTGAGATCTGAGGGCACATTGAGATGACGAAATACGCCTTTCAAAAACTAAGCAACGTATAAAAAAGAAACAAAGACGGAATACTGAGCTGTTACTTAATATCAGTCTTCCTGTATAGCAGTTAATGCTGAACAATCTCATCACAGATGAAGAAGTCTTGAAAACAACAGAAATGTGTTTCTCCAGAAGGATGCTGAGAGATACCATAGAGTGAACATGTGAAATTCGAGAGATAATGGAAACAAAAAAGATACTTGTACTTCAAATCTGGGAGAGAGTGTTGAATTTTCCAAGGTATATAAAGAGGAAAGAAGGTTTGGGAAATTTAATGAACATAGGATAAATTGAAGGTAAGTGAGACAGAGGAAAACAATGGGTAACGTACTTAGCGAGTTTGAGTGAGCGGATAGTAGAACAGGATTTAGAAAAATAGCAAAAGACCAAGTTTATTAATAGCTACAAAAGGACAGGAAATTGTCGAAGGCCATGATTGCGATTGTCCTGAAAGAACAGGGCACATAGAAGAAGAATTAAACTTAAAAAATGGTTCTTTGAACTTTCTTTGATTTTTCTGTATAAAATTTTGGATTTTTTTATCCAAGGAGAAATATTCAAGAAGACACAGCAGAGAATAATTATAAAATTGAGAATAATAAGCATGAGAAAACAAAAAAGTTAAATAACCCGTAATGAGAGAATATATCCAAAACTGAAATAAAACCTACATTTTATTGTCACGATCTTTGCGTCATTTAAATTATGAGATTAGAGTTATGTGGGTAATAATTATTGGTTTTTCTATTGTTTATAGAACCGAATATATTTGCATAGCTTACAAAGGGTATATTAAAAATATATACGTGAAATTTAAAATTATTTTTCTTATAAAGTTATTCATTGGAAAAATAAAAACTTTAGTAAAGCGATTCTGCATTTTCAGAGAATCTACCCTAAATCAAAATGTAAAATTAAAAAAAGAACCATTTTTTTTAATTTGGAAATATCTTGATTGCTTTTCTGAATAAAATAATTTTGTTTCATTTTTTAATTATTTTTTAATTTTCTCATTTCTAAAGTTCAATTTTTGTTGTTGCGAAAAATCCAATAAAACATTGTTTTTAGCTAAAACGTTGTTTACTTGTAATTATAAATAAAATTCCAATGTACTTATTTTTATATAAAATTTGAATTATTGTTTAAGAGTATAAACGTATCATTTTTTTTGTACATCATTTTTTGCGACAAATCTTAGACAGTAGGTGATATTTTTTATGAGTGATTAAGTTCTGAGATTATTTTTTCAAAATGTTTTTTAAAGTACGTGTCGCTGTTTCAGCATTTTTTCATATATGTTGAATTTTATGTTTTTTGAGACATGATTAAAAGTTTTTTTTACCGTCCCTCGGATTTTTCTGTTCCGTTCCGTACATACCCCCAGATTTGTGCATGAGAAAAAGTTAAAATAATGTAAAATATAGTGATTTCATGTGGTAAAATAAATGTTATTAGAAAACTTCATGGTATATATCTAAAGGAATTAATGAATACACGTAATTCAAATTCTAATTTATTATTTAGTTGTTATGAAAAATATTGATTTAATATTAAGATTTATGAATGATACATACTCACACGGGTCGCTTTAAATATAATACCTCCCATTTTATTGCATTTGTCCACAGCGTTTAAGTTTGGTGGTAGAGGTTGAGCCTTCTCCCTTGTGATCAATAATTTAGTGTGGTAAATTAAATTTTCGTTCATAAAAGTACATATGAATCAGAAGTGTGTCAGGGAATTTTCTATACGGAATAATTGCACCCATCATAATTTTCGGCGTTTGGTGAATGTTTACAGTAATCGAAAATTGGCTGTGAGTACAGTTAGGCGGCGAGTAATGCGTTTCAGAATTTCTGACATTGCTGTACATGAAAAGTAACGTTTAGAAAATGGAATTAAGAAAGAACTTTAAAATTGTCACGCATTTGAAGCGGGGAAAAATGCTTCTCACTACGTTTTTATTAGGATCACTCTTTTGTAATTTCCGTGGAATGTGGTACTACTTGAAAGTGTCTGGTGTGAATATAACAAACAACTGTATCAAATAACAGGAACCACATCACTTGAAGACTACCAACTGCAACAACATCGAAAATGAATGGCACATGAAACTCGATGATAAAATAATGACATATTCAAATGTTAAACAATAATTCAATTAAAATAAAACTGGATCTCGCAACTGCACGTGACCCTTCCTAATTGTTGATGTACTTTTTAAATTTCGGCAATCTATCTTATCGTGCGTGTATGTGCGTTCACGTAAATGCTTTTTTTCTTGCTTAGGGTAGTGTAAGTATGAAAGATTAAAGTAGAATTATATTTCCTGAGTCCATCCTTACTGGATGGCCGTTAATTGCGACCTTAAATTTGTTCAGGAAACCCATCGATACTGAAAAGAACGATGACAACTACTGGACTTGAGAAACCTATTTTCCTGAAAAATTGTTTTAAAAAAAAGGTTTTATAAATTCCATCCGAGAGTAGCACTGACTGCACGATCAATGAATGCTGAATGGGAAGGCGATAGCAGTTACTGGATTTAAGAAACCTATTTTCCTGAAAAGTTGTTTAAAGAAAAAGATTTTATAAATTTCAACCAAACACAGCTTTATAAAGCAGTAAAATATCCTACAGTAACTAGAGAATTTTGTACTGCTTTAACACAAAGTTATTAATTGAAGTTTTAACTTAAATTGTTTACTGCATTCTATGTGATTATTATCCATTCCTTAATTAAATTTATTGACAACGAAAGTTTTATGTTAATAATTATTTTGTGTTTTCTCATTAAGCTAGAGAGTTAATGTTATTTGTATATAAATATAATATATATTTACTTTCCATGTGTATAAAACCATTTATCTAATTACTTATCTGTCTATCTATTTATATACACCCGGATCGGTATTCTCTTTTTAATCTGCGTCAGCCGTTGTTTAAACCATTTTGTTATTAACAAAAGCCGGGCTGGTTCAGATATTTTTCCCTTGTATATTCTATCCAGATCTCTCTTCTTGTTCACTGAACTTTCCAACTAATTTAATTTTGCCGCGCTTTTGCGTTCTCTTTGAGGCAGATTTTTTTTCTATTATTTTCCCCGCATTTTTTCATGTTACTTCTTCTGTAAACAGCGGCACTAAATTCAGCACACGCACAAAGTTTCTCCAGCTTTTTCTAATGCTGTTTGTTTGATAAATTGTCTCTTGGGCGCTTTTTTCCCTTCTGATACTATGACATATATGCATTTTCTATGGATGAAGTGAGTGTTTCGTAAACGCTGTTTATTGTCTCATTATGTCTTATTACTAAAATTTAAAAAGAGATAAAAAATGCAGATAAAAATAAATTTGGATTTGCATTGTTTTTTTTTTGTTCGGTAATCATTTCACAGAAGCCAATAATAAACTATTCTATGCCATTTATTTTAGTCTGCCTCAAAAGCCAACACACAATTGATTGAGAGCGAGCCATGATAACTGAAGATATTAAGACAGAAATTATTTATTTTCAAAATTTTTACGGGAGATTGTTTGATTGTTATTTACAGCTTATCAACTGTTTTTGGGTTATTCATAGCCGAAACAAATTTTGTATGTTGACGCGGGAAGGTATTTGTTATATATGGCTTCCTTATTTCCAAAACTGATATTCAAATATAAAATATAACTACATTTAACTGAAATTGGCGTTCGAGTTCAGGTCCAAACCAATGAATTCGGACACTGAGTTTCGAGTTTAGTCAGTCATTTACGTTTTCAAGAGGAGTTTAACTCAGTTAATCTGCTTTGCACATTCTTATTATGGCTTATGTGGAGAGACTATTGTTTTGGTTATACAAAAATAGTAATTTAATGAAGTTACTTTTTAATGCCATTTCACTTCAGGGAGAAGGTGATCATGGCTCCCTTCTAACTTCTTTTTCTTTATCTGTGAATTGTCATAACTTCTTAGAGATTAATGGCGGTGCTGTTTTCCATTATCATATCGACAATTTCAAATTCAGAGTTGTCATTCTCTTATACAACGTGTGGGCAAACTACGGCTCGCAGGTCGCATGCGGCCAGCAAAATGTTAGTAATTTTGAAATAGAAATTATTTTTTCTTCTTTAAATTGAGTTATTTTGTTTTCAAACAAACGTGTTTCATGTGAAGTTTCTAGTATAAAATATAAATTAATGTTTTTCTTTAAAGTGAATTCCTTGATTTGTGTTTCATTTGAAGTTTCCACTTTAAAATATTAATTAATAAAATTGTTTTTCATTTCATTAATCAGTTAATTTGTTTTTCAAATAAATATGTTTTCAGACATTATAATGCTAATTAATAAAAATAATTGCTTCTTTCTCAAACAAGTTTTTGTTTTTCAAATGTATTACAAGTGAAGCTTCTACTTTACAACACTCATTAATAAATATTGTTTTCCTTTAAAGTTAAATTGAGTTAGTTTGCCTGTCAAATAAATGGGGTTCATATGAATCTTCTATAGTTCTTTCAAATATTAATTGGTAAAAATTTATTTCATTTTTTTTTTAAGTCTTTTATTTTGTCTATTCTAAATATTCATTATTTTAGTATACTATGCGGTGGTACATAGTTGTGAATTTGTAATTTGCACTGTAAAGTGTGGCACCCCTGTCTTAGACTAACTATTACCAAAGATTAGAAACCTTCTAATCTACCTTAGTATTTAACATATAACTAGTAGGGTGAATCCCTCCACCTATGAGAAGAAACGAACTATCAATATGTGAAGGATACGGAACGTGAAAGCAACAAAGAATCTTAAATTGCAACAGAAAGAACTCCTCTAATCAGAATAAGGAAAAGAGCTGAATACATCATTCGGGAGAAGGTCTTGGAAAACACGGGATACACTAAGACCAAGAGAGAAGTTAGCTAGTTACTTACTTGACGAGCTTGTATGAATGGATGGCGGAAGCTTTATGAAAGGGAGAAAAAACTATTAAGAGATACACGATATAAGAAGTTGCGGAGAGCCTTGATTGCTTATGTTCTAAAAGAAGAGGAAGAAAAATGAAGAATTCGTATTCTTTCTCAGTGCTAATGTTAACGCTACAGGCTAGATTGGTATTCAAATTCTAACAGTGAGTCTTTAAATGTTATTAGTGATTTTTATAGTCGTCAGAAAGATTATAAAATTGACTCAGTCATCATAGGCATATTCTTTTCTCTTGATTTTGTGGGAAACTATTCTTTTGTAAGTTTATAGAATTTTTTAGAACCCCGCAATAGCCGTTAAGATCCAAATTCATTTGCACTCATCTAAACTGGATCTTTCAGCTGCACGCGACTCTTCTTACTGGTTGATGTACTTTTTAAAAATCTTAGCAATCTATCTTACCGCGCATGTATGTGCGTTCACGTAAATGCTTTTTTTCTTGCGTAGGGTAGTGTAAGTATGAAAGATTAACGAAGAATTATATTTCCTGGGTCCATCCTCGCTGGATGGCCGATAATTGCGACCTTAAATTTGTTCAGCAAATATTTAATGCAAGTGTATGGACCTTCCGCTGCATGACAATATATAGCAATCTAGTTTTGCAAGCCAATAATAAGGTAGTTGGTTATCCGATATGCATGCGACGTTCTTGCTTATAAGCGCATAGTCCAATAAATAATCTAAGTGTGTGAGTCGCCTCATACGAGTTTATGCTTGTGACATCTTAAATAAACTTGATGGATATTTACATCAACTGCCGGTGTCTTTACTTTAACCTTTTATAAAACCATGACTGAGTTTTTATTCATTTCGGGAAGGAACATGCTAAACAAGTCCACTAAATTCTACAAGACATATTTTCTCCAAGCCACACAAAAAAGTTAAGTTAGACAAACGCACGCATATAAGCACATATAATCGTGTACGTATAGTTATATTATATTAATTGTATAATTGAAAATTATTAATCATTCTTTGTAAGGTTTTAGAAAAAAAGTTAGTATAGCCGAGTTCATTCTTCATCAGGATTTCTTCCATGTGAGCCTATTACAAATCTGCGTTGAGTGAACAAATCATTTCAGCTTACCAGAGCAGATTGACGCAGTTGATGCTCTTCTACAAAACCACGGAAAGAGCGAGAAAGCAAGGAGGAAATGGAAACAAAACACATAATGAGGCAAGAGGGTTTGGAGAATTTAACAATCATATGACATTGATGGTCAGTGAAACAGAGAAATCTACCCAATAGGTCTGTGTAAATAGTTTTCCGAAAAGAAAATGTGATGATAAAAAATGCTAATTAGATACAAAGGATAGAAAATTATGGAGAGCTACAACTGCCCATATAGTGAAGGGAGACAATACATAAAGAAAGCTGTGCATATACATAGAATAAACACTTGTTAAAATGTAGGTCCGTATTGCTATCAAGTTCCTGCCAAAATAAAGTTGTAAATGAGCACAAAAGGAAATATTTGGCTGTATTTTGAAGGCGCTCGTTATAAAGTGAATTGTAGACATACATCTAAATGAAATATGTTTCACTTTCTTTCGCAGTAATCTCGTCTGTCAGTTTCAGCTTTATTTATTGGTGCTTGGCTGG
The DNA here is from genome assembly GCA_037127315.1 of Ascarosepion bandense. Taxonomy (NCBI): domain Eukaryota; kingdom Metazoa; phylum Mollusca; class Cephalopoda; order Sepiida; family Sepiidae; genus Ascarosepion; species Ascarosepion bandense. The sequence continues at coordinate 2,743,741 of JBBBDQ010001454.1, read as the reverse complement.
ATTTAGTCATGAAATGGGCACGAGGTAGAACGATTTATAAACAGCTATTTTTAAACAAAATATGTATAGTAAATCAAACTGAAGCTTTATTTGCAGGCATGAGCTTTGCCTGGCATATTTCATTTGTTACTTTTTAGAAAAATATGTCTTGTCCTCGTTTGCTGATAGGTGCAGTAATGTTTTTGTTATTTTCGATTATTTAGCAGAAGTAAATTATTCAGTTACGAGTTAGATTTATTTTTAATATTTGAAGAGTCTATCCACGAATAAGCAGTATTATTTTGTTTTCAATCTTTATTCTTTCAGTTGCCCAATATTGTAATGGGGAGAGGAGTGTTATTGATTGTTCTGTGTTAATGTGACACTGATGAATATATATATATATATATACCTTTTTATTTATTTCATTATATAGAAACTCAACTTCAACAGATTATTAAGTGCCGACGAGATTTTAGGATAGGTTCGAAGAATATGTATTCTTTGCAAGAAATCAGTTTTAAGATAAGGGTTTCATTGACGCAATATTTGTAAGTAGGGCTTTTGTCGAGAGTCAAATTTATTGCTGGTAATTTAAAAAATGTTTTGCTGCTAATACTTTTTTTTATTTAAAATGCATTGTTTGTAACTTTTTTTTAAAAAGTATTGGTGATATTTGTACTATAAAAATCTATTTTATACTTTCATAAAGTTTTGACCCTGATTTTATACTTTCATAGTGTTTTCACCCTAATTTATCTAACAGGTGCAACCTACCCATGTAAAACGACAGCAATCACGCGGTGGTTTCACGCTCCTGAAAATCTCCCGATCAGAGGTCTTGGTACCGGATGTAGTTTATCGTTATACCCTGGGTGAACATATCCTGCTTTAACGTTAACAACTATCGAAGTTTAACAGCTTTGTCTGATTGCCACAGAGCCGGCTGCTGTGCGTTCGATCACGCCGGCAAGTGGTCTACTGGGCGTCGAAACTTATTCATATCCCGCTCATATTTTAACGCCTGAATTTCACTCGGCGATACAACAGTTTTAATGGGATTCATCAATTGTTGGAAAATTCAATTCTTATCAGAACACAAGTTTTCTTGCTTAAATTTATCTTGCACTTTTATAAATCTACCTTTCCGTATATTGAATGCTGCCCTACTTGGTCTAGTGTTCCTGCTATATACATCGATATTCTTGACAAGACCCAAAGGAGTGTTTGTAATGTTATCGGTTCTGACCTGACATTTTGACTATAACACTTTTCCACAGCCATAGCGTGGATTCCCCGTGTCTTTTAATGAATATATTCTTGGCAATGTAATTTCCGCATTAGTACCTCGACCGCACGAATTTAGCTGTCAATTATGTTCCATCGTTTTATTGTTAAAATAGCTATATGTATCCGTAATATAGTTCCATCGTTTTATTGTTAAAATAGCTATATGTATCCGTAATATAGTTCCATCGTTTTATTGTTAAAATAGCTATATGTATCCGTAATATAGTTCCATCGTTTTATTGTTAAAATAGCTATATGTATCCGTAAGTTCTATTATATTAGTTTCGCACTTTTTGTTTGTGGAATTTTCTTCCATCCATTTGCTTCCCTCTCACCTACAATCTTCTAAAATTTAAATGTAACATCAATCGTCAATTTATGTCTTTCTAAACCCTGTTTTTTATTGTCTATACTCTTCATTAACGTATTCTCATTTTATTTCACACACAGTAACCCCTTGCATCTTAGTGTCATTATCGTCTTGTTTAATGTTTAAAAAATGATTCTTAAAATAAATGCAAAAGTGTAATATCAACAGATACACCATGTATTTTTGTTCATATTTACATTATTAATAATACCGTTTCATGCAAAGTAATTATAAAATTAATAAGATGCTTATTTTTGTTATTTTGCAGGTAAGTGATAAAGAATCAAGAGAGGATAAATATACTTAAAATATCAATACGAATTTCGTAAGTCAAAATACTTTAACTATTTCTGTACCTGGAACATCGTCTGTATATACTATTTATTATCAGGGGTGGCCACTGATTGTTTTAAATTTTCCTCATATGAATATCACGTATCTCTATCATGTCTTCTTGTAGGAACAATTCAACTTCCAATTTTTTATGTGCCGCGTATCATCAGTAACGTAAGATAATGGCTCTCAACGACTCCCTATTCTTTTCAGCTCTACGCAAAGCTTGTTGTTTAACTATCCTTCCAGATCCTTTACTGATATCAATTTACTCATGTTCCTTAGCTAGGTTAATGTTTATTCCTGAACATTTTACCTTCAGTATAGCCTGTGTTTGTCAAATTTTCCATCCCTCTTTCGTTATTATTTGTCCCAGGAACTGGAAATCTGATTGAAATCCTAATGGGTGTTGGAATATCGAAAGTGCGTTCCAAAAGCTAAACTAAGACACAGGAGAATCTTGTTAGAAATAAATAAGATTGCTGAACTGCCATGTAATATTAATCCTCCTACATAGCAGTGAAAGTTGGACAATTTCCTTGCATATGTAAAAGAGATTTGAGGTAATAAAGATGTGGTTTTAGAGAAGGATACGAGAACATGTGAGCAACGAAAAAACCTCGAGAAAAATGAAAGCATTGTATTTAGAATAAGAAAAAATAGTTGAAATATTTGGAATACATAATGAGGAAAGAGTACTTCGAGAATTCGAAACCCTCATCAATTAAGTGTTTTATAAGTTTCAGTAATTTTTTAGACATATTGCTGAAAGTTAAAAGGATTTACTTAACAACAACTGATTGATTCGTTTTTTTACAGTTTATCAACTGTTTTCTAGATTATGTAAAGTCACAAATATTTTAGATTGCAAAAAAGTTTTCTACATACAAGTATTACTAATTGACCCGTAGGTGGGTAAAAAAGTTGGATTTATACCTTTTCCTATGTATTTGCGTGTAAGTGAATATAACGAAACCATCGAGATTTGAAACTTTCCGTTTAATAATTTCGAGTCATTATCAAATACAACATTCTCACATTTCAAACTTCGAATTCCTAAGCCCTACTCATCTAGATACTGATCAAATTCAAGGTTGCTTAACCTAAATAATCGCACGAAGACCGGTGTTTTAACGTGGTGAGCCGTAAAGACGACCTGTTTGACATTTCAGTCTAATAAATAAAAATGTTAATGCTGTTGCTTAAATGTGACTCTCACAGCTCTTATCTACTATTTACTGTGTTTTCAGCTTCAAGCATTATATTGTTGTCTTGATCTCATACTGAAATCTGCTAGATATATTCATCAATCCAAACTGGTAATACTTTATGAGCTGTTAACAACTAGCATAGGATGACATTATCTGATAAAGTATTATTGACATGCCAAGGTCAAACTGATGCAAGGGTCAAATGTTACCAATGAGTAATCCGAGTAGAAACGAAGGATGCAAAAAGATGGTAAGTAATAGAACCCTAGGCAAGATTGAGGGAAGATACGAATGCGTTTTCTAAATGCTGTGCTCAAAAGGTCACTTCCGTTTAAGGAATTAAGTAATAAAACAGTTGAACAAATTAATTGTTACATGTCCCCCCAGAAAAAAAAAAACAAAAAAAACAATATGATACCCTTGTGAACCATTATAATCACCTCAAGAAGAAAACACAAAGTTCTGTTTCTGTGCTTTTCTCAGAATAAAATATATAGCAGTTAATTCTAAAAGAAAACAAGATGACACTTATTGGGAAAGATTAGTTCATCGTCGTATATAGATTTAGAAATGGTATTCATTTATATTGAAAACAAAAAAGAGTGCTGAACTTCAATATCATATCTGGCTTTCTGTATGACAGTGAATGCTGGACAATTTCCCCCCAGATAAAGATAACAGAGATGTGTTTCTCCAGAAAAACGCCGAGAAGGCGACTGTTAGCTATGATGAAGTTCTAAATAAAATAGGAACTAGTAGGTCATGCTTAAAATGACAATGAAACAGATGAAATATTTAGTACACTTTATAAGGAAAAATGCTTTGTACAAGTAATACGTATGGTGCGTATTAAGGAGGATAGGAACAGAAGGAATGTTCACAATTTAGCGTGAAAAGTAAAGAATTCATGCTAAAGAATAATATAAGTCTTCTCTGTGCCTTTCTATAAATATTTTTATGGTAACTGTTGTATTGAGCTTTATAGCTTGACTTTATAAATTTAAGGGCTGTACTAGATTCACAAATTGGTCCCATCATTTTACGTTTGAAATTGTTAGATGTATGAGTAAGTTCTTTGCTATGAGTTTCTCTCGCACTTCTCGCTTGTGAAAAGCTCTTCCGGCTTCTTGCATTTCAGTCAAATTTGATCTTCAAAAATTTAGAGGCAATTAATTTTTAATTCCTATTCTTTTATCCCTCTCTCGTCTTAATAATATTTATATTTTCCACATATTCTTTTGCATTTAATAACCTATTTTTCTTAATGGTTTTATTTTTTCGTTTGGTTTTAAATGATTAACAAAAGCGTGTTCATATGTTTTTAAAATTTTGATAGTAAAATGCAAATAATGATTTGTTTAAACTATTTAAATTGTTCGTAAATGTAACTACGTGGATGTGCGTTATGGTGTAGTGGATATCGGAACGAGAAGTTATGGGTAAAATAACAGGACATATTGGATTCTATAGCCTTGGCTGGCAACCAGTCTATCACAGAAAGCAATGGCAACCTAATTTTCTGCCTAGTCAGTCATATCTCTTTCAAGACATAATCGCCCAAGCGTGTTTCACGAATGGCACTTAACTGACTGATATTGTTTGGACTGTTGTCCTCATCTTTGTTACCATATTCATGCCATTTCAGCTGTTGAATGCTCCGACCTTATTGGGGTAACTGGAATTTCGAACTGAACCTTCAAGGACACATAAATTCATGGATAAAAGCGTTGGTTGGATCCAGGGATTTGACCCAATGAGTTGCGAGTTCAATATCTGGCTACAACAGAGGTGAGCAAAAAATGAGTTGAGTTAAAGGAAGATAATTAATCCTGAGACATCTGAAAGACATCTGAAAGAGGTATGGCTCATGAAGATAGAAAAATCTAGTTCAGTGAAAGAAATAAAGGGCTCAGTTAAAAATCAGGCGTTTGGAATTTCGACCTGAAGGTCGGAGCGTATAACGGCCGAAGCGTCATGAACATGGCAGCAAAGATGAGGACAACAGTTTAAACAATATAAATATTGTAAATCATTACAATACCTCACCTCAGAATTAGAGACAAAATAATGATGTTTTCTATTTTTCATAAATTTATTTTAGGTAAATGTTATATACTCTTCGAAACCAGAGTGTTACGTAAGTAGTCAAATCATTACAGGCCAAAAAGTATTTCACCCATATTTGTTAAGCATTTTATTGTTATAATTCATTTGACATGTTTTTTACACTATCCTTGAAAATCTTAGACAAGGCTTTATGATTAAATATCAGTTACTTCTGAAAATCCAAAAAAACCCCAAAAAACACACAGACACACACGCAAAAAGTGTTATTGCAATATTAGTTTATTTTTTCACACCCAATTCAAACTGAAAATAAGTAAAATATTACACAATTAGCCACTTAGAACTTTAACTTAAGTTGAATATTGAACTTGCAATTTCACTTTTGAATGTAACGGTCTAAACCTAAGGTTTAAGCCGGTGACAGTATTTCTGTGCGTTAAAAAGTGATAAGTTTTTCTTTTCTGGTGAAGTAAAAAGCAATAGTCTTGTCCATATAGGAAGACATGAGATGTAATAACCACACATCTAAGTACATATTTTATCCCAACAAAATTATTATACTTAGCATCTGTACACAGTATCCTTAGAACTGAGATTTTGAAGAACATGTAAGCCTCCAAAAGGGAAATTTTACGGTTTAATTTGGTTTGCATATCAAAATTTACAATTTTCTTTTCATTAACAATAGATGCGTAGACATAGGTTTGGCTTTCATAAGAATCCAAAAGATAGAAACAAGTTTAGTTTAGACGAGAGTAAAAATTTTAGATTCGGACTTGGTTTAGAAGAGAGTCAAAAAGAAGGACATAGATTTGGTTTATGAGTCAAATAAACTAGATATGATTCTGGCCTGCATGAGAACTCAAAAGATAGAAACAGGTTTGTTTTAGACGAGAGTCAATAAGCTAGAGACGGGTTTGCTTTAGACGCATCTAGCTTTAAAAAAAGCTAGATGCATGTTTAGTTTCTTCAGTAGCCAAAAGAAAAAAAA
>JBBBDQ010001454.1:2477500-2735000 GCA_037127315.1 Ascarosepion bandense | reverse complement strand
TAGAGTTCAATTAAATTTTTGTTTAAAATTGCTTTAAATAAATGTTTTAAGAAATATATTAACAAGTCACTCTTGTAAAAAAGAAATCAAAATAACAATGCCACGGTAATAAGTAAAATAATAGTAAAATGGTATATAATGTGCTTTTAATGAAAGGAACATATCAAAATGACCAAAGTCGCATCTACCGTATTTCGAGAGTCTTGTTGACATATGACTGTCTTTCTCTGTTTTTTCTACGCCAAAGTGAGTAAATACCGAATTCAGAGAAGACTGAATAAATCAGCCGTAGGCCCAAATATTTCTGAGTGTAGATAAATATTCCATTCCGTTTGATTTGATTTCTTTCTTTTGAGTGAACCGTAACAGAATGACATATCAAGATAACTCACCTCGCAGGAGAAATTACAGAACAAAAAATGTTACAGAAATACATAAAAATGTCCGATATATGCTTTCTAGGAAAAAATAGGTTTTCTGGTGAGGACAATGAAACTGTGATACGGGCAGATTTTATTACGAGATAAAGAAATAAACTATAGTAAAATATAAAACAATGAAATTTTCATGAAAAGCATGCATTTTTAGAACAGGATGAATAAGAGAAACAAATGTCATGAAATATTTTCAATCTGTTTCGGGACATTTTCGGGGCCTGATTCCTCCAGAAGCGTCTCAGTCAAATAGCAATCATGGGGTGCATTCCCCTTACGAAAACTATTTTTATTTTTACTTTTTCTTGTAAAGGTCAGTTACTTTTAGACGACTAAAGAAATCGTCTGAGACATACCGAGATATTTTTAGCAGTAAAGATGGAATCACGGAACAATTCAATAAATGTATTCACCAAATCTTGGACATAAGAAATATGCGTTAAAATACAATATAATGTAAATAAATTCGCGTTTGTTATATTTGTGACGTCATACTATAAGCTACACGCATAGAAAAGCCGGTGAGGATCGCATTCAGTATACAACAATAATGGGCTACGAGACGAGCACGCCATGAAAGGAAATAGTGTCTTTTCTTTGTTGTAAACATATTTTTTATGCATGATTTAGTAAAAAACAAACTTAAAACATAATATTTATTCTTGATTTTGATTGTAAATATCTTTATTTTGTGTGCATGTGTTGATAAATTTATACGGCAGCAAATCAGCTAGTTGGCAGAAAACAAAGTGCTATGTGAGTTCTTTTTGAATGAAAAAAATAACATCATTCAACATACTGTTGAGTATACAATATTGCTTAGTACTTAGTATTGATGATCATACAATTTTAAAGATAATCATATGTTTAACACAATTGCGGGCCCTTAAATATAATAAAAAACAAGAAGTATAATTTGGATGTGCGAGTATTACAGAGGTTAACGGTGTCGAAAATGAAATCGACGTGCTGAGATCAAATTCCGTTCTTAGGATGTACCAAAATGTCTGTGGGAAAAGTGTATGAAGTCATATTTTTTCTCTTCCCCCAGCTATAGACTAAATAGCGGTACAGCCAAATGACGTTCAGACACCGGTACCTAAACTGTCACCCAAGTTAAGCAACGTTGAGCATGGTCACTACCTCGATAGGTTATTAGTTGGGAATACCAGAACGGAGAGCCGAGTCCCATTCCATTTGGGTATGCAAATACCCTTGGGAAAGGTAGGAATGCGTCTCTTATCCCCCAGCTATGGGTTAATTAGTAAGACTTGTTTCACTAAATCATTATTATCTCAAATAAATTTTATAATCTAAAAATATTTTTTGGTTTTAGTTACCTGCAAATGGTTGATAAGCTGAAAAGTAGACATTGATTAATCAGTACAACAAGTTGGTAAAAAGAAAACTCTGAATTCAAATGACATGAGTTTGGCAATTCGGTTTAATAAAAACCTACTATCTACGGAAACCAAAATTGCAGCCAGTAGTGAAGAGAATCTGTGGCTCTATTTTGTAAAGCGGAGTGTCATTAAGTAGGAGAAGGGATAGTAACACAACTCCAAAATAGTTCGGGTAATTACTGTTTCTTTAGCGGAACCGAACAAAGAACTGTCAAGTGTAATGTATGAAGGCAAAAATATTAAAATCAAAAGATGAAAAGAAAAAAACGTAATGTAAATTAGGTTATATGATAAACAATTGAAGCAAGTGCAGAAACTCATCATCCGAATTCATATTAAAAGAGAGTGCAGCAGAATCAAGCCAGACTTGGGGTATGAAAAGTGCGTGTTCATCAAAAACAGGAACAAGGACCACGATATTTATGCTCAGCTTGCTATGCAGAAGGACGTGTGCCCGTTTTAATAGACTACGCAAAGGCGATCGACAAAGATCTGTTAGAGTTGCTCAGCGGTCTTGATATATTTGCGAGAAACGTTCAAGAATCTATGCTAACAGTAAACTACTTGCATACGGACAGGAAATGAGGCCAGCGAATATACAAAAATAGAAAGGGTTGTAAGACGAGGATGCATCTTTTCACCTGATTTATTCGACCTATACTGCAAGGTAATTCTGAGAGAACTAAAAATCCTGTCAGGATTCATAATTGGCGGTCACAATCTTAACTATATAAGATATGTAGATGACATCGTGCTGATAGCAGACACAGAAAGAAAACTACAAAACGTCCTACATAATGCAGCGAAGGAAACCGTGAACAAAAGGCTAAACATAGAAGACAGAATGAATGATCATCAGCAAAAAGAGGAGCCCGAAATACCAATTTCAAATCGGAGGTGCTAAAATCAAGCAGATACAGAATTCTAGATACCCGGGAAGGATTCTAACCGAGGAAGGAAAGTGTGACACTGAGATGTGAAGTAGTATTGGGATGGCTAAAAACTCATTCCAAAAGCTAAGCAGAATATTAAGAGACAGGAAAATTTCCTTCGAAAGAAAGAAAAACGTGTTAAACTGTTACGTTGTATCTGTACTCGTGTATGGCAGCAAATGCTGGACAATCTCCTGATATATGAAGAAAAGACGCAAAATGATAGAAATGTCGTTTACAGAAGGATGCTGAGGATTTTATGGGCGGTACTAGTGACCAACGACGAGGCTTTAGAGAGCATGGAAACAAAAAAGAAATTTATACTTAACATTAGGAAAAAGCAGTAGAAATTCCTGGAACATTGAATGAGAAAAGGGGCTTGGAAAATTTGATACTCACAGGGTGGATAGAGAGCAAGAGAGACAGAGGAAAGCAGTGTGTGGCATACTTAATTTGCTTGAGCAATAGTTTGAAAGACATAAAACAAAGTTATCAAGAGCTACAAAGGACAGGAAGATGTAGAGGGCTATGATCGCTTACGTCCTGAAGGGAAACGACACATAAAAAAGATTCTAGAGAGCAGAAGTCGAAGTCGTGACACCTAACTGCCGAATTTTAGACGGTATATTGAAATGCGATCAAATCATGCAATGGTTTAAATAAAAATATTATTTCATTGATAGTTCGTGTTTACATGCGGAGGTTTGCATCCCGAAATCAGAACTTGATTTAATAATGGCAAAGCTAACAAGAAAGTTAAAATACTATGTTAAAACTGTATATAACCCCTTAACTCTCTGTCTTCACACATACATAGACACATATATATCCGTTGAGCTCTGGCATCTAGTTCGCCAGTGTGAAATGATGTAAATTATTGGGGTTCAAATTCGGTGGTAGGAAGCGTGATAGAATTTCGTAGTATATATAAGAAAACAATTTACAACTGTATTAATTAAAGTCACCTTTCAACTCCAGTGACTAAAAACTTTATAATATATAACCTAGTAAATTTTATTTGAAATAACTAACTTTAGAAACAAAGGCTACACAAGTAAATAAATTAAAATAAAAAAATAATTTGCTATAAAATAATTACTGATTTGTATTTATCGATATCTTTCTTACCACACAGAGAAGTGGGGGGGTCAATCAACTACATTTAGTAAATTTATGAGATGTTACTTTCCTTAGTCATTTTAATAATATATACAAAAATATTTATCTTTATTTAGACTAAATAAATTGTTTAATGAATCCGTTTCCTTACGATTAGGTTTCTTAGACTGCAGCTTTATTGGTTCAAGCCTTTCTTGGGAGGCACTCAGTTACCTTTGTCTGTTATGCGATCGTCTTCTTTTAAATTGATCTTGAGATTGGCTTTGTCGATTCCGTATTTGTAGTTCTGTTGTTAATATTTTCTTTCGAGGCGGGGTCCAATTAGAGTCACTATTATATAAACGCATAAAAATTCAAGATCAAAAGATGTTGACAAAAATGGATGTATATAATGCCAAGAATGATCAACCAATCATAGATGCCCTTGACCGTCAAAAATAAGGAAGGAATATATTAATCAATCGGTTCAATGGCAATTGTTCTACTTGTGAAGTATGGATTTCATATTTACTGCATCTCTAACAATTACTGCCATGTTTTTTTTTACGGGAAGGGTCAGTCAATTAAGTGGTATAGGTGATCATATCTCTTTCGAGATATGACTGACTGGGCAGAAGACTTTTCCTGCAGTAGGTTGCCATTACTTTCTGCGCTAGACTGGTTGCTAACCAAAGCTATAGAACTCAATCTGTTTTGTTATTTAACCCGTATCCGGATGAAGAAGCAACGGATTAATAATTTTCTTAAGGGTATTTTCGCGTAAGTGAATGCAACGAATTCAACTGGAATTCAAACTCGGCATTCCGATTTCTCTTTTCGAGCCGAGACGATATCCGCTACACCACAACGTCAGTAAATTGTAAATGAAAATTAAATATTTAGTGTAATCACTGTATAAAATATAAAAATGTATTCAGTGTAATAACTATACAAAATATATGAAACAAAAATAGTTGTAAATAAAAATCTTGAAAAAATGATTTTCCCCATTTCTCAGAAGCATACAGTAACGTATATTTAGTGCCTAAAGACAGAAGTGTACGGATGGCTAAAAGCGTAAAACTGGTTTTCACCACGCAGAATTGATTTCTATGTGAACACACACACACACACACACACACACACACACACACACACACACACACACACACACTTATATGTATTTCCCTATAAAGGAAAACGTAATTGTTCAGTTTTGATAACTTACAGCTTATTAACGTTTACGACTTGTTTCTTAATTTGTTTTATTTTCATTTTGTTACTCAGCTGTCCGTTGCTTTTCATAATTTTCTGTTATTGATTGTTGGTTTTTCTTTTTAAATTGAATTTTTGTTAGCTTGCAGGTTTTCTGATTTTTATACCAAACAATTTCTCTCTCTCACTCTGTTTATATATATATATATATATATAGATAGATAGATAAAAATTGTATATTTGGGCAACAATCTGTGTTTTATGCAGGTTTCGTTAAAAATATCAGACATGGTATTATTATTAAGCTTTTTATATAATTTTTCATGTGTTCTCATCCTTTTTTTTAGAGCGCAAAATATATAAAAATTATCCACAGGTTTTGTACTTTCGAGCGCTTTCGGCTATACGTTTAACCATTATCAGGAATGAATTTTATTTTACTTGTAAAAAGTCATGTGTAAATTTTATCTAAGCGTTATAAGTTTATGTCTTTGTTATCTTTAATGAAACCTGTGTACATACGTGTGTGTGTGTGTGTGTGTGTGTGTGTGTGTGTGTGTGTGTGTGTGTGTGTGTGTGTGTGTGTGTGTGTGTGTGTGAAAATTCTTTTCAGATAGAGTGTATCTGTAAAGGAACAAAATAAATAAAATTACAAGCGGAAAAACTATTTTTAGCCGAGGCGTTTCATCTTCCGAGGGACATTATAAAGGCAATGGAGTATTTATGAAAACGAAACGCATCGGCTCAGAATAGTTTTTCTTTTTATCTTTTTATTCATATATATAAAAAATATGTGCGTGTAGACATGTCCTTTTTTATACATACGAGTGTGTAAATTTAATATGAAGTTGATGAATGGATTACTTTTGAGGATAATTTTTTGTCGGTTGATTTGGCAAAATTATTAGATATATCTTGTGTTTAGATAAGTCATTTTAGGGCATTTGTAGACAGTGTGCTATACTGTATTCATTGAAAAGGAAAGACACCTTATCTCTAAGACATCAGTAAGTCTGTTAAGTGGCATACGTGATACACACTAGGACGATCATGTCTCGATAGAGACATGACTGATTTGGCTGAAGATTTTCCTGTAGTGGGTTGCCATTTCTTTCTGTGGGTGACTGGTTGCTATATCTTATAAAGTTAAGATTGTGACCGCCGATAATGAATCCAGACAGGATTTCTAGTTCTCTCAGAATTACTTGGCTGTATAGGTCAAATAAAGTCGATGAAAAGATACATCTAGTTTTGTATATTTGCTGGATTCATTTCAAGTTTGCTGCTATGATAGATTCTTGAAAGTCTTTCATGAATATGTCAAGATTGCTGAGCAACTGTAACAGATCTTTGTGGCGTACTTTGTGGCGCACCCAATCTGTCTTGCTATTCAATCTATATCTGGAGGCAGAAAAGATGGATCCAGCCATTTCCCAAATGTATTTGCGCGTAAGTGAATGCAACGAAATTATGTTTTTGTATGATATACCACTTCTAATATGGCTGTGACTTGTGTACATCTTTAAAAGTGATGTGTTTATATATTAACTCTATATCTTTGTTATCAATTATACGAAGTAAAAAAATCTTCCCTTAAATTACTTATTTTTCTCTTTCACCTTTCCATTTTCGATGTTTCTTTTTTTTTGTTTTTCAAATGAGCGGACTACTTACTTGGCAGGGAAAAGCCCCCGCACACATAGGGAGAATCGGTAGAGTGATTTCTCTTTGTGAGTAAAAGGTCACGTTTCCGAAGTGTCAAACCCGTAATCAATGGAACGAAAAACAACATGAGGAATAAATGTTCAAAACGTACATCCAGTTTCTGCCCGGCTTATCAACTTATCAATACTAACTTTCCTCTTCTGGCTTCTCAACCTTTCATCAGCTAAAGTTTCCACCCAAACACGCGTGGGAAGAAATCTACGTATAAAGACATGTGTCCATCCGATTATTGTAAGCCATTAAAAACAAAAAAAGTAACTCCGAAAGACATGCTTGAAAGTTACTGAAGTTCATTTAGTAGTTTTCCCTGCTTGTTTATTTCCAAACCCTTTTATCTGTAAATCTTGCTTCGGAATTATGCTTCTAAATAAATATATAAATACCGTAGGAATGTAAAGCGAAATATGTAACTATGTGAATGCATTGAATGAGATTTATCATTAAGTAAACAATGAAAACTAAAGAACTCCAAAGCTACAATGCAACAAATTACATAGCAATTTTCAAACAAAAATTTGTAGTCGCAATAAATAAGTAATATAACATTTTTGGAAGCACGTTACGAATTCAAGGTAGAAACCCTTAAGGTAAGCACTAGTGACAACAGTTACTTTCCCGAAAGAAAGACAAGAAAGAGATGAGATTAAAGAAACTAAACAGCTGACAACGTCAAGAAATGAGTCAAAATATATAATGTTAACATTGTGGAAAAACGATATATATGAGACGTTTGGAATTAGAAGGTGCTTTCTATCGCAAAATAATTATAATAAAAAAAATCGTGTTTATAATTTGTCGACTTTCGAAATGCCATAATTTTTATCTATTTGATATAAACCACTTAATATTTTGAAAGAAGCTAAAAGCAGCTACTTTAGCATACAAACACTTACACTTAACTGATTATCTGATACATGGCGGAAAGTATCTTATTGTACTGAAGGCCTCAGATATAATTATATATATATATATATCAAGAACAACTTTACGGAAATCTATGTGAAAGTGAGAAAGTTTTGGCGCTACGGCTTTCGACCTTCATCAGACGAAAATGTTGTTGTTATAAATTTCCCTAATATTTTGTTAAGCAAAAATTTCAGCGATAGGAATATATTCTCAATAATGTTGATTTGAGTGCCTATGTGGCTATCATGTTCCTTTTTCGACCATGAGATTTCGTGTCTCATCACGGTCGATTCCGGTTTCGAACTATATCTGGGTCAATTTGTTAGGATGAACACTTTGGCCAAGGGAGTCAATCAATCAGAACATATGACACTTTTTGGACAGTGCTTAAAATCCATATCGGGGGTTAGCCCATGCCTTGTGAGTGAAAGTGGTTGACGGCTCTGTTTGGAAACGGTCACTCGTTGCGCTAGCATGAAACCACAATCATCGTGACCGAAAGTTTGAGCGTTCTGACCTTGTACAAACTGTTGACCACAATTATTCAATCTCTCAGAAGCTAGCAAATGTCTGATTAGCATAGTTGTAGTATCAACTACAAGTGTGCTCTTTGGGTGCTGAAAAACATAAATATGTATGAGTAGGCATCTGCAATAATGACCTGCTAACCGGTCTAGTAACGTGTCTGTGTTCGGAAACGAGTAACCGGTCATTATTTTAGACATCTATTTTGGACAACTGGATGGCCAATATATTTCTTATCGAAGTCGAATGCAGAGTTTTTTTTATTGCAAATTCGACCTTGGTAAAACTGTGATTTTTAACAATAGAAAGGAGGAAGTATTCGACACTGGACTCGTCAGGAGTACCTACACCGAACCTCCCACCTAGAAATAAGGCTCAACTAAATAGCGTCCACATTACAGCCTCGCTGGTCTCTAAGATGATCTCAAAACTTGACCGTCACAAAGTAAGCGACGAGGACGGAATCCCAATCATAGTCCTGAAGAAATGTGCCCCGGAGTTCTCCTCTGTCCTCTCTAAACACTATAACCTCTGCCTATCTGCTTCCTGTTTTCCTGCCTGTTGGAAGTCCTCCTGTGTAGTTCCTATATTTAAGAATTCTGGCGAACCCTCAGACCCCGCCAATTACCGCCCTATCAGTCTCCTTCCGATCTTCTTGACAAAATACAACGGAGAATCTGTAACGTGATCGATACTGACTTGGCAAACCGGCTTCAACCACTTTCTCACCGGCGTGATGTGATTTCCCTGTGCCTCTTCTACAAATACTTTCATGGCTTCTGCTCCGATGAACTTAGATCATTGCGCCGCCTAGGTATGAATTTACACGAGATACTAGATTAGCAACTAGTTACCACACTTTTACAGTCAAACAGATAAGATGTAACTGTAATTTCAACTCCGCCAGCTTCTTTTCTCGCGCTTCACGCCTGTAGAATTACCTTCCACATGTCTGCTTTCCCGACAGCTACAATCTCCAGTAGTTTAAATGTAAGGTCAAGAGACACCTTCTATCACACTAACTTGCATCTATTCTCCCAACACTCTCACCATCTGCCCAACCCTCATTCTCGGTATCCTTACCCGTCTATCACCCTCCTTCTGATTTTTCCTATATCTAACCATCTTTTCTGACCACTCTATGTAAGCCCCTGCGCAATAGTGGCAGTGAAATCCCTTGCTCGGGGTGAAACGATTATAAAAAAAAAATATTAATACTTCAGGATTGTGGAAAGACTGCAAGTTTGTGGATCCTGTCACAGTTATTTTGTTTTACTCTCAAGACTTCCGAGCAAAGATTTCTTAGCGCTTATACTCTTATTAAAATTTAGTATGAAGCATCACTAATTAATCCCCAGAAGTCACTTTTGTTTCAAAACAAATCTTTATTGTGAGACATCAGTATGTGTGTACACGTGTGTGTGTGTGTGTGTGTGTAATAAGCATACGTTAGTCAAAAAGGTTACTATAGAAACAATGACAATACGAAATGATGTTATCATAGCAAAATAATCACAATATATATTATGTATATATATATAATGTAAGAATGATGGAAAAACTAATAAATAAATAATTACATTTTCCTATTCAACAAAACATGGCCAAGAAAAGTTTGCTGACTATATCTATATATATATATATATATATATATATATATATATATATATAGCTCTATTAGGTCTCATTTAAATACACATGGAGTCTTACCATGCTCTATCCGTAACATAATTGTAGAAAATAAAAAAGTATATTAGCATCATACACATCTAAGAAAAGTTTAAAATAATGGTAGCATTATTAATAAAATATAAAAAAACAACATTTAATAATTTCAAATATAATCACGGCCACAATGTGCTGATCATAATTGAAAAATAAAACTGTCCAATAACTTTAGATACATGCATAAAATAATCCGTATATTTATATAAAAAATGAAATGAATCCTTGATAATAGCTAATATACTATGTATCTAAGGTATGTACAAGGTTAGGGTTAGACTTCGGAATCTCCTGCAACTCTTCTGGACTGTCTCTTTGTTTAAGTTAGTGAAAGCTCCATAATTATTTCCTTCAGTCACATATTTGGTGTTGCAAGGAGTAACTGTGCTCAGCACATAATAATCAACTGGATTGCAGTTAATTGGATTGCAGTCTGGGGTCACAGTTTGGGGGTTAGGTGGCACTACCTCCTAAAAGAGCTTGATGCGGGTCTTTGTGTTAAGTCTGCGGCCTCCATCAACAAATTCGGGATTTTTTTCTTATCAGAATGATCTGAGTCAGGCTTCTGAGCTACCGTACCTTCGTAATCATCATCAGACTTTCATTTCATTCTTTTCAAATCCGTGCACTGTCCTCAGATTGATACCTAAACATCCTGAAATGTGTCTATTAGAGCTTCCGGTGTGAATGACAAGCATTACAAGCATTGCAGTATGCCATTTACAAATTTCCTGTGACGTGAATGCTGGTCGTTTTCTCAGTGCCTAACTGACCCTCGTATACTGTGCTGTCGACAAAATAAAAAACGAATCACATTATCTTCTTGATGTTAAGTTGAAATTCATCAAGGACTGCACCGTAGTTATTTGATCTCCTGCCCAAACAATAAAATTGCACAAAATAGCTATTAGAAAAATTACAAAATCTTGCTCCTCTCTGTTAACTCATACACGAAAAAACTAATTCTACACTGAATTAAAAACTTTAAACATAATCTCATTAATAATGACTTTTCTAATTTTATCGTTAATGAACACATTAAACGTGCCATTAGAAATATTAACATAAAAAATAAGATAGTACTTACTCAAACCGACTTTCTATACCGTAATCAAATGCATTCTAACTATAAAATAGAAAAATCCTATAATTCTCGTAAGTACTAATACATATATTCCCCACTGATCCCAAAAAAAATTACACACTAGTCTATTTAACACAACCAACTTGATCATACGTAATAACTCTTCTTTGTCAAAAGGTCGTTGTATACAAATTTAGATGTTCTTTGGGAATTTGTATCTCAGACAAAAAGGTAAGTACATATGTTGGCTTGACGACAAAAACATTATCAAAACGTCTTGCCCTCCATTTATAGTATACACGTTATATCGCAAAACATTTTCAGTCCACCATCACAATACAGGAAAATACTTGTTGACAACACTAATATACTACACCATTAAAATAATAAACAAAAACTTCAAATTCTCGAGGCCTTCTATCATATATCAAAATCAACCAACCAACACAGAACAAATTTCATTAGGAGTATTGTAGCAATTTGTGATTATCCATCTTGCATTGGAAACGCTTGCTTACAAACCTTCGTAACCAGAACGAATAATTTACAAATAATTATAAGATAAGCGTTTAAAAAAATCACCGTCAAAACGATTACAATTACATTAAGTTTGTCTTTGTAATCCACACTTGAGGATGATCTCGGAATAGATCGAAAGTACTTAGGTAAATAAGAACTACGGCGCTTTCCTTGCTGAATATTAATTTGAAATTTTATATTTCTTCTGATTTATTTTTAATCTTGAAATAAAAATTTTGTTTACACTAAATATAAGGAGGACATTGTTGATACAAGGAGGACATTGTTGATACAGAGTTTTTAATACAGAAAAAAAATCTTGAAATATTTATGAAACTAGAAGCATAATAAAGTTCTGAATAGTACACTTGTCACAATCATAATATTCACGATTTTCATATAACATTCTTTTATCTGTTTAATTGCGGTTTATTTATTTTTGAAAAAGTGTGATTAGTGTCACGACATTAAAACTAATTTTATTTTAATACAGCCTTATTCAACGGGCACAAAAATGCCCTCTCTATTAAAATATAAGCCGCGGCGAACCACTCACTACTAGCTACACTACTGAGCGTAGTTTAACTCTTAATAAATGGGCGTCATCAAATGATGTATTATTGAAGATGAACTGATATAACCAACACAGGATTTAAACATTACAGGCAACATTTTTTCATGGTTTAAATTTAAGTGGCAAGACAAGTGTCTGCATAATTTTAGCAGGAAAAGAATAGAAGAATTATGAAAAATACGTGTAAACAACGCCTAATTACATTATTCATAGAATGATTCCAATTTTATGTCTTCAATTTTAAAACTAAATCAGTTAAATATTATTTTCATAATTTTGTAAATAATTAGAACGAAAAGTAAACATAAAAATTTTGCCATTTTGCCAGTTCGTGCAATACTTACTCACCGCTGAAGAGTTCATCTGGCACAACTCCACAGCTGATAGATGCTTTCACAGGCATCAAGATTTGTTAGATTAGGTCAATACCTAAAGCAACAAATCGAGGGAACCATTTATTTTTGCTGGCGCATAGGCACAAGTGAGTCTCAAATCCATTGAACAAATATAATTGCTTGACAGAGTGGCTTGTTCACTATTACTTTCAGACACTTTCAACATATTGATATAATATATCAGTAGAAGATTGAATCAATTATTCAACCTGGCATGTTGTTTTTAACTAAGTTTTCAGCTGAAATATAATTACAAAAAGATCATCTTGATTTCACTTTTTGTAACTATTAGGTTCGAAACAAAATTCCTGCACAATTTTCTATATATATCCAATAACAATTGAACAGGAACTTACTTCCAAACAAATAGTGATTTTCTAAGGACGAAAATGTGGGGCACCCAGTGAGGATAGAATTCAGTACTCCGGCGTAACTGTTTTAACGAGACAAGCTTGCTAACATTACACCTCGTTCGGGTACCCTTAACAATTCACAAAATATTTTAACATATTTTTTTATTTTTAAGATTTCATGGACTTAATGTTTTATTATTATTTATTTATTAAGATTTATGCCATTCTTTCGTAATTAATTAAAGAATTTTATAAATGTTATATATTTATTTTTAATTTTTAGAACTTAGTTCATTTTATTATTTATTTATTATAATTTTATGGATTTTCTCCTTTTATGTTCTCTGTCTCTTCAAGACGTTGGTGATCATGGCTCTATATAACATTAATTTAATGTTACTGATTAACATGCTATAACCCAGCATTTTCCAAAGGGTAGCTGTTTTTTTTTGAGACAGAAACCAAGTCAATTTTTCCATAAAAGTTTTGTTTCAAGAGTACTTATCCTCATGGTCATTTCCTACATAATCTTCTTACACTAAAATCTCATAATGTCCATCATTACCATTTTAACACTAACCCTTTAATTTGAATAGCTCGCGAAACTTTTATTAGATGAAATTTAGTATTAAAAAATCTATAAAAATTGTCTTCCTAGAAGATATCGTAAAATAGTGCCGTTCTGTTATTTTCTAAAAAGTATTTGTTTCTTTATTATATTTCCTCGGATTCATCGGTAAACGGTGTTATATTTCTTTTTCTTCATGTCTTCCTGTTGAAACTGTTCTATTTGAATTGAATTGCATTGACCTGCATGAGGTAAACAGGCAAGAAGTCAGCTTTAAATTCCAGCAAGAATTTTCACTTGTGAGATTACATTTATAGAGTGCTGTGTAATCCTCAATGTGGCCGTCACATTTATTCATCTAAAATCAGTTCTTTTTTTATTTCTATCTTTTTTATTTCTATCTTTTTATATTCTATATATGCCTCTCTCTTTCATACACGTACACACATATGGACAGCAATCATTTTATGCTTGGTACCTTCACTATAAAGGGCTAGGAGTATTTTGCAATTTTTAAAAATATTTTCCATCGTCTTTCAATTGTTTTTTAAGCTAAGTGTGTAGAAGAATTTTCCGTAGGTTTTATTGTAACCCGAAACTTTGAAGTCGGTCGAAAGACAAGTCAGCTTTTATTAATTTATTGACTATTGTGGTTTTAGTTATCTCATAAGCACTTTCTACTCGCCTTGAAATACATTAAATTCTCGTCATTTTCCGTATTTAATGGGGGTTATTGATTTGTACTATGTGATATAAATATTTTATTATGCAAAAACAATGTTTTCATGAAACAAATGGTATTTACCACCTGCTGGTAAAACATTCTGGAAAGAACTTACATTTATATATCATTTAAGTTTTAGCTCATGATATCTATCCTTATACAAGTATTCATAACATCTTTTGTGGGTGCAATATAAATTCATATCTCTGAATAAATGCACAAAATGTTCTCATAACTCAATAATTTAACAATATTTTTTAAACTCATTGTTTAAAATTTCACTTGCTGAGTATTCACTCTATTAGTAAAAAATATTTTAAACTGGGGACCAAGTGACAGCAACTATCCGCATTTTTCGACACTCTTAAATTATTATTTGAACTTGATAGCTGCTGCTTTCAAAATGAATTGACCACAACTTTTTCAGCTTCCAACGCTGTTTCAAAAAAATCATTGCAGACAGCCATGTCGTTTTCTAGATTGTTACAATTTTTAATCGAATTTGCCATCAATCCAATCTTGATACCAGTGGATTTAACATAGTTCCGAATGTTTTAAAATTCACTCAGATCCCAGACGAGGTTCTGGTATTCTTTGTTTCAGTAGTTTTTCCTCATCACTCTCATTTACAAAAACCTCATGACGTTGTCTGTACTGAAGTTTTTTATAACCTTTCACAACGCCCATTATAGTGAAAAAATGTATATTATTTATTGTTTTAATTTTAATATTTTTCTAAGATTGCGAAAGGTTTTTTAAAATTTCCATTATTCTAATCTCATGGCGTTTTGGGTTCTCCTAGATAAGATTCTTCAAAACTCCATTTTTTACTATAGCAGTAATTTTCATTATTTACATTATTCGGACTATTGTTTCATCTTTGTTGCCATTTGTATGACGTTTTGGTCGCTGTACTCTCCGGCCTTCTTCAGGTGCTAGGAATTTTGAACCGAACCCTTTATTACAATCACTAAGGTATATCATTCTCATTTCTTGTGCAAAGCCACTTTTCAGCAGTCATGAGTTAATTCACTCTAACCTAACTCTCTAAGTTACTTGTTTGCCACTGTTGTAGCCTCGTATTAGACTCACAAGTTTTGGGTCAAGACACTGGAACTAACCAACAGCTATATATACCGGTCCATGTGTCCTTAAATTATCGTAATAAAGGGATCTGTTCGAAATTCCTAGAATCTGAAGAAGGCTGGAGTGTACAACGCCCGAAACGTCGTACAAATGGCAACAAAGATGAGGACAATAGTCCGAATAATGTAAATAGTGTAAATAGTACCTCATCTCAGAAATATAGCGGTAATTTTACAAGATAATTTCTTTCCTTGAAATTTTATTCTAGTTTTCACGCTTTGTTCTGTCTTCGTTTTGTACGCAATTGAATAGGGTACATGCAAACATTTTTATTAAATATATTAACAGATTATATTAATAAAACTATGGATTCATGATTAGAGGGAAATAATCAGAGAAAAAGAAAACAGCAAAGCATTTGAGAAAGAAAATTGAAGAAATATCAAGTGTGATAGAATGTTTCGAAGAAAGAATGCAAAACGAAAAAAAAAAATTAACCAAGAGAAACGACAGAGAAAGAAAATATGACAAAATCCAATACTAGAAAATATCTAAAGATACAGAAATAAATGCAAAAACCAATTTTGAGACTCTGAGAAAATGTGCTACAAACAAAGTAAAATTCACAAATAAGTATTTTTCATTCTTAAGATCAAGATGGTAAATTGCTGCTATGCCTCGGCAGTAATTATAAGGGAGCAAACAGAACTTGCTTTTCTCGATTAATTTTTTTATTACATCTCACATCAGTTGAAAGACAGAAATATGATTTCTGCTTTCTGTCGATGGATAATTTGACTGCAAAAGATGACGTTCGTACGTTTGTGGGTGCAGGAAAGCAACTAAAGTTTGGGTAAATACCATTTCTGATTTGAACGAAGAAAACAATCGGTGATTTCTAAATTACTCTGATGCACTCCTGGTCTTTCATTGATGATTTGTACTCAAGCACATACATAATGACTGGGAAAGAAAAGAAACAGAACTGACTGAGAAAGCGGCAGCGTTAAGGAGTCTCTCCATTCAAACACGCATGCCTAAGCGGCTTAATAAACTTAGCAGCCAATTAATACATCAAAGTAATTGACTTAAATTATCTTCATCTTTGATCAATAAAAAATCTTCAATTAACACCAAGTTTCTCAAAATAACAAAAAAGGTTAATAACAATTCATAAGATTTTCTACGAAGTAACATGTTTCTATTTTGCAGAAATATGTTTTGAACAATTCTGTGTGGGAATATATATAAATATGCACATATGTATATATGTCTGTATGTATGTCTTATTGCGTGTTTGTCGAACTCTAATGATAACATATAAATGGCGTGAATTTTTTTGGTATCTCGATAGGAGGAGGCAAGGAAAATTTTATGACCACACAAAGAAGCGCCACACTAAAATTTTGATATTTGATCATCATTTGTGAATATATATATATATATATATATATATATATATATATATATATATGGTGTTAAATATAGGAGACAATTAATGTCTATTATGTTTAATCATGAGCCATTCTAAACGTATTTTGGCTTTAATTTCAGTTGAAAATAAAGACAAAAATTCTCCAACATTTGGATAATTATTGATTTGCTTCTAAGCTTTCGGCTCACATGTGTCATCTTCAGAGAGGTTATTTAGACTGAAATATAATAACATCCACCATCACCGACGATTTTATTTTGTGTTGACATAAAACTCCGCTTGGCAACAGCAATAGTTACCAAAAATAATAAACGCAGTTCTCAAATTTGCAATGCGATTTTATTACGTCACACCGCGTGATAGCGCGAAATGACAACAAAAACATATAGTCAAATGTAATTCAATATGTTATGTCCGGATTTAAAGGTCATTTTATTGAGTGTTGGTTGTTTAGATTTGATGTACGTGGCCTCCAATATCTGCAGGTTCCTCATACTGTGTGTATGAGTAAGGATCACCGTATTGTTGACCAAAATCTGTCTGATATTACCTACATGTTTATGTTTTTCAGAGAAATGTTGTTTAATAGTACTCTGATCAGAAAGATGACATGTAAATCTACGGGAGAGCGTGGTTGTAGTAAAGCCAATATATGTACTGGGTTTTTTATTAGTATCAGAGATGCAATCTCTGAATGGGCATGTAAATTGGTACACTACATCGGTTTTTTGTAGAGAATTTAGTTTAATGCTTGTAGGGTTATTATAGACTATGAGGTCAATTGTTTTGAAATTTTTATAATATATATGATTAAACATAATAGACATTCATTGTCTCTTATATTTAACAGCATATGTTTAGAAAATTATTTGCCGCCTCGATATACTATATATATATATTATATATATATAACAAAGGAATAAGAACAAAGAAAATAATTGCAACGTTCAAAATATTAATTTAAAAGAGTGTTCAATATAAATATAGAGAAATGAATATTTATTATGAATTATTGCTTTAGAACATGTACTACAAAATTGTACATTTTGTTTCGACATTGACCGAACAATATTTCATCAGAGAGTTGATAATAATGATAATAAACATTTTGTTGAAAAAAAATTAAAATAAATTACCACTTCCCTTTATTTTTTAATGTTTTTGGTACATGGTAAAAAAGATATTTCCTCTTCCTTTTCTTTTTATTTATAGACATACAATTCTTATTTAATGCCAAAAGATTTGAGTCCAGACACATTGTAACCAATGTCAATATCTGTCTATAATTCACTTCCGGCTAAATTTTAAAATTTATCTCTTAGCCATTTCCATTGGCTCTCCTCTCTATATTTTCTCACTTATTTTCCTCTTCTTTCTTTTCCTTTTCTTGATTTCTCATCTTATTTTCTGATATTTTCTTCCCTCTTTCTTTTCCCCACTTTTTTAACATTTTTCTACTCCGTACCAAAAAAATCAACAAATTGAAGGTAAGTGGTGGTTTTTAATTATTTTACCAATAAAACCTTTATTACTATCATTATTAACTACCTGATGAGACATCTACAAGGGTGATGTCTGTAGATTGTGCCAAGAAGAGAAGTTAGCCATAGCATAATTTCCAGAACGAGAAAGGTTCCTCAATGAAAGGTTCGAAATAATGTCTGGATGTAAACACTTCAGAAAATATATTATAGGATCATACAAACCTGGATGAAAATATTTACAATTCTTGATCAGCTCCTCCCTTATTTTATCCAGTTATGCATTCGAAAATTTCTGTTATGTGTTCGAAAAAAAAAGAAACGTTGGAAAAACGCCTGAAGATACCAAAAGGTTGAAACCAATGTTTTGTAATCGGATAAATTCTGAATTTAAATATTTAAAAGCTCTACATTATATATGAATTCAGCACTTTTAATACAACTAGACAGTGATCTGATTTAATGCTGACCAATAACTGGTTAGTAACCATTTTATACAATCACACACACACACACACACACACACACACACACACACACACACACACACACACACATATATATATATATATATATGTGTATATATATATATATATGTGTGTGTGTGTGTGAGTGTGTGTGCGTGTGTGTAGGAATAAATGATGAACCCTAAAAACGGAGAGAATAATCAATCCAAACAAATTATCTAATTGTTTTATTATAATCGTGTCGCCCCAAGCAAGGCATTTTACTGCCACTGTTGTGCAGTGGGTTACATAGGAGGAATGTTATGAAGAGTGAGAGGTTTCAAGGGGTCTCAGGAAGAGAGTAGGAGAGGGAAGAGATTACTGATGAGAGTGGAGTAGACGAGGAGGAATGTTATGAGGAGTGAGATGTTGCAGGGGGTGTCAGGAAGAGAGTAGGAGAGGGAAGCGAGTACTGATGAGAGTTGGGTGGACGAAGAAAAAGCATGAGAGGGAGAGGATGTAAGTTAGTGAGACAGGAGACGACTATTGACTTTACAATTAGATTCTTGGAGATCGTGAAAGCAAGTATGCGGAAAATAATTCCACAGGTGGGAAGATCGAGAAAAGAAACTGATAGAGTAGAATTTGCGTTTACAATTTATTGGTTTAACAGTAAAAGAGTGGGACCTAGTTGCTAATCTTGTGGAAAATAATAAATATATAAAAATAGAGAGCTCAATGGATATTATCCGTAGCAATATCAAACATTGAGAGAAAAGTCAACACATTCTTTTGTTATCCCGCTCAACCCCACCCCACCGCCATATATTTGCTCAAGTTTATCAACTATGTCACGCGTGGCTTTCACTTTTCTCTCCTTCCCTCTATTCATCCCGTGAGCATTAGATTCTCCAAGCCCTCCTCCTTCACTACATATCCCAGAAACTTCAGCTGTCTTTTCCTGATGTTAAGTATCGTTTTCCTTTAAGTTTACATCTTCTCCAAAATATCGTCGTTGCTCACATGTTCGGCCTATGATATCTCAATATCTTTATGTAGAACAAAATTTTGATTGTTTCAAGCATTTTGTTCATCTTTGATGAGATTGTCAAGTATTCGTTGCCATATTGAAGGACAGAAATCACATATCAGTCCAGAACTCACTTCGTCGTTTCTGGCGAAATCATCTCAAATGTCTCTCAATAGTCTATTTAGCTTCTGGAATGCATCCTTGGCCATGTCAATATGCATTTGAATCTCAGTGTTTCATTTTCCATCCTATATTAGGACATTTCCAATGTATTTTAAATTTTTGTACCTGCTTAATTTTAGTATCCCGACCTGTAGTTGGTATTTTGGGCTTCTCTTTTTACTGATGACCATGCATTCAATTTTCTTGTAGATTATATATGGTCCTTTCTTTTCGCTTTCATTAGCTACTTTTTGTAGGAGGTCTTGAAGTTTTCTTTCCTTGTCTGCTATCAGCACTGTATCATCTACGTATCTTATACTGTTCAGATTGGGCCGCCAGAGATGAATTTTGGCAGGACATCAAGATTGTCTCACTGTATAGATTGAATAGTTCTGGTGAGAAGACATATCCTTTTTTACACCCATTTCTATCTTTGTATATCTGTTGAACTTGTCACTTAAATTATCATGTTTTTACCTGGAATTAATCTTTTAATTCGAGTTCGAATTTGATTAAATTTTTCAGTTCGTAACCAAAACGGTAAGTATCGACATGTTCTGCTTCTGTTTATGGTATACGATATAAACGGAATGTCATACGATTCTGATGGAAGCAATGTAACTTCGATTTAATTCTTTTTTTCGATCCATCACCGTATTATCTAAGTTCGATGACAACCACTATCGATAATATACCCAAAGATAATTCGATTCCACTTCAACTTTTAGAATGAAAATTAATGAAGGGTCGTTTTTTTCTTGAAAAATTTGAAAGTAAAACACGTGAATGGGATTCATCATTGTTTCGTAGCGCTAAGGTTTGAAAAGACTGATATATGTGTATATGTATAAATAATTGAGTTGAGAATCTTCTTCGGGTGATACTGTTACAGAATATATATATTTTGTAACAGGTGTAACTCGTGTAGAGTTTCTGAAAATATGAGATGCAAACAGGCATCAAATATTTATTTCATAATATGAATAATATCTGTTGATATGCAATTTCTGTTTTTTTCTTTTAAAGATTTAATTATATGGTAATAAACTATATAAGATTATCGTATTCAAAACAACTCAAGCATTTTAATCAATTGTGTACTTCTTAGATTATTAATGTATATTACTAAAATATGATAACATTCCTAAGCTGTAATCTAAAGTGCTAAAGTGTTTACCACTTTCAAGACAAAATGCTGGTTTATTTGAATAACTAAACAATTTAATTATAAAAGCCACTAAAGAAGACAACAACAAACAAAACACAATCGAATATTTATAAAAACCACAAAAATACAGATGGAAAAAGAAATAACAAAACACAATTATTTAAAAATTTCATTTTTAAAACTGAGTATGCGAAGTAGTTATCTCACTTATGCAAGAAACTTTATGTTGGAGAATATGTGAGATGCACATTATATAGATATAAATCATATATCATATAGATGTGAATTTAAAAAATCATATTTCTCATCATCATTATGTTCAGTCCGACCCACACGTAGTAAGAGCGAGTAAATCCTGATTGTCTGAATGGAGACGTGCTGAGAAAGATGCATAATTTTTATCTTCCATTCCCTGTAAACATGCGTTTCTCATTTTAACCCATATCCTCTTGATATCAGTTAAATTAACACGTTCTTGTCCTTATATATTTGTGGTAATTTTGTTTAAAGTTCGTATTTACTTTTATTTCGTATGAAAACTTGGAAAAATGACAATATAATTTATTGAAAGTTTTACTTTCCAAAATAATAGCATCTAATTATAGTTTAAGATATAATAAAAAAAAGAAGGCGTCAATTTAAGATGAGACCAGTAGGATATGGCTTTAATTCGGCTATTTGCCAAGTTTTGTTCGAATAAGTTCACGGACAAATGCCAAACGTCTTTTATTTGATATCAAGTTTTGATGTAATATTTTCCCCACAATCACACATAAAGAGACAACCATCTTTATATTTAATTACTGATCAAAGTTTCGAGCGGTTATACACAAAAGTTTGAGGTTCATATATTAAGAAGGCTATGTTAGCGATAAAATGAAAATAAAAAAAAAACAAGATATTTATTGTAGGGAATTTTATATGCAAGAAAATTGAATCGAAGAAACTGGAGTAATAAAGACGATGTTTGAATAAGAATGCAAGTAGTATCTAAAGTTTTCTTTACATAATTTACAATCAGACTAATATTTTTGTTAGGCATAAAGATGGCTAACATATCTTAGGCGTTGCTGCTAAAGTTTCCGTAGCAAAAGTTTTACGGGATGCAGTTGTCAGCTCCACGCCTAACCAGTTTTAAATATAGTAAACGTTCTCCAAAAATTGGTTGTCGACTAAGGTTATATAGGTTTTCCTATTAAGACAAATCAAAGTTATCAGAAAATAAAACAGTGTTATTGGTGAGATTTTATTGATTTCAATATTGGATCGTGTTCTTTGAGTCATGGCAATTATGTGTGACAAATAGTATTGCCGAAATGTCCGCCAAGGCTTCGGTCTATGGTCAAAATTTTTGATGGCGTCTCTGCATAGTTGCTCCTCGATTGCACCAATATACCTTAACATCTCATCTTTATATTGTTGTCGGCTTGTTAGCATAAACCTTACTTTTGAGATGACCTCAAACGAAGAAATCTAAAGGCGTCAAATCGCACGATCGTGGTGGCCAACTTACATCACGGGTTTGAGAGATGATGCAACCTGGGAACTTCTCATTCAATAAAGCCAAATGCATTTTTGTTTTAAAACCTATTTTCGTAATGAACTTTAATAACTTTAATACATTGTTTGATTGTTAATCCTTCTGTGATTGAATCAGCCAAAGACTGAAGTTGTAAAATCTGAAAGAAATTTAAAAAAATCGTTAGACACTTAAACTTAATTCACATTTAAAATCGGTTCAAATTATTGGAACCACCTATAGAAAAAATCTGATCTGTTATTTTAACACTAGGAGGGTAAGAGACATACATTCACATATTTCTGAAGAGTAATGATGTCTGGTGGGATTTGAACTAGTGCCGATCATCTTTTCCGCTGCAATATCCACTACTCTAAAATGACTATTGGTGTATATAGCTTCTTATACTTGATTCCAGATATATATTTTCACTTTTTTGCTTCTATCTTTTGTTTAAAATTAACAAACTTTTTTTTATATTTGTGTTTGTTTATGTTTGTATGATTTCGTAATTAGTCTTGATTTCTATTGTTTTTGTTTACCTAACGTTTTACATATTTAAGAAACTGTTCATTCTTTGAGCATCTAAAACACGTCATCTATATAATGTTTACATAAATACGTTATATATATTATAAATCTTGTCATAGCCGGTGGTGATAGTGTGAGCAAGCTTCCACTGTTTGTAAAATGCTTCCGTGACATACGTCTCAAATAGTTTCTTAGAACTAAGTTCAGCTCCAAATCGGTGAATGGACGAAGGCGGAAAACTAGTGTCTCATAAGCAGTTGCTTTAGGTAGATGGCGATCAACATTCCAGGAAGACAGTCCATGTAGTGGAAAGAGAAGGATGATTTTAAACCTCTACTGTTTTGCGGTTATATCCAAACTCGTAAAAGTAAATCCAAATAGAAAACCCGGAATGGAGTGTTGGATGTGGTTGGCTTTCAACATTGAAATTTTCCGGCAACTACTGCAGTCAAGCCGTACCCAAAAGTAAGGCCCTGTATTCCTTTGAGTTTTGTTAGTGCAACCGAGAGGAGTAGACATATAGTCTGAGAAGAGTACAGCTTCCATATATTATCACCTAGGTATATCCCACAGCCAGAGAGGTCACTCCAGTTCCCGTACCAAAGGACTGAATTTTGATACAAAGTCCATACTTTTATCTCGAGAAATAAATGGTTACCTCCTACAATGGCTATAGGCTTATATACACTTTTTGATGAGAATAGTTCTACGTGTTATATACAGCTTACATAATTGAAACAAAGTCTTCGAGTCAAATTTCTCAATTTTTCTCTAATAGAGTTATGTCACCTGTTTTTGGTGCTATGATATTTTTTAGGAAAATATTTCCGCCATGTTGGATGGAAGGAAATAGTATTAGAGCCACCTGGTGGGTGTTGTGTTGGCCTTATTTTGATGGATTTCGGTAGGTTTATTTTCCTTTTTTCTCTTCCTTGTTATTATGGCGTTAAGACGCAAATGCTTAATCCGTCGTACATGGATTTAAAGGATAAGGAAAGAAGGATTAATAGAAACGACCGAAATCTCCTCATCAGGTGTGCAGTGTTTGATTTAATATTTTCTCGGGGAATAAAAGCAGACGTTACAATGAAACATCTAGAATTGTTTTTGTTTTTTTTTTTGTTTTTTTCTCACTCGTGCACAAAAACATGGAATCACAGACAAATATTACTTTCAAAATTAGCCCAAGTGTTAGCTCAGAGTATTGCAAGCTAAGAGTTTCTTAAATTTTTATACGTACGGCGTTGATGTGATTTGTCGAATCAAATTTGGCGGAATTACATCACCGAATGAATGGCACGAGGA
Source organism: Ascarosepion bandense (assembly GCA_037127315.1). Taxonomy (NCBI): domain Eukaryota; kingdom Metazoa; phylum Mollusca; class Cephalopoda; order Sepiida; family Sepiidae; genus Ascarosepion; species Ascarosepion bandense. The sequence goes on along the minus strand of JBBBDQ010001454.1, from coordinate 2,710,657 downwards.
TGAGCATTTTTTCAACAAATGGTCATACTGCCAATTGTTTTTCTAAATCTTTTTATTTTTCTTTTAGCTTCATCTACTATCAACGTTATCTTTTTATAAATATTTCCTATTTCTCTTGTTGCTCTGTCGCTATTTCCATGCAAAGTCTTCAGACGAACTAAATTCCATGGTTCCTTCTGTTCTTTCTTTCACCGATAAAAGCCGACATGACATGCACATTGTAGTAAACCAAATTCACTTCTCTTCTATTACATTAGGGAGATATAAGTGTCACAAATTTTTGTGCAGCCAACTACCAAAAAGGTGCTTTCATGATCAATACAACCTTGAATTTTTTAAGTGTTAACCATTATCTTTCTCACATATTCAAATAAACAGTGCATCTTACACTCAAACTCGGATGGCTCTTGAGCCGTGTATGCAATGAATATCATTGTGAAAGAATTTTCTTCGTTGTCATAATCTTTTGACATTATTTTAATTATGTTTCCTCTCTTCCACATTGACATAGTTTCTTTCAATTCAACTTCTCCTTTTCATTAACATCATTTTCTCAATTTGTCCTTTCTCTCTTCCTTCTCATCGCCATCATTTTGTTCATTTCATCATCCATATCTACCCACTGATTTCATTTTCTCATTTCATCTTTCCTTTCTTCCTCATCGCATCATTTTTAAAAAACATCTTGACTACTAACCATTGACATCATTTTATGACATCATTTTTCCTCTTCTCATCATCGCCAGCATTTCTTTCAATACATCTTCAGCCAAATACTCTGTCTTCATTATTAATTTAGTCACTATTGCCATCATTTTTTTCAATTCATCCTCATCTCTGATGATTGACATAATTTTCTTTCCTCTTCCACCTCTCCGCCTAACCATAATTTCATTCGATTTATCGTCTCTAATTACTCATTTACATCTTCTTACTTCATCTTTCCTCTCCTCCTCATCGCCATTATTTCTTTTATTTCATCCTTCCCTTTCTAATTGACAACAATTTTTCACTTTATCTTTACTCTCTCTCTCTCTCTCTCTCTCTCTCTCTCTCTCTCTAATGGACATTATTTCTTTCAGTTCATACCACACTACTTTCTCATTTCATCCTTTCTCCCCTCCTTCTCTTTATTATTTATTTCAATTTATTCCGCTCTACTCATTGAAATCATTTTCTCTATTTATCTTTTTTCTCTTCTTCTGATCGGCAGAATATTTTATCTTTATCCTTCATCTTTTGGCCAGCGTCATTATTTTTGCTCTTCATTCTAATCTTAAAACTTGTTGTTGCCGCCTTTCACTCCAGCTCATACACATCTTTACCTCCTCCCTTACATCTTTATTCGACCTTTCTATTTACCACTGTTTTCATCATCTTTTTTATCCCCATCATCATCATAATAATCATCATCGTCATCGTCATCACCATCTTGTTTTGTTTTATAATTTGATTTTGATTGTGTGTGTAAGATAAGTGCACCAAGAAACAAATAGATTTTTTACATGACAGTAATGATCGCCCTTTTCTGAAATCGCTATTAGAGGACAAAAACTCAAGAGTCTATTATTGTCTCATTAGATCAATTGTCATTAAACATCAGCCAGGATGTTTTAGCTCTTGAACATGAAAATTCAATGTTTGTCTTCTTTTTGCAGGTAAGTGAAAATCGTTATTTCCTGAGATCAAATTGGCCCTAATCGCAACTATCAGAAGATCGAGTGCATGCTTACATATTCACACTAAGACATATACGTAAATTATTCTTTATGAAATCACATATATACGCAAATATTAGTTTGAGTAAGATTATATATACGTACGTGTGTATGCATAGATATGCGTGCAAATACAAACTGTCAAAAGTAAATACATTTCCTGAATTTCCTGTGCATTGTTTTCTGATGGAAAAATTCTGTTCAAGCAAAGCAATGGCTTGATAAGTGTTATGCAGAGTAGGCTCAATCGCAAACAACGGTTAAGAGGTGATATGCTACAGACACAAATGATGCTGAACGCTCAGGTCGACCAAAATTGGCAGTTATCCCGGAAAACACCAAAAACATCAACAAACTTGGTTTGACCGATCGTAAATTGAAGTTGCGTGAGATAGCAGAGGAGTTAAATATATCAGAAGCCAGTGTATTCACCATTTTGCATGAACATTTGTCAATGAGAATGCTGTGTTTAAAGTGAGTGCCTCGTTTGCTTACAGTCGATCATAAACAAAAACTCGTCGACGATTCAGAGCGTTGTTTGCAACTGTTTCAATGCAACAAGAAGGAATGTTTGTGTAAGTATGCAACTATGGATAAAATATGCATTCACCACTTCACTCAGGAGTCAAATCGGCAGTCAGCTGAGTGGACAGTAGCAGGTGAAAGCCGTCCAAGGTGACCAAAGACGCAAATATCAGCAGGCAAGTCTTGGCCTCCTGTATTTTAAGATGCGCAAGGTATTTTTTCATCTATTACATTGAGAAAGGAAGAATCGTCAATAGCGAATATTATATTGCATTATTAGTGCGTTTGAAGGAGGAAATCGCCAAAAAAAAAGCCACAAATGAAGAAGAAAAATGTGATCTTTCACCAAGACATCACATTATGTCACAAGTTGATCGCAACGATGGAAAAACTGCATGAACTGCACTTCGAATCGCTTCCGCATCCAGCCTATTCTTCAGATTTGGTCCCCAGCGACTACTAGCTGTTTGTAGACCTCAATAGAATGTTCCAGGGAAAGAGATTTGGCTCTATTGAAGAAATGATATCAGAAATTGAGGCGTAGTAGAAGGAGATTATGTTGATGAATAAAGACGAATTTTTTCTAAAAGTTGTTGTTTTATTAGTTAGCCCAGGATTTATTGAGTGATGTGTTATATATATATATATATATATATATATATATATATATATATATATATGTGTGTGTGTGTGTGTGTGTGTGTGTGTGTGTGTGTGTGTGTGTTTGTGTGTCTGTGTGTGTGTCTGTGTGCGCGTGTTCCATAACAGACAGTAACTGCATTTGCGAAGGAAACGAATGGAATATATTTTGATATATTTTGATAGAACTGTCATAAACTGTCATTAAACTTTATTGAGCTCTTCTCGAAAACGTTGCCAGTATAAAATGTGCCATAAAAAATTAAAAAAACCTTATTCGACAAATAATCGTAACAGATATCGCATGTCTGTATTCGCCAGTGCAGTTTTTAATTCGTTTTTTTTTATTTGCCCTTTTTCTCTAATTGTTAAAATGTCTTTCTTTTACAAAGAAAGAAGAACTGTATAATATCAACAAAGGAGCACTGGTAAAATATATAAATCGTTACGATTGTTTTATAACTACCACGCACATTCACACACAAATATTTACATCTCGGGGTTCAGCCAATGACATCACATACGGCGCTAATTTGCACTTCGTAGCTTGGACTTTTTCTTTCATTTTAAGCCGCTGATGCCGTGACATTTCTGGTGTTTGGTGTGACACAGAGTGCAAAATCTATTTTATTGTAATCTGTAGTCTATTGTATATTGAGTGATCGTAGTGTAAAGGGTAATAAGTAATAAATCCTTAGGTAATCATGTTTTACGATTCATTACCGACTAGCTCGTAGTTGTCATTTTTTAATACGGTAGACTATTGGCCAACCAAGGCTATACAATTTAGTTTTTACTGCTATTCAACCAATATATCTAGAGGTTTAGAAGAGATAGATTCTTTCTTTTCTTAAGGGCCTTTGCGCGTGTGAATCTAATGAACCCGACTGGAATTAGTACACCGTTCTCCGATATATCATGACTAGCCGTTATCTATTTCACCTCACCGTACAGACATTATATCATTTAAAACAATTGTATTAAAAAATCATAGCAAAAATCACTGCCTAATATGAATGAACACTCAACAAATAAATTAAACACGCCTACAAACCTAGATGTCATTTTGTTGGCTTCAGTAGTTATACTTTATGAAGAGTAAGAATTCAGATTGTTTTTATGTGAGTGTAACTGTTTCTCTTCGGAGAAACTCTATTTCCGTTTGCTTTATTCGTGTCTGTTGTGATTGCTAATTTATCAAGTTGCACGTATTGACATAAAAGTGTAGACACACAATTATGCACTTGAGGTGAAGCGAATAAAAAAGAGAATCTTTAAGAATATACATTTATTTTTATAACCAGTTTATAGTATTGTTTAATTTTATGTATATTTGTCTTTTGAGGGCAAGCTTTGTTTTTCGTCTGTGCATATGTGAATTACTGTTTAGAGACGTGAAAACGAACAACAAAAGGAATATTTTGTTTTCATATCACAGCGCCAACCGAATTCTCACTCTCTTGGAAGTTGCAAAGATAATATCAAATAATGATATCTGTCCAAAAACTGATAACTTTGTAGATGGGCAGGAAAGATATTTTAAGAAAAAAAAAACGGAGATTCTGATGGTTTGAGACATTCGTGTCTGTTGCATGATATGAATGAACATTGTCATTTAGATAATAGGATGAAAATAAGGCTTTGGGCTGGAAGCGAAATTTATGCATAGAAAAGCTAGTTGTGGTTAGACTGCATCAGGTAGTCACAATCACAAGAAAAAATATGACAAATTCAGCCCGGCCGTAATTCTGATAGTTTTTCGGCAACAATTTTAGAAAAGTGACTAAAGGCAAATATTCTGCGAATAAATCATGATCGGTGTTTTGGTAGTAAGAAATATGTGTGTGAAATGGGATCAGTAGATCTTGCAAACTTGAGAACATTAAGTAAGTCTGACTGAATCTATCTATCTAGATATAACCACATACAAACAAATATATATATATATATATATATATATATATATATATATATATTATACACACAAAAAGTTCACCTTAATTTGTGTACACACATCTACACAAGCGTGTACATGCATATATACCCATACACACACACACACACATACTATGCAAAAAAAGAAAAACACTTGTGCCAATGAAAAAAGTATATAAAAAGAAAAATCGGGAAGAATAAGCTGTCAATTGCTTATACACCTTGACGAGTGGACGGTGTTTCTGATATATATATATATATATATATGCAATTAAATTTTTTTATTTAAAATTAATTTTCATTGCGACACACAAATTTCTATGTTTCGAAATTTAAAGTGTTTATCCCGTCATCAGGCAATGTTCAGTATCTTTGGTGAAAATGATTTTCGCTTAAAAATATAAAACAATACGTTTGATTAGTAAGAGAAAATATGGAGAGGAAAGAGAAAATTCAGATCTTATGGGTGTGTCTAACATTGTGTTCAGAACCTAACATGCACATGCACAATAAGCGTAAATTTTCCACTTGTTTATTTACAAGTAAAACAAAATTTATTCTTGATAATGGCTAAAAGTATCGCCGAAAGCGCTCGAAAATACAAACATTTGGAGAATTCATATATTATTTGAATTCCGAAAAAGAAAAAAATTATTCGAACACATGAAATATTATATAAAAAACGTAATACCTTGTCTGTCAGTTTTAATGAAACTTATATATATATATAAACTTATTTATAAATGGAACTTTGTGTGTGCGTGTGTGTGTGTGTGTGTATCCGTGACCCATAGAATCCGAAACGGCTGAGCCGATTTTCTTGAAAATTTACACAGTTGTACTATAAGCGTCTGCAAGTGTTGTTAGCTAGGTTTTGTGTTGAGGTACCCCCGATAAATATCGAAAATCGATAATCGAAAAAATCGGGTTATAGAAAGAGTGGTGCGATTTTAATCAAATTTGATATACTCATAGACAAAGACATAAAAACGATATTCAGAAGTTTCAAGATTTCAATTCTTACAATAGTGCAGAAAATCGATAATATATATATATATATATATGTAAAGGGCAAGATGTTTGTGTGTGAGTGTGTGTGTGTGTCTTTATCTGTCTGTATATCCTTTATACAAATCCACAATTTTTATCCGATTCACACAAATATTCTTTACGCTGAGTCTGAGCTCCAGGACCATGGATTAATTTTAAAGCTTTCATTAAACCCGAGCAACGCCGGGCTATACTGCCAGTATATATATATATATATATATATATATATATATATATATATACTACCGGCCATAATTATTAGGCAACCCCAGTTTTAAAAAAATGATGTATTTCATACTATTTTTAATAGATATAAATATATAATACTGTTTAATTAAAAACAGAATATTTACTTAAATATGAGAATCGATCAAAACTATTACAATTGTAATCATGTTAATGTACCATATTATATCATTACAATATTACAATTAAGCAAATGACATTTGGAAACACTTAAGTTATACATATATTAAAGTACTGGTTATAAAAAAACTTCTGCGGTTGCAAAGTTATTGAAATATATATATATATATATATATATATATATATATACTACCGGCCATAATTATTAGGTTACTCCAGTTTAAAAGTAAATGACGTATTTCATACTAGTTTTCGTATTTATTGCCAAGTGGATAATTCTAAATGAAAACAGAATGGCCTTTTGTTAATACTGCACAATAACATGTACATCAAATGAACTGTTCTGGTGTTCAGTGTTTGTACTCTCTTCCCTATGCTAGACTCTTCTTATTGGCTGGCTGGAGCAAAGGCTTCCTGATTAACTTATAAAATTTTGCAAAGTAATAATAACAAAAAAAAAACATTCTACTTTTATTTAAAATTATCCACATATCAATAAATACTAAAAATACTATGAAATACATCATTTTTTAAAACTGGGTTTGCCTAATAATTATGGCCGGTAGTGTATATATATATATATATATATATATGTGTGTGTGTGTGTGTGTGTGTGTGTGTGTGTGTGTGTGTGTGTTTAACTTTAAATATAATTTTTCATAATTTATTGTATAGATTTTAAACACTAGAAGCTGATGTTGGTGGTAAGGTAGTATAGATTGTGGTTTTCTGTCAATAGCCAATCTTTCTATATATTTTTACAGATTGTCAGCCAGGTAAGTGCTATACGTGATACACGCTTTGGGCGATCATGTCTCAAAAGAGACTGGACAGAAGATTATCCCGCAGTTGGTTGCCATTGCATTCTGCGATACACTGATACCAGCCAAGGTTATAGAACCCAATCTGTCCTGGAGTTAAGAGATGGATTAATACCGTTCCCAAAGGATATTTGCGCGTAAGTTAATGCAAGGAATTCAACTGGAATTCGAACGCGGCACCCCGATTTGTCGCTCCGAGTAGATATCCATTGCACCACAACGCACATCCCTTACAGATTGCTTAATTACGGATTGTAGTTAGGCTAAGGGTAACAAAATACTTGTTATTATCGGGAAGGTTCAACCTTTATTGGTATACTACACCCACCAACTTACATCTCGGGTCAGCATAATGAAGTAGCATGCATTAATTTCGGATCGACTCCCGTATGATGTGTGATTATATTTTGTGTGTTGATATCAACATATGTATATGTATTACAGTCACGTCACGTCGAAATGACGCTTCACGTACGATCACCGAAGTTAAGCAACAGTCAGTACCTAGATGAGTGACCGCGGACAATATCAGATGTTGTAAGATTAGATGTACGGGTGGGTGGGTTTTGTAATTGATAATGGCTCGAAATAGTTAACTGGCGAGCAGAGGTTCAATTTCCGTTGTAGTCTTGATATTTACTTACGCGCAAATACCCTTGCAAAAGGTATGTATCCACCTTTTCTTTCCCGGATATGGGTTAATTAATAAGACTTCTATTAAACCGTTATTATCTGAAAAAAATTTCTTACAATCTAAAAATATTTTCTGGCTTTAAATAACCTTATATGGTTGATAAACCGTAGAAAATGAATCAATCAAACTGATGTGTACATGTATAAACGGATAGATAGGTATATAAAATATCAATATCTACCGCATTGTTATTTTAGTGATAAGCTGATTTTGCAAATTGCTGCGGCCATATTGGTTAGAGTTACCTGTCGAACACTTGATCTCAGAAATACAAACGTTTTGGATCCCGTGAACGGATTACAACTCTTTGTAACCGTAGCATGAGTGATGACTTCGTTTCGCTAAGTGTCATTCTAAGTAAATCGTTTCATATCAATAGCAGTTGACAAGATAATGTTCGCGCTTTGCGATCGTAATGGATGGTCAAAGTCAAAAGGTGAGGAAAAAGTGATGGCCGAAGAGCAGACCGTCTGGAAGAGAAACACGAATCTTATCGTGCAGATTGATCCACAGGGATTACATTTTACTCCAGATGCTTCAGCGTTGTTTGTGATTAGACTGAGTTATTTCTCGTCAAAATGGATGCACTGGACATGCGGACGTGGAAAAACTATCAATGATATATGATTGTGTGGTGGATGCCCATTAGGGGTGATGTGACACATGATAAATCAAGTTCCGGCGTCGCATTAAGTAAAAACATCAAATAGGAACAGAGAGGAAAAAAAAAGAAACCGGGGAATGAATAATCGAAAAGGGGAAAAAGAAAAACAAATAAAAAGTAAGGAAGAAATAAAAGTAAGTGAAAGAGTAAAAAGTAATTCAGAAAAGAAATCAAGAAAAAAGAGAACGAAAAGAAGGAACGAATGCCCAAGTAAAAGTGAAAGAAAGAAAAAAAAAAGAAGGGTGGAAGAAGGAAGAAAGAAAAGAAAAATGAAGAAATGAATGAAAGAATACGAAATAAAGATAAAATTTAAAAAAATAGAAAGATAGAAAGCGGTAACGAAAAACGAAAAAGCGAAAGAACAGAAATCGAAATAAAAAATAAATAAGAAAAAACAAAATAAAAAAAGAAATATTACAGAAAAGATATAAAGATAAAACGAAAGAAAGGAAGGAGAAAGAAAAAGAAACTTAAGAAATGAAAAGAAGGAAAGAAAAATAGAAAGAAAATAGAAAAATCTAAGCAAAATCTAAAATTAGTTCTTTATTTAAAAAAAGCATAAAAATATAGCTTACTATAAAAATGAAGACCACCAAACAAAAAGCAAGAACAATACGCAGAATGAGTCAGAGAGAGAGAGAGAGGGGGGCAGAGAGAGACAGAGAGAGAGAGACAGAGAGAGGAGGGTAAGAAGATATATAAAAATAGAGTGAGAGACAGAGAGTGAGAAAATGAATCAACAATCGCAATTTAAGAAAGTAGCGAGAAAATGATGCAACCTATTAATTTGTTTCTGTCTTTATACCTGTATCCAGAAATGTTTCATTCTTTAATTACATTGAATATATTCGCGACAGTCTGCAGTTTTTTCTTCAAATAGAAAAACAAAGATTATTACCAGATTGGTACTTTTAAAGCCACTCATCTAATTTCCATATCGTTTTGCTGAGAAACATTCACAAATATCGTTAGCTACGTTTTTCATTTTCGCACCTCTGTTCTTTCTTCTTTGGCTTCTTCTATTTTCTTTTTATCACCTCACCCTGGGGATCAGCATCAACCATGCCAATGGATGGCAGAATAGAGCCTCTCAGATTAATGTTAAATGATAGTTTTAAAGGCGTTGAAAATCACAAGCCATCCTTTTCCCAAATTAACAACAGACTGCAGATCGTTTTTGACATAAGTCACCAACTTGCTCTTACAGCACTGTTCAGACTCTTGACAAGGTGTAGCATAATAGGTTAATGCTCAATCTTTCTATCCATGGAGTCATTGGAAGGGCCTTTTTATTTATTTAGTCGTTCCTAACAGGTAGGACTCTAAAGTTAATTGTTAATGGCCAGGCCTGCGGGTTCTAGGCTATCAATGCGGGTGTTCCCCAGGGCTCGTTTCTCTTTCCAACCCTGTTCCTTCTCAACATAAATGATCTGCCTAAGAGTCTACTCCGATCATTTTTGAATATCTATGCTGAAGATACTACAATATTTGGGTGCCCCACCAAAACTCTCGATGACCACTGCTTGGCAAGTGAGCTCTCCTCTTACCCAAATACCTATTGGGATTTGATCTCAACCCAAAACTGAAATGAAACTAGTATATACAATTTCCCGCTAAAATGCTGAGAAAATGGTCGGTTCCCTGTACCACTGCAGCAAGTACCTCACTCATTCTGTTATCCTATAAAAGTATTTACGGACATATGTTTATATGGACATTTGTCCTTGATTTGTTGTGAGGAAGCCGTCCTAGACGTTTTTAAAAGTATTTTTGATACAAATTAAAAACGACAGACAAGGTATTATGGTTAAGTTCTTCATGTAATTTTTCATGTAATCTTTCATGTAATCTTATAATTTTTTCTGTTGCTGATGTAAATTAGATAAAAGAATTTTGCAAATGTTTTGTTTATCCGAGCACTTTTGACTATACTTTTAGTCATTATTGAGTATGGGTGCTATTTTACGTGTAACGGAATATATGTAGCGTAATGTATGTTTGTACAACACATATATCATCCTCATGGAAAAAACACTACAAATGATCGAGGCATTATTGATAAAACAGAAAAGCCCAACACTCAATAATATCAACTACGAACACGCCAAAAACGTGCTTACCGTTTCGGTACATAACACATACACTACTCGACAAACATACGTAACACTACATAATACCCTGTCTGTAATTTTTAATGACACTTGCATAAAAGAGGTTTAAGAACTGCCACTCAAGTTAACCATTTGAGGAACCTAAGTGAATGCATTACTTGGTTACAAAAAATCCAAAGCAAAAATAAGTATACATTCATTAAATATGACGTAAAAAACTTTCTTAAAAACGTTTGATGAAAGTATTTAATTTCGCGAAAAGATACATAAACCTACCATCTGATAGTATTGACATAGTCCTATATTGCGCAAATCAATACTTTTCCACAATGGTAAAACAAGTATTAAAAAATCAAACAACGGCACTTTTGGTGTAACACAAGGATCGTATTAGGGAGCAAAAATTTCAAAATTGATGGGCATATGCATTTTAAATAAAATCAACAAAATAATCCACATAAACAACCACGTATTATACAGAAATAATGGATTAATGATAGCACCGAACAACAAAAGAGAAAATTGAAAATAAAAGAACTTTACAAATTATTCAAACAACTAGATTTTGAGATAACAGTAGATACAAATAGAAAAGTAGTCCAATATTTAGATGTAGAATTAAATTTAAGAAACTGGTAATGTCTCTTCATATATGAAAGCAAACACAAATTTAAAGTACATAAACACAAGATCTAACCATCCGAAAAGCATAATCAAACACATTCGCAAAGGAATAAAACACAGGCTATTAAAAATTCGTCAAACAAAACAATGCTTGATGAAAAGCAAAGAAACTATGAAGATGCCCTAAGAAAATATGGTCATAAGAACATTTTAGAATACAATTCCCAACCAAATAGACGAATAAAATCGCAGATAGAAAACGAGCCATTGTATGGTTCAACCCACCATTTAACTAACTTAATAAAAACCAAAATAGGACATATATTTTATAAGCTGATCGATAAACACTTTCCAAAAAGCTCAGAACTAAACAAAATGTTCAGTAGGAATACAATCAGAATAATTATAGCTGTACTAGTAATTTAGAAAATTTCCTAAATGAACAAAACGCCAGAAATTTAAATAGCATTGTACAAAACAAGATTATTACTATAGAATATAACGACAGGGAAAAATAATGCCCACTTCAAGAACTTTGTAATATAAAACAAGTCAAATACAAAGCAAAAGTACATGAGTTAAATGAGTCAAAACAAAACATATTTGGGATCAACAGAAGATACTTTTAAGACCAGATGGTTCGATCACATTCAAAATAGAAAACTGAAAAATTGGTTAGCCACGTGTGGAAGTTGAAATTAAAATATGGAAAAGACCCAGACATAACGTGGAGTATAGTGAAAACAGCCAAGTCTTACAACGGTGGCAAAATATGTAGACTGTGCCAGGAAGAAATACTATTATGTTATTCCCAAACAAAAATGAATTACTGAATGAAAGAACAGAAATTATGACTAAGTGTAACCATGCCATAAAATACCCATTAGATTCATACAACCATGGATGACCACGTTATAACAGTGAGTGTGATACTGGTTTCAGTGTGGATTGGTTCACTGTAGTGTCCCGGTCACACTCTGTATTTCACTTAAAAATAATGGAGGCTGTGTATATCAGGTCCCGCAAACCTCTCTGTAAACAGCGTGGATGTTTGTTCGGAGTTGCTATCATTAGCCTCTGGTACTTCTTTCTCTCTCGTATTTTTTCTCTCATGCCATGATTAATTTTAGTCTAATCCTATATCTCCTGATGTGGCTTGAAGAGCGAGAGCGAAACCGGTTGCTTCGTTTTTAAAATGTCCAATAATATTCAGCTACATATTTTTATAACTATAATCAGGTTTTGTATCTACCAAAATATTTTTAAATATATATATATATATATATATATATATATATATATATATATACACACACACACATACACACACATACACACACACACACACGCACACACACACACACACACACACACACACACACACACACACACACACACACATACATATATATATGTGTGTGTGTGTGTGTGTGTGTGTGTGTGTGTTTGTGTGTGTGTAAGTGGGTGAGTAGGAAAGTGTGCGAATTTATTTCTTAAAAGAGCATCTACTTTAAAACTCATCAGGACGTATTATTCTCTGACAATTTTTACGATTGTTGCATACAGTGACGCTCTCGATACCTACAGATATAGACACGAATAAATGCATATTCTCTTAAACGCATATTCTCTTAAACGCATAGATTGAATAAAAACATCAAACGCAGCTGAGTGCTGAAGATTATTATTGATAAGCTCTTTGATTAAAATTATTTCAGGTTTTCATTTCAAAGATGAAGGGAAAGGTTATGATGTAAAATTGTTCGACGAACACATAAATGTACCTTTCAATTGTGAAAGTTTTCGCCATTAAAGAGTTTTGCAATGATAAAAAAAGTTGATAATCAGTTATAGCACGATCACGCATATATCGTGGATAGTGTAGAACTGGAGTTTTTTCAACTGAAAAAAAATCAAAAGTATTTTTCTGTGTTATTGTTGCTATATGTTGTCATGTAGGAGAACATTATTCCATCATTCCATTGTGTAGGCTGCCACTGCAAAAAATAAGGCATATTACGAGTGTCTGGAATTAATTTATAATTACGCATATTAGTATTTAGGATGATGCATTCTTCATTATAATTGTTTCCACAAAACAAAATTTACTTCAAACCCAGGCGAATAGATTAACATATACAGCGCTCTATGGATAAATTGTCCTTTAAATGATATAAAAATAAAAATAAAACTGACATCTCATTTCACCAGATATATTTACCAAAGGTGCACAAAATATCTTGAAATATTAAAGAGTAAATTTTTCAATAAAAAAGTTTGAGCCATGGCCGCCAGATGATTTTGGAATCTCATTCATCTCTTCTGGGTGGTCTCCTTGTTTAAGTTGATGAATGTTTCCATAATCCTTACCTTCAATTCATTATTGGCATTATTTCCCACACATAATCATCAAGAGAGTTGCAGTCTGGGGCGTTACGTGGTCAGATGTTAGGGGTGATGTGGTCGCAGAAATTGCCTAAGAGCTATAACTGAGTTCTGCTTGTGTAGCATGGTGGAAAGGCTTGTTGCTAGACATAGGATCTTCTAGTAGCCACCATCTTGACTCAGGACAGCGCTACTTTCTCCAGGCAGTTGATGTTGAATGCCCTGTTGAGTCTGAGTTTCTGTGGGAAGATGAATGAAGGCATAAAGTCGCAATGATTAGTGATCACTCTAAATACTAATCAGCATTAGAATCATCCACCTCTTTCTGAATCTTCGACACTATCTTCAGAATGACATTCAAAATGGCCGTATTGAAGCTCCTGGCCTGAATGCTAAGTGATAATGTCTGGCAAAGTGAATAATGTTCTGGTGCTCTTTTTCTCAAAGACGGCGCTCAACTAACCCTACTACACTGTGCAGACGACAAAATAAAAAGCAAATAACGTGCATGCACGAAATTAAAAATAATATAATAAATGTCAACAATTTACCCATCGCATCCTGTATAGCTACTTGCTGAGAACTTCCCAATTCTGCTAATGGGTCACATAAATTTTGCCTACAGTGAGGATTGGACTGACTACACTAATAATATGATGTTTTTCTTTTTATTATTTTTGTCGTTATTTTTTGCTGCATTACTTTAGTTATATTTAATACTCGCTTCTTTTTATTACTCATTTTGTTGTTTCTATTCTTTTCTATCGTATTTATTTTCTACTACATTTGTCTTACTCTCTCTCTCTTTTACCTCATCTTATTCCTGTTACCCTTTTCGCCCCCTCTTTTCTTCTTACTACTCACTCTCTCTTTTCCACTCTCTTATTTCTGTTACTTTTTTCTTTCATTCTCTCTTCTACCCTCTTTTCTTTCTTTTATTTCATCTATCTTTCTCGTTTCTTATCATCATCTCTTTTATTCTTCTTTTATTCTTACATCAAGTCAAAATTTCAGCCCCCCTAGAAACAATACTGAAAGCACAATGCAATTTGTAATATGGGTAAAGTATTTGCATGGACATGGCTAACAGATATTCTGGCAAAGCTTTCTAAATCCCCAGTCAGTTTGTGGCTCAGTTGTGTAACGTCCGCGTCTCAAATTCAGAATACAAGGGTAAGATTTAATATAATGAAAGAGCTCACTATATGCAACTGCCATGCTATAGAGCACCTTTTTTTCAATGAAAGCCATTTGAGAAGATTACGGATATTTAAAAATAAAAATGCGATACATTCTACTATGGAGTAAGATGGACATTACATATTCATAAAAAGACTTCCATCAATCTTGGGTGTGCAAATACCGAACGCATGAGATTAAAAATGAAAGTAAGTGAGCAATATCAGATGTTGAACTCAGATGTGACACGTGTAGATATTTGACCCTTATGGCCTGTTCCAGGCATTACTAATGACTCGCCGGAAATATAACTTTGTGATAAGCAGGCGTTCAGTTCATCAATAGAATATGATCAATGTCCAGTTTCTTCTTCGAATTTGAATGCCTTTCGAATCTCATATTACATAGAGTGAAATTTATGTAGATATATCGAGCTGATAAATTTTCTCTTTGGTTATGGAATCTTCAACATGAGATTTATTATGAAATACTTTCTATAGATTTCATAATATACTTCTCTGTTCTTCAATGCATTGATTATTATTATTATTATTATTATTATTATTATTATTATTATTATTATTATTTCCTTTAAACTTCTACTCGATACTCATTTGTTTTCAGGCGCAAAAAACAGAAATTTAAGGTAGGAAATGGCATTATGACATTTCCACTGAGCATATTTTGAAAAAAAGATACAAAGCAAAACCTTAAGATTACATACATTTTACATAGGTAAAAGCCCTTCGTAAAGTGTGATATGTACTTGTTTGTATTTTTTAAGGCATGGGCTACCAGAAATCCTTTCAATGAGTCTACCGGAAGTTTTTCAATCAATCTGAGGGCTCCAACTACAACTGGACTTATTGATATTCTCACGTGCCACAAGTTAAAATTTCGGTTTCAAGATCCTTCTATTTTTATAGTTATTTTTTAAGATCTTCAAAGATATATTACAGTTTGAAGAGGCTGCCATCTCAAAAAGAAGATATATTCTGCTTTTGCTATCTCTGATCATGATGCTTGGGCCGTTATGGGTTGTTCTGTCTGTGTGTATTGTAAAGTCTCATAAAATCATATCTGTAAACGGGTCCGGATGGTGTTCGTGCCAGTTTCTTACAGTTTCCTTTTCGTAAAAGTTGCATATTTTCTAGTGTAGATACTGGCCCAATCTAGCAAGTTTTATATTCGGTGGATGTTAAAACCGTGAAACCTCATACAATATATTTTTCACAGAATATACATTTTGGCGTAACACAAATTTTCAATATGTGAACTTGGTAATTTCTACTTAGAAAGTATTGGTTCCTTGCAACAAGAATAAAACCTTCGGTTTCAGCTTTTAACCCTGCATTACGTATCCACTGATGTGTACAACAACTTGTTTGCTACGTATAGAGCATTGACCATTTGTTATTTTTATTATTATTATTATTATTATTATTATTATTACATTTCGATTTCTGTTAGTATCACACTATCTACCAAGTCTGCAGGAAAACCTAAGACAGGTTGTGGTGTGTTGCTATGTCTATAGTTCGTTTTCATAACATCGCTAGCGTTACATGGACAAGTCCTTTTTAGTGTGTATGATTTACATATCAAAACATTTTTTGTAGTTCTCTTAAGGTGGTATTTCCAGAAATTTTTTTAATGTGTTATTGTGTTCCTTTTTTATCATTCCAAGTGCACTTACTACGATTGATACTATTCTTATTTTCAATTTCCACATTCTTTTCTATTTCTATATAGACCTTTACACTTCGATAAATTTCCAAATTTCTAAGTTGCTCGGTTACAGTCTGCTGGACAAGCCAATGTCAATTAGTAGGAAAGTTTCTTCTTTTGAGTTTTTGACAATTATATCAGCACATTTTGATTCAATACCGTGTGTATCTTTACACCTACAGTAGGTGTAGTCTCATAGAATCGTAACATTTTCCATTTCTGTACCCGCATTACTAGCATTTTGTAGAAATCATAAGACCGTCTGGATCATGCTTCGAGTGCAGCTTCTGTATCCGTATCATTTTCATCGTTTGCAGGGTCTTTCATCCTCTGAGCACACATCATGGGAGAACATTTGCTGGTGATTTATTGCACTAATTGATAATCTGTTGTTTGTCTCTTCGGTTTTGTTTATGGATGATGCAACATTTGGAAAAGATGATATAACAAATTTACAAAACCGACATTAGTTAGCGAATCGGAATCTCCATGATACAATACAGGCTAGACACTAGCACCAATTTATGAATTATGACAGTGCTGGAATTATAGTTGACTGTCTGGCAAGTCCATATATTCTTCCAGCTCCTCGTACAGAAGCTATATATAGGGTATTGAAACACGTTTTCAGAACTGCTAGAGGATGTACCCTTGCTAATAGGAATAAGCATGGTTTATGCAGTATACATTAATAATGCAAAAACGCTTCATCAACGTGTCTTGGATGTCTATAGTAACACCGTGTAGGGAATATTTGAAAGGGTTTGCCAATCAATGTTTGGGCGAATGCGTGTGTAGAAGCAAGCGGTGCACATGCTTAACATTTGTTATGGGTTGTTGAGTTGAGGTACAACGAAGGTATTTTAGCCATCTGTTTAAATGGGCATTTTACCTTCTTTCGGTGTCAGGATCCCACCTCTGAAGTTTGTTTAAAGTTTATTATATGACAGCTTCGGAGGAGAAAACCACTTGAGAGAATTCTACAGAATTATTGACAGCCCAATTACAGAGTGCATTAATCAGGTGATTTATTATAAACGTTTTGCATCTATTCGAGCAATTTGTTTACCGCACCGATTGCCCTCCATTTATTTCTATTATTACAGAATATCAATAACCAGATATCTCTGGCCTGTTTTGTACCTGAAGCATTTACATGGTGACAGGATTAGTAGTCAAGTTCAGGTAAAAATGAGGACTTCCAGACCGGTAAGCAATGCATAAAATGTCTGTCTACATTATTTCATCCCGTGACACTCAAGTATACACTTCGTTAATATCATCAGTATAAGCATGTACATATAAAGAACACCGATACAGTTCATGGCTAAGTGAGGAAGAAAAAAGGACGTGCAGGTTTTAATAGAAAGTTAAAAAAAACTAGTTTCACAAGCAATTTACTATCGTTTTTTGAAATTGCAACCCTTTGCAACGAATATAATCAAGAGGCAAACTTTAAACAGTTTCCAACACTATTAGAAATATTACTGCTATCATGTGCTGGTTGTGGTATTAATCGTGGGGTGTGTGTTAATTTTGACGATTTCACGGAGAAAGATAATATAGCTGATGATAACGATGCGGGTGATGGCAATTTTTTACAGATAATAGCATCAGCGTCAAAGATATTCATCACAAAGATGCCTTTTAGCAAAACAAGCAACCGACTAATATTCTTTTTCTGACATTTGCAAATTCAATTCCAGCTCAAATTTATTCATTTTGTCTGCATTATATTCATTCTAGCCTTCGTCTATCTTTATTTACCCCATCCGGAAGATTTTTATTTACCCTAATTTTAAGAAAGGTTAGGAGAAATAAATATATATGTAAAAATGAAATCAATAAACAATAAAAATAAAGCAGTTTGAAAGATAAATTTATTGGGAAGGAAAAAGGAAATTTTCAGAAATACGCCCCCACCCAAAGAAAATATATGAAAGAAAGCATAACTGAAAGAATACAGTAGGAGGATTTAAAGGAAAAGACGTGAAAAAGAATGAAGTACAAAGTAAAATGAATATGCAAATGTATTAGTGAATGATAAATTATGTCATAAGAAAGAAATAGCGAAAATAAATAAATAAATATTTGGATGAATAAAAACATGAGCTGAAAGATAAAAAATAAAAAATATATAAAAAGAGAAATAAAACATATGTTAATCGAAAAACTAAAAATATAAATTATTGATGAAAAAACAAAAAAAAAGCAGACGGCTTGCGTAAAGAAAATAATCTGCAAAATAAGAATATAAAAACAGAGAGAGAAAAAGAAGACGAAGAAGAAGAAGAAGAAGAAGAAGAAGAAGAAGAAGAAGAAGAAGTAGAAAAAGAAAATAAAAATAAAAATAATGAGTAACTCAAAATCTGCCAAAAGACATGGCGTCAGGAAATAATAGCAGTCAGAAAATATTTGAATATATAATGAAAGGATTAAAAGCAAATGAAGTAAATGACAAAATAAAAATAAAATACAGTAAATGGAAAGGAATAATACATTTTTCTTTTTAATAATCTTCTATCATATTTCACGCTAAAGGGGCACTGTTGCTTTTACCTTGAATTTTTCTTCTGCATAATTTCCCGCTTTCCTTGACAAGGTTTGCAACCATTTTGTGCCGTTGGATATCACGCTATATTTCTCCTCTTTTTATATATTAAATTACTGCTACAGCGACTTTATAACAAAGAGTCGAACGCAGTATACACTCACAAACTAGAAAATATGTATCTTTTTTATTTCCATTGCTTGAAGTAAAACTAAATTAACCTTTAAACGTCTATTTCAGGTTCAATGACATTCATTTAAATAACAATTCAAATTACACGCTTAGTTTGTTTAGCAACGGGAAACTTAGAATTCATTTAACGGTTTGAAAATATAATTTACTTAACTTAATGAAAGTCTCAACAATTTTTTTTCTCCAATACGTTATAAATTCAATATATATTCGTCAGAACAAACGCTCGTGGCATTTCCAACAGCGTTATAATAAACAATTTTCTTTCACATATGACTGAAATTTAAAATATATACATATTTATTCTAAAAGATAATCTTTAAATTTCCTTTTTGTAAATGATTAGCGTGTATTGTGAAATTTAAATATTTTTAGGTAAAAATTGAAAATCTAGGAAAATCAAACGTAGATTCTTCACTTCATGCTCTTTTACTCCGGAAAGGAAAAGAAAACAGCAAACAAGATGTGTTGTTTATGGAGATGACCTATAGCTTAGAATACTGTTCAAAAGTTGCTAGATTTAAAAGTGAATATTTTGATCTCAGAGATTGAGAATGTTGATAGTGAGAAAGTTAAAACGCTGGTTAAAAATAATCTACGTCACAAATGTCAGTACATGACAGAAATACCCCACGTGTAGTTTAAAAGAAAATAATTAATGGTCTGCGTTAACTGTTTGCATTTTTACTAGAAATGCAGCAAAAACAAAGAAAAGAATGATTGCATGAACAAAATGAATTACTTGCAAGAAATGACCACGGGTAAACGTCTGCAACCGGATAAGGTGATGTATCTAAGAGATTTGAATGACATTTTGTATTATGAAATCCGTCTTCAAAATCAAACGTTGATTTCAGATAAATACATTTCCCATTTGAACCAATTAAAATTAGAAACTGATCATAAGCGTTTAGAAATAGCCAGTCGAAAGCATGTTGTTATCTCTCATCACAACAGCAGATGTCACATCTTACACCCGATAGAAACTGGTACAGTTTAGCTAGGATGTCCTACTACTTGCTTGACCATGTACATTCTTACTTTCTTCCCTACAATTTTACTTCATACGAGGAACTCCAATTTTTCGGGAAGCCAGAGAAAACCTCTTGGACCAGTTTCTCACACATAACGCTGTAATTTTCTACGAAAATTGAACCAGAAAGTTGCTTCAAAGATAGGGAAAGTTAGTAGAACAAAATGACTTATATAATGTCAATGAATAAGCCAATGTAAGCATTTCTAAATATTGGTTATTCACTTCAAAACTTAAAATCTTTTATTTTGATGCAGTAGAAATATAGTTAGCATTAACGGCATATTCCTTCTTGAACTCTTGTTATCTTTTTTGTATGTTCTGTGTCTCTTTAGAACGTTGACGGTCATAGCTCTTCTTAATTTCTTGTTTTTTGTATCTCATATAAAACTTCGTCTTTTTTTGATAATTAGCTTCAGTTGTAAGGAAATAGATAAACTTACACATCTCTCTATCTGTTGCAATGATTTTATATAGAAGTTCGTTCTTCCTACATCTACTCTGCTTTTTCACTTGGAACAGCAAATAAAAAAAAAGCATATAGATAGTTAACTTTGTAGAAATCTTTGCTATTAAATTCAGGTACTTGAATTTGAACGAAAAAGATTATAATCCCCCTGACAACAACTAATCAAAATTCTTTGAATTTAATGAACTTTTTATTTTCTGGTCAGACTTTTTGGTGTATAAAATGAACATTTTGTACCAGGTGCCTTTCGAAAATTGCCTTTCAGATTCATAAAAGAGGTGATGTAGACGTTCGGATATTTTCATTTCTCTTTAAATAAAAATATGTTAAATCGGTCTTCTACTTCAAATATATGTAGACATCTTTATCGGGTAAATAATCACACGTTCTTTTTTTTCCAAACCTAATGCTTTTCGGATTATTTAGATTTTCGTGGGAAAGTCCAGACAGAAAAAGACCCGCCGTAAATTCAGTTTGGTTTTGCTTGTCTATTTTTGTATGTGTGTCTAATCGTTCTAAGTCGCCTTGATTAAACTCTGCCTCTCTTCATGTTGTCATATTTGCAAAAATAGATTTTACTGATGTTCTTATAGTAAAAATTGTTGCTACACTTCACCTCTATCTTCTAAACGGGGATAGAAGTTTATCCTTTGTTTCTTATTTAGGATTGGCTTTCCGGTTCCTTCTAAAGTTTTTTATAGTTCTACACTTCTAACGCTTGTTTTTTGCTATGATAATTTAACTTTACACAGTAACCGCCTACCTTGAATGGCTCTTTAGCTTTGAATTGGGTAAATATTAGTAAAAGTAAATGTAACCTAGCGTATTTACTTATCACCAATAAAATAATGGATAATACAACATTTTTCGGATACTAATATTCAAACATGATGACGTCACTTCAAACTTGTAAATATATAATATTATTAATGTTTATTTGGTGTGAAGAAAATAAATTTTGCTAATTTCTTTTCTGAAAGACGATTCGCATTAAAAACGGTGTTTAAATAATCAAATCAACTGTAAAGAGAAATGCACACATTAAAGATCTTAAACCCATCGTTCTCAGTGAAGCATAGGACATCGAGGACTCCAGGGGATCGTCGTTGATTCTGTAAATTGTTTTTTTTTTTTTACAGATAGGGGTGTTGACTCTACGCAAACCCTTTTATCCTCCGGAAGAAGTAGAAGGGTAGCCAACTAAGGCTATAGAACCCAAATGTATCCTGATGTTTAACCCATAGCTTGAAGAAGAAAAGAGTATTTGAGCGTAAGTGAATGCAACGACCTCAAACGGAATTCGCACTCGGCTCATTGATTTCTCATTCCGAGCCGATATCTACTGATCACAATGAATGTCTACATTGAATGATAATTTTATGTAATTCCCATTGGTTTCTTGACAGATAGCTGCTGTTTAAGCCAAGCCTTTTTGCTAGCAACCAACAATGCTAGTTGATTTTGACGCATCCATTCACGTGATGGAATCAGGTTTCTTTAGCACGATTTTTTCACCCTCTTTTGTTAGCCTTCTTGGCAATCTGCCTCCCTGTCCCCATTAATCTTCATTGCCATGCGTCTATCTGTACGCATGCGTCTTCTCAGCTGTCTGTTCTCAATCGTACGTTCTCAAACTGTTCTGCTCACTGGTTTCGTCAAAACCTGACCTTACTCTCGGTGCTTAATATCATTCTGTTATAATCTGTATTTCAATCTGTATTCTGCGGCATTTAATGAAATAAAATTTATCGAGAGACGCTTTGATAGGTTAAATGGGATATCGAAATTGGTAGAAGTGCTTTACTTTGATTTTCTGAATGGAAAGCTAGGCTGGAATAAAAGGGTAGGTTAAAATAAAAGGGAAGGATAGAAAGTGTATTTGTTTTCTGAATAAACAAACGGACAGTTTAGAATAAAAAGACATGTTGGAAAAGGTGGAAAATTAAATAAACGAGGATCTCGAATAAATGTGGGTAATTTGTATGTGGGTTGAGATGTAATGGAATGAAAAGTCGAAGAGACGAATTCCAGCTAAATTCGTTGCATTCACTTATCGCAAATACCTGTGGGAAAGATATTAATACATCTCTTCTCCCTCCAGCTATGGGATGAATATCAGGACAGATTAGGTTCTATAGCCTTAGTTGGCAACCAGCCTACCGCAGAAAGGAATGGAAACCTACTGTGGGGAAAATCTTCTGTCTCGTTAGTCATGTTTTTTTTTTCGAGACATGATCAACCAAACGTGTACAACGTATGGTACTTGACTGAATTTGGAGAAAGATAATCAAAATTTTAAAAGCTAGGCAGGCCTGTCGTCAGTGTTTGTTAAGGGTTGCCAATAATGCTGCATGATTATGCAAACAAAAAGTTTGTTTCTCTATTGTACATTTCTACTTATGAAGGAGACAAGCGACATTCGAAGAGAAAGAGTGAGAGAGAGAGTGATAGGGGAAAGAAAAAGGGAGAAAGATAAGGGAGAGATAGAGAGAGAGATAGAGAGAGAGAGAGAGAGAGAGAGAGAGAGAGAGCGCTACTGAGCCAACTGCTTTCCAAATAAATATGGTTAGAATATTTATAAGTATACGATCGTGAAAAAGATTGTGTTACGACGGAATCTTCTGGTGGGTAATAAATAAGATACAGGATAAAAAATAAGAGAGAAACCATCAGTTATATCGAAGAGAAGCAGAACTCAAAGAATCTGATTGAAACAGAAAAGATTAATAATGAATTACTGTAGCCTACCGAAACAGAAAGTGTAATTCAATAGTAAAATGAGGCAGAAAAATCAAACAGAATATAAAAAACAATAAGAATGCCAAACGAAGATATAGCACCAATTCGTGGTAACAAATGAAGACCCCCAACGCTGCCTTACACACTAAATGAACTTTGGACAATTGTTTTTTCTTCGCTTTATTTAAACAAGAAACACGATAGTAGTAGCATTGTTTCTTGGGGAAAGCAAGAGGGAGAAAGTCGACTTTCTAAGTGCCGTTTACATGTGGCACCAAGCTGAAAGTCTAAGGTACCCAGTGGGGATCAAACTCACTACTCAATTATAACAAGTTGATAATTATTACAACACGCCGAGGTGCCAGAGAGAGAGAGAGAGAGAGAGAGAGAGAGATAGAGAGAGAAAGAGAAAGAGATAGGGGGAGTCAGATTCCAACAACTAGAATACCTTTACATTACTACGTGGTAGTTTGTATCACTAAGGCATTTTCAATCTTCCATTCTTGCAACCCTACTGTCTTTGTGCATTTTCCATTTTAATCAAATCTTGAACAACGCTAATCCATCACTGTCAGAAATCCACGCTCGTAGTTTCAGACCAGCGCTACTCAGTTCTGGTCGTCAAAGTTCAGCTCAGTACGGCAATGTTTGCCATTTTGAACTTACAATACGCATTCTGTAACATCTCAGAACCTTTAAGAAACCTTTTACCCTGCCTCTTATAGAAGAATCAATTTAAAATATCTTAGCCTGACGATGTAGATATTATCTTGAAATTAATCTTTTGAATCCTAAAGGGTTATGTAGGTTTCAGTTTTTTTTTAATTATACCTTTTGTTTGTTGTTTATTATATCTTTGTTTTACATCTAAAAAACGTTGTGTTTTAAATGTAAAGAACATTGCTTCTTGAATATTTAATGAGTGTGTTTATATAAAACACAGTGGATCTATATTGAACTCATTAATGGGAAAAATACTAAAAAATACAGTCCAAGAGAACTCATTGAAAAACAACGGAGCAATTAAGAAATTTGAATGCAACCAAATTCTAAACTTCTGGAAAAATGTATGGAAAAGTTAAGGAAATTTAGGGGAGCTGTTTAGACATAATATCAAAATAAATATAGATTTTACGAAGAATCAATAGTAAAATTATAAATTTGGACAGCATCAAAACATCCTCGAATATATGAATATTGATCTTACGTACACGAAACAATTGACCGAAATAAGAAGCCTAAATTGGATAACAAAAGACAAAATCAATACAAACCGATGCAGCCAAATAAACAATAACAGGCTTATAACCTGCTTACCCTTGATATGAAAACATTCTACCAAAACAACCTAACAATAACATGGAAAAAAAACGGTATAAAACCTCAAACCTCAATCTCGTAAGGATTAATAAGTTAAAAACTGAAACGTAGTGGCTGTTGAAAATGTCCTCTTCTGACTAAGATATCTTTCCATAAAATCTGATATTTAGCTATTTAGACTGTCTTTGAAAAATGAGTCAATCCAGGAGGGCTTAGCCCCTCTTCGTATGTTGCAAGAAAAAAAAATAAGAATGTAGAAATCATTAGAAGAAATTTTAAAATTTACGCAGAAAGCATTCGCTTTCATTTTGCGGAATTAAAAATATTCATTTAACAAAAATAACCAATCACCATCATGAAAGATTTAAAATTATTTATATTAACGAACCAAAAGTTTTATCAAAGATACTACGATGAAATGCTGAAACGTTACTTGACGATAAAAATAGGAATCAACACCAAATTAATTCAGCAAGAGAACTGTTTAATCATTTGAAATAGGAACTTACGATACATATCTTGAAATCAGGCTCAACAAGAAAAGACATGAATGAAAAATAATAAAAATGTATTTTATAGCAAGATTTTCAGACAAAACAAGAGTTACAATTACAAAACACATAAAATCATAGTAATATGTGTTTCTTTAGCAGCATAGCAACACTCATGCGAATCATTTATGTTGAAATTTAATTTTAGGGGAAAGAAATACTATTTTTTTTCTTTTTTTTTTGCAAAAATTTATCGCTGGTAATTTTTTACTACAAAATACATTATTGAAACTTTTTAAGAAAAAAGTATTTTTATATTTTCATAATATTTTGATCACAGTTTGGGGTTAACTACTTGCCCATTGTTATGACCCTAACAAGTGATAACACCACCGAATCAGGGTAGATCTATGAGCAACAACAATTAAGCGGTGCTTCCACGCTCTTCAAAACCTCCAATCATTCAATCAGATACATTGCTGCCGGATGTAGTTTATAGCCATACCGAAGACTATCATAGCAGTGTTAACCCTACAATTAGCAGATTCCATACAGGGAAAGATTCGTCATTTTTTAACCGAATATTATTATTATCGGTTTGAATTTACAAAGTAAATTTATTTCAGCAAAATATACTTCTCAATTCCAGTACTTATTATAGCTCTTTCTAATATTGATGAGAATTTTCTTTCATGTTTTTGCAGTGTCAATCAGTCAGTTAAGTGCAATACGTGATATACGCATGGGCGATCATATCTCGAAAGAAACATGTCTGAGAAGATTGTCCTGCATTAGGTTACCATTACTTTCTACGGTAGACTGGTTGCCAATCAAGGCTAGAGAACCCAATTAGTCCTGCTATTTAACCTATAGCTGGAATGAGACCAGATGGATTAATATCTATCCCAGTTGTATTTTCGCATGAGTTAATGCAAAGAATTTAACTTAAATTCGAACTCTGCTATCCGATTTCTCGTTTCGAGTCAATATGTATTGCACCACAACAAAAAGTTAAAAAGATGATTACGGCAATATTTTCTTATTTAGTCACTATAATTTTCTTATTCATTTTTATGTTCTTTTATTGATGAAACTGTTAAACGTTTGTAGTTTTTGTTATTTGGTAAATCTCTTCGTTTATGATTTTGAATACATAGGCAGTAATTACAGTTAGGTATTTTGGGTTAATGACTTTCAATAAAGCAATCCAGAGATGCCTGCTCTAAACTAATGAAAGTGAAAAATGAAAATTGAAACTCAAAAGCACTGAAGAATCTGTTGACTCGAAGAAATATCGAGCAACGTAGCGCAAAGAAACAAATATCATTGCAACTGGAAATGCAATCAAATTGATATCAAGTAAATAATTATTACATCTTATTTCAACGACTAAGCAAAAAGTCAATATCGCCTCTATCGTTATATGACATATAATGTGTATATAGCGAGTTAACATTAAAATATAAATAGGCCCAAATGGGTAGGAGCAATATTTAAGTTAGAAATGGTTAAAATCACCACGGTTACTTTTTTAGGTGCGAAGAAGTGAAGATTTGCAAGTTAAAAAGAATAGATAATTGGCCCTTGGCATGAAAAGGGTAAATTGGATTTAATTAAACAAATATTGTAAGAACACTAATTATGGTCGTTCTTGAATATAGAGAAATAAAGGTTTTCAAAACAGACTGCCCAATTGAAACCAAGAGACTGCATCTAGTCATCAAGTCATCTAGTAAATAAAAGATTATCTGTCCGATATTGATATTACTGTTTCATAAAATTATTAAGTGAAATAGAAATGTTTACCAATTACTGCAAAAAACAAAGAAACTTTTTAGTATATAAAAGTTATGTTTCATTTGATATATCTAGAGTGTTTGGAATGATCTGGTAGTCTTTGAAGGGATTAGAAGTTTGAAGAAAAATTTTAAATCTTCAGAGGGTAGCAGTGTTTAAAAGGACAAGAGTACTGAGTGAATGGCAGAAGCATTAAGAATAGCTCTGAACTGATTCATCAGTAAATGCCACTGGTAGTATAAAAATTCACGAAATTTTAAGTGAATATCAAACAATAGCAACAACGACAACAAAGCAAAAAAAGGGAAACTAGTAAGAGAAAACGTGTGGTGGGGGAGATTAAGCAAAAAAAGAAAAAGAACCCCACTTCCATGAAAAATATCTGGGAAATAAAAATATATAGAAGAGAAAGATTTGGATAGAAAGAAAATAAGAAAAAGTACACAAAGAAAAGAACAGAATGTGATTACGAAGACACAGAAAGAAGTAAATTAAGAAGGAAGAGAAAAAATGTAAATTAACAAAGAGGATCAAAAAGAAAAAAATGAAGAAAAGAAAGAAAGAAGAAAAAGAAAAAAGAGGAAGAAAAAGAAAAAGGGAGAAAAAGAAAAAGAGAAAAAAGGAAGAAAAAGACAGAAAAGAGAAAGAGAAAAAGTGGAAGAAAAAGAAAAAGAAAAATACAAAGAAAGAAAGAAGAAAAGAGGAAGAAAAAGAAAAAGTTGAGATAAAAAAGGTAGGGAGACGAAAAAAGAAAGATAAGAATGAGGAATAAAAAAAGAAAGTGAAAACGGAAAAGAGGAAGAAAAAATAAAAAAATTAAAGAAAAAGAGGAAAAAAGAAAGGAGAAACAATTAAAAGAAAGAAAATAAAAGAGGAAGTAAAAAAGGAAAGAGAAGAAGGAAATGGTTATCGGGAGGAAAATATGTAATAACAAAGGTGAATGAAAATGAAAGTCGCTGTCTTTGTCCATTTGTTTTTGTGTTTTTATTTTCTCCGCTCAACAATCACAATAATAAACATGCAAATAAAAATATGAGAGTTGAAGAAAAAAAAAGAAAAGAAAAATGACCATCTGTTACAGTTGGCACCGTTCTGTCGCTTATATTGTGTATTGAATCTGTATGTCACCTAATTTCTTTTAGCAGAAAAGACATTTAGATGTTATCAGAAAATCGATAGGACATAGAATTGGGGCGAAAGGGAAATCGAAGTGAGAAAGCCGGACGGATACTGGAAATATAAAAACCCAATCGGAAACGCGTGCACACATATATTTGCATACACCCGCACACATATACACTCAGTCATTTACACACTGACACATTATACATAGACAATAAATATGTATAAAATCATACTCATTAAAAATATATACACAAATACTCATACAGAGATATGACAATTAACATCGATGAATAGATGAAAAAATAAACAGATATTAACTTAGATAGATAGATATGAATAGACAACGAGAGAAATATTATATATAAAATAGATATATTGATAGATAGATTTTAACAATCTGATATATATATATATATATATATATATATATATATATATATATATATATGAACAGACCGAAAACCACAGATTATATATAAAAATGTGTGTGTGTGTGTGTGTGGACAGTGTAAAATATATAAAAAAATAGGTAGATATAAACAGTCTAATATAGCTAACTAGAGAGGTAAATACTAACAATTTGAGTTACACACACACACACGCACACACACACACACACACACACACACACACACATATATATATATATATATATATATATATATATTATTTAATTACTTAGCTTTTTATCATAATTAAATTAGACCAGTACACATTTGTATTAAAAAGTGTTCAATACTTCTTTGAAAGAAGATGAATGAATATATATATATATATATATTCGTTCATCTTCTTTCAGATAATGCGTGCCTCTTCAGAAATGAATTGAGTTCTCTCGGTGACTGGCGTCTGTATACACTGCTTACATACAAGACGTTAAAATTTCCCTTCTCTGACTCCATGCGCCGATGGCTTAGGGAGTAGAGACTCCGATATATATATATATAAATAGTATGGTAGACTTCGAAAAAAAGGAGCTACTCAAGCATTTACGCATCATTCATTCAGTAATAAATTTGAACACTCTCAGGTGCCAGCGTATTTTTACATTGTATATAACACGTTAAAAGTCCTCCTTCCGAGCGCCCATTGCACAGAGGTAGAATTGCCGACTGATGTCAATTCAATGGTTTCAATTCTGGCTAGAATCTGTGGATTACTATATATATATATATATATATATATATATATATATATAGTAATTCTCAGACAGGTCTGTTTTGCCGTATCACAGCTCGTCAGTTAGACATCCAATTGCTTCTAGCCAGAGAGAGAGAGAGATATGATCAATCGAAAATTGCCATAAAATAGTTATCTAGATATGAATAGTCTGTGATAGATAGATAGATAGATAGATAGATAGATAGATAGATAGATATGAACAGGACGATATATATATATATATATATATATATAAAGATATGAACAAACTGAGATTGTATATATATATATATATATATATATATATATATATAGAGAGAGAGAGAGAGAGAGAGGTTACGGTCATATCACGTTGAATACACCGGTTCTCGCTCGAAGTTAAGAAGCGTTGAGCCTGGTCAGTATTTAGATGGGTGACCGCTTGGAAAGCGTTTATTGACGGATATGCGTCGTAGTGCAGTGGATATTTGCTCGAAGGGGGAAATCGGTGAGCCGAGTTACAATTCCAGTCGAACACTCTGCATTCACTTACGCACAGGTACTCTTGGGAAAGGTATTAATCCGTCCCTTCCCTCCAGTTATGGGTTAAATAAGTGAGGTCTGCTGTTCATGCGATCGCGGCGAACTTCTGCACCGATTGTTTGTTATCAGTCAGTTTAGGTACCATACGTGATACACGCTTGGACGATCATATCTCGAAAGAGACATGACTGACTGGGCAGAAGATTATCCCGCAGTAGGTTGCCATTGCTTTCTGCGGTAGACTGGTTGCCGACCAAGGCTATAGAACCCAATCTGTCCTGCTATTTAACCCATAACTGGAAGGAAGAGACGGATTAATACCTTTCCCAAGGGTATTTGCGCGTCTGTGGATGGTACTACACAAGCCTTCATCACTCAACAATGTTTTGTGTGGCAGTCTAACTGAATTAGACACTCATACGTCGAAATCGACGGGAGAGTCCATAATATATATATATATATATATATAGAGAGAGAGAGAGAGAGAGAGAGAGAAAGATATGAACAGAATGTAACATAGATAGATAGATAGATAGATAGATAGATATGAACAGAACGTGATAGATAGATATGAACAGAACGCGATAGATAGATAGATAGATAGATAGATAGATAGATAGATAGATAGATAAGCAAAGCACACATGACTGTATATGAACAAAATTACTACTACACAAAACTTCGATACAGTATAAAGCAAATAAACCAGTACGTGCATAATAACCACACCTGGCACAGAATAAAAAGAAACGTAAATTAAAAAAATAGTTATTCTTTTGTTATTTGCAAATTGTCAAACATAAAGAGAATACAATCAATTTATATTTAAGAAAACTTTTAATTCATCCTGATAATATAAAACTTTAAAAATTGTGCTAACGTTAATTATTCATCAGGAAAATAATGTTAATTATTTATTAATTTATACATTAATAATTAATATTCATTAATTATACTTTAATCAAACAAACTGCAGAATCCTGATAAAGAAATATGAAAACGATTTAAATTTGAATTAATTTAGATACAATCATAATTCTTGTTCTGTTATTAGCCTAATGACAATGCGAATACTATTTGTATAAAATTGATGTTTTCACCCGAATAAACAAACAGATAGATATATTAGCAATTATGTCAGTAATTGTTGGATCTGAATATATTACTGTCTACTCTCTGGGTTACATATGCTAGCCTCCTACACTGAAATATACACTTCTATATCACATATCTCTGAACATTCATTTCTGGGAAAGTAACCTACTGCTGCGCGATTTTGTTGGTGTCAAATACAGGCAGAGTTTCTTTTTAGTTACATCTAGTAACGCTTGCGCAGGCGTCTACTGACGCTGGTACTCACATTAGAAGTAAGTAATTAACATCCGAAATGTCATTCGTAGTACAATAACATAATATTCAATAAGGGGTATAGCTTTATTTTGTGCGTATATATATTCATATCTTCACAGTTAACTCTGAACATAGCAGAAATATGTTAAAAATAGTGCAAATGTCTTACCATTAAAAAAAAATCTTAAACAGATCTAGACAAGAAATGCTAATAAACTAGAAATCCAAGTATGTTATGTTTAATAGAACATTTGAAAAAGGTTTTTAAATTAGACATTAAACATATTAAATTAGACATTAAACATAAATATATGCCGATACATCTGTATGACGAAATATTATTGGTATCCAAAGAAAACAAATAAAACACCTAGAAGCTAGAACATATATGTCTTTAAGCGACCCATGCCCGTTGGGCTTATACGAAAACAATATATTATTAAATTTCTTAAGAATAAAAATCTATTAAATAGATCCTGCGATCCCTAATAACATAGGGGTTGCCATCAATTGATTTCTGTTGTTAAGAGTCTTAGATTCGACTCGTGCCGAATGACACATTTTTTTAACAAGGTTTTTCATAAATAATCAGGCTGGTTTATATATAATATATATATACTGTTTAATTAAAAACAGATTTTTTTTTCAATTGGAGTAGATAGATCTATCTATCGCCCGGTTTACACTCCACCCATATCTATTGAACAGGTTAAGAGGCTCATCCCTTGTTCCCTGTTTAGGATGTGGTTTCCGGCTTTCTCTTTTCCAATCTTCTCACTTTGTTTATTCTTTTTTTTTTCAATTGGAGTAGATAGATCTATCTATCGCCCGGTTCACACTCCAGCCATGTCTATTGAACAGGTTAAGAGGCTCATCCCTTGTTCCCTGTTTAGGATATGGTTTCTGGCTTTCTCTTTTCCGATATTTTCACTATTGCGTAACCGTCTGCACATCAGTGGCGTTATCACCTTGCTCGGGGTGATACGAAAAAAAAAAGTTTAATTAAAAGTAATATTTGAAGAAATAAATTAAATATATCAGTTGTTAATTCCAGCTCGTTAATCTCCGTTAATATCTTCGTTTATATATATATATTAGAAGTAGTACAAATTAATGGGTTGACAGTCCACTGTTTGTCGTGATTTACTGTATTAAGAGTGCTCAATACTTAGTTGAGCAATATATATGGTAATATTTTTATTATACGTTTATAATAAAAACATAGTTTGTGAAACACAAGAGCCATTGTGTTTCGGTACAATCTTATTAGCACCTCAGGAAGTGAAATAGTTTTTACTGTTACTATATATATATATATATATATATATATATATATATATATAACCGAGTATTGGGTTCGTATGGATGGAAAGAAACACTATTCTTAAAAAAGTGCTCAATACAAAGTAGAGCTAAGAATATTTATTCAGAAATTATAATATGGATATGTTTTAATATCACAATGTCTAAGTATCCATAGGACTGTATATATATAAACATATTTATAAATGGAACTTTGTCTGTGTGTGTAGCTGTGTGTGTTTGTGTGTCTCTGTGTGTATGTCCGTTACCTATAGACTCCGAAACGGCCAAACCGATTTACTTGAAAATTTACACAGTTGTACTATAAGCGTCTGCGAGTGTTCTTAGCTATGGTTTGTGTCGAGGTACCCCCAATAAATATCGAAAACTGATAATCAAAAAAATCTGGTTATAGAAGGAGTGGTCCGATTTTTAAAAAAATTGATACACTCATAGACAAAGACATAAGAAACGATATTCAGAAGTTTCAAGGTTGCAGCTCTTACAATATTGCAGAAAATTGATAATATATATAAAAGGAAGATGTTTGTGTGTGTGTCTGTTTATCTGCCTGTATGTCTGTATTTTTTCAGTCCTTTTATTTTAGTTTTGCTTCGGGTTTGGCTCTAAGTTGGTATAATTGTAGTTCTTAGTCTCAGCCATGATACCATTTACTTAGAGGACTTATTTAGCCTTCAAAATTCAGTTTGCGACTAAAAAAACTTATTTGATATCGATACCAGGAAATCAAAATTTGACTTACATCTGTTCATTTTTTTTTCTGTCTACGGTTTCGCTTTAACTGGAAACAGCAATTGCTTTTTAGTCTTTCGTGGCAACGTTCAAAGAGTCTGAGCTCCGGGACCATGGATTAGTTTTAAAGCTTTCATTACACCCGAGCAACGCCGGGCTATACTGCTAGTATATATATATATATATATATATATATATATATATACACGGACAGACTCTAACAAACTGAAGATGGGAAATGTAAGAGCTAAGTATGGAGGACGCTTCAAATAGATAGCGGCTGAAAATAACTGACAAAGTATTGGAGTGGATAAAATGTTAAATAATGAAGATACAAGTTTTACCATCACACTCACCTCTATACGAGGAAAACAGGGATGAGTGATATACCTACATTATTTTCATAGTGCCAATAGTTATATTTAAATTTTAAATATCTATTTAATTTTTTTATTTAGAACTTTTTCAAATATCAAATGGAAACGCAATAAAAAAAGGTGCCAAACTATTTATCAAAACATGTACAACCAAATTTTGCGAGATTTATTGCGATGCTTTTCAAGAATATTCGTTGAATGATCGAATGGTTTGTTTTTTTAATGACTAATCAGCCTTTTTGAGGTTATTTAAAGCTACTAAATATTTTTAGATTATAAAATGTTCAGATGACAACAATGATTTACTGAGACACATTCTATTAAATCCATCTATGGATTTATACCCATAGACGAGAAAAAAGGTAGATTCACACCCATCGCAAATATTTTTTCGAGTAAGTGAATATAATGAACACAACTTGGCTGTGCAATTTTCAATTTTGAGACGTTAGCCATATCAACACCCACATATCCAAGTTTATAGCATTGGTATTCTCAAGCGGTCACTTATCTAGCTACTGACCAGGCTCGAGAGAACCGTTGTTTCCACGTAATGTGAACGTAAGCCTCTTCGGCCAACATAATGATCTAGTTAACCAACTCATCTACGTTTCAGGATTTTGGCCAGTGTTTGCTTAAAAAATTCTTCTTGGAAAATACATGTGATGGTTTACGAAAAATTAACTGTTTTATAATGATTTAATAGTCATGATTTTCAAAGTGTATCTTATTATATATGCTAATATTCATAAACTCTTGAAATTTAAAGACAACTCTTTTGTCACAGAATATATTATACATTGAATTGATTTACATTTACTGCAGATGGGTACCACCGAAAGAACTATAGTATCTAACCAATCGCAAACCATCAACCATAAAGATGAAACACAGCTAATATATGCA
This sequence comes from Ascarosepion bandense, assembly GCA_037127315.1. Taxonomy (NCBI): domain Eukaryota; kingdom Metazoa; phylum Mollusca; class Cephalopoda; order Sepiida; family Sepiidae; genus Ascarosepion; species Ascarosepion bandense. The sequence continues at coordinate 2,676,130 of JBBBDQ010001454.1, read as the reverse complement.
GATATTTATAACAAGAATTCTGGGCTCACGATAAGCTATTTTACAAAAGAAGGAAACGGACGGAAGTTACTTTCACTTAAAGTAAGTGATTGACAGAGGGCGTATATAAAAGAGAGTATATGCGACATGTAATAGAGAAATCTGAAGGCACATTGAAATGGAGAAAGAAATCATAGGAAAGATAAGTACCAAGAAACATGAATAATTTGTGAAAAACAAAGAAAAGAGCGATGAAATATAATGCAATATAATGTCCCTCCTACAAGGCAGTAAATACTGGAAAATTTCCTCACAAATAAGAACAAAACTTGAGACAACAAAGATGTAGTTCTACAGAAGAAAGCTGAGAATACCACGGAGGGAGTTTTAAGAAAAATAGAAACAAAATGGACGCTTAATATTAAGGATCCGAATGAGACAGCTAAGAGTTTACATATCTCTGAACGAGTTTGGGGCCATGCATGACATTCATATTAAGATCTTGATCCGAAGAATCTATTAAGTACATGAATTGAGTTTTAAACTTAGTGTTTTGGTTTTGTAGCAATTATGATGTTGAGTGAAACTACATCTAGCGCAGCCTATTGTATTTTCACATTCCTTATCTTCTATACTGAATTTCTTACAACTGATCTATACAATGAAGTAATTGAAGTGTTTGCTATTTACTACTTACTGTTTGGTAAAAGACAGTTAACATTTCTAGGACACATAATGAGGATTTAGAAGGGTTTCGAACATTTCACATCCACCGGCTATATTGAAGGAGTAGAAGAAAACAGCAAGTAGCCTGATTAATAAGAATATGTAAATGATGTGATAGTAAAAAAGATAAACTAAAAGGGATAAAAGGTTGTAGAAATCCAAGCTCACCAATGTCCTGAAGAAATACGACATAAAAGAAGAAAGAGAGATGGAGGGAGTGAGAAATTTGTGATCGAGTATAGATTGACAGGAACAGTGATAGATAGATAGATAGATAGATAGATAGATAGATAGATAGATAGATAGATAGATAGAAAGTGAAGGAAACCAATATAGACAAACTAAATAAATAACCAAACTAGGGCACCCAGTGAAGATCAAGTTCTCTATTTAGTCATAACTGATCTAGGGTGACAAGCTTGTTAACCATTACAACACGTTGAAGTACCCTAGTACCTGTATGTATGAGTATGAACAATAATATATTCATATGTGCGTGCAAGAATGCATTTTTGTTTCTTTGTAATACGTCTAATTATTTTTTAAATCTAAAATATAACATACAAATTGTTGATAGCATTTTAGTTTCGTCACGGCAAACAAAATGGTGACAGCTTGTTAGCATATTCACAGTTTTCCTGCGTCTTTCAGCAATTCTAATGCGATGTCATTACTCCCTATTGACATATGTGTTACGCTTATCTAATTAATGGACATGAGATGTCAAAGATGTCAACAAAGCCAATAGAAAATACCTGTCCTAACCAATTTAAAACAGAAACTCGTACCACTAAGTGAAAGCCGAAATAAATAAACAATAATAAAGTGAACAAATACATACAAATAACGAAAGAGTTGGTGATTGTTTAGTCATTGGCCTTTTATAATTTTGCTTTTAGAGAGAAAAATGAAGGGCTAACAAGTCAAGGGATGAGTAGGTAAGATAAAAGAAATAAAAAGATGGTTGCCAGACGAAACTTAGGACGCTCATCGAGAGAAGTAGTTGAAAATGGTGACAAGAATGGAATAATTTAAAGTAAAATTCACATTTCTGTTAACCACATAGGAATTGCAAGTAAACATTTCATATAATATAATAATGTTAGTAGTTTGCGAGTAACAGACACTTTGTGGGTATATGCGAGGAAGATAACGGCTAACAGTAGACTTGAATAGGTTAAGATTGAGGTGATCGAGGAAGGAATCTTCTTGGTTGCCGGTTCTATAAAGTTGTAGGACGCGTGAAGAACCTCATAGAATAGAACTTAATAATACCAATAGAATACTAAGAGAATGCCGGTGGTTCGCTAAAATGTGCGTTGAACTTTCTACGGAAATAACGATAGAGCAGCGAGATAATTGAGATGTTCTGTCTGTGAGGAAAGTGGTTGTAGTGTAGGAGATAATTCATTCCCCACCAAGGACTCGATTATGATTTTGACCTCTATTAAATCATTAGATCATTTAAGTGCCATACATGATACATGACTGACTAGACAGAAGATTTTCACGCCGTAGGTTGCCATTTCTTTCTGCGGCAGACTGGTTGTCACCCAAGACTATGGAACCCAATTTGTCTTGCTATTCAATTTATAGCTGGAGAGAGAAGAGATCGATTCATACATTTCCCAAGTACATTTGCACGTAAGTGCGATGAATTAAACTGGAATTCGAACTCGGCTCTCCAATTTCTCTCTCCAATTTCTTACTCCAAGCCGATATCTATTGCACCACAACGAACATATTATTTAAATATCTATCTGAAATATTTTTGCTTGACGTATCGGATAAAATTCTTGTAAGCTTTTCGAGAACAAGTACTACTTCTCTGACATTCATCAATATCATGTTTATTTGAAATCCCATTAGATACATTGACAGAATAAGGATAAACAAGTTTTCGTCAGCCATTTTCAAATTGGTTAAGAATCCCTTCCCAAAGAGGGCAATTATGTCTCTCTACAGCTTCCTATCATTTGTAGCATCCCTGTTTCGCCATTCATTTATTCATTCGCTCATTAGGTAGGTTACTCGCTGATTTCCTTTTCCTCTTGCGTTCAAGCCATCTTTCGTCATTAAGTGTCTCAGAAATTTTAATTGTTTCTATCGTTTTCTTAGTATAATGTAGGTTCTTGCTTACAACTGCGAATAGCTTAGTATAAAAAAATGCATGTATTGCTAGTTAATCGTATCCAAGGAAGCCTGTCTACTCGGGTGGGCAGCTAATCCCCGTTAAGACGCCTGCTCAGAGGCGTTAGTATTTGTTCTGCACCGAGAGAGTTTATACAGTTCCGATCTTAGGAAGAAGTTTGAACAAAGCCAAGACGATGAAACCCTCGGTCACGATGACTAGCACAACCATCGACAGTTCCCAAAGTTTCCCGTATACCCAGTTTCAACCATGAAGCTTGGTTCAACCGGTGGTATGGTTTTCAGGAACTCTGAAATCGCTTCCTCCAAACCGATAACATTAAGAAGTCATCTTCCTGACAAATTGACCATGATGGGATTCGAACCCGGGCTTCATTGTCAGAACGTTCTTACCACTCGGACACGCGCCCATTAAACAGCCTTTTCTAAGCTTTACCTATCCAAGTTTAATACACTCTTTTATTACTTGTATTAATAAATATATGTTATGTGATGACCCAAGTCTTCAAAAAGTGGTAATGTTTACTGATATGAACTCGATTAACAGTAATCAGAGAGAGCCGTATCAATAAGAAACCACATTATGTTGTTGTGATCTTTTATCTCAATGTCTGGGTGATTAGCTTTAATTGTTCTGTATGTGCTTATTGTAAAGTTCCATAAAATTGTTGCAGGTCTTATCTCTGTAACCAGGTCTTGGTGATGTTCATACAAGTTTCTTTCAGTTTCCTTTACGCAAAAGTTTCAGATTTACTATAACAAGTGAAAAGAGTGGGTACAATATCGCCTTGCCAATTTCCTACACGGGAGTATAAACTATCCTTGACTAACTTATACACCGTATATAAAACGCCCTAGCCTAGTATAAACCTACATGAATACTCTATGACTAGGCTATATTCGGAGTTCATAGACCAAAAGTAAAGCTATTTTTCTTTTTAAAATGAATGCAAATATTATTTGCAGCAGAATTTTATAGCATCAAATTAACTTTACTTCAGCTGTTTTAACAAAAAGAGAAAATTAAATCAGTGCAGTGAAGCGTGACATGCAACAGCACTCATCAGCAGGCAGTTTATGTTTAAGGCTCCAAGTTCTCTACAATGGATTCAAACATTGGTTCGTGAATTTCATGACAGTAATTGTGAGTTCAATCCCTGAGCTGATAGTGTTTTTGTCCTCTGTGGAAACAAGGCAAGTAGTACTAACAATAAAAACAAAACGAGATATCCCTAGGAATAGGCAGTGTAACGAGAACATTTAACCAATGTAGATTAAATAAATGGTTCAGCTCTGACTTCCCTGGATCGATATAAACCTGTTCAAGGCTGGTGAGCAGTGTCCGAAACGTCGTAATAACAAAAAAGAAAAGATGACGGCAACTAAACAGTGTAAATAATAATTCCACTTTAAAAATTAATTCTATTGACCCCAAAGATTCACACACGCACACACACACACACGCGTGCGCGCGCACACACACACACACACACACACACACACACACACACACACACACACACACACAGAGGCATCATTACTCTTACATTCTTGAAGTCTACAGAGAATTGGAAGTGGTGTCGGTGATCTGTTTTAAAGAACCACTACATTTACTCTTAGAATACAATATAGAGAAATGGTTAAGCAAAAATCTTGCAGATGAGTTTAATCCCCACTAACTAATTTCTACTTGCACTGGTTTCATTTAAGATTAATAAATGAAAACATATTACCGTGGAACAATACCAGAATAATACCAATACCAGAATAATACCAATAACACGCATAACATTGTTTTTGTAATAAATTAGATCATACCAATGTTCCTTTCATAATATATTAAGCTAAGCTTAATGAATATCTCTACATAAGTAATGTCAGTTACTTAAGTGCCATATGATTCTCGCTTGGTCATGCCGAGAAAGAAACATGACAGACTGAGCCGATTCTCTCGCAGTAGATTGCAATTAATACGATAGATGGTTGCCATCTAAATTTATAGAGCCTAATCTGTCCTGGTATTTAACCCACAACTGGAGGTAGAAAAGATGGATTAATCCATTTCCCAAGGGTATTTACGCGTAAGCGAATGCAACGAATTCAAATGAATTCGAAATTTCTAATAAAACTTATTATTCTTATTGAACATGAAAAAGAACAGGACAAATTATTAAACCTGGAAAAGTAAAGGACAAAATATTCTAGTGAATTAAAAAATTAGAAATTTCTTGCTTAAAATATTTAATTCAAATTTTATTTTTAGCTGAAAAATTTAAAGAAGAAAACACGTATTCAATTTCATAATTCAAACTAATTTTCACTTTTGACTGAGTAGTACAGACACCCATAATCATATTTTTAACTTCCTCCAACCAACCCTCTTTAACTTTCGAAATAACCATGAATTCATTTTATATTTTCTAAAACAGATCATTTTCCTCATTTGTGTCTAAAATATTACCTGAAGAAAAACAATAATGTTCTGAAACATAACATTCATACATTCTTTGTGTATTCATATAATTATTTTATAAACCATTGTAATAACAAAATTACAATATTAAGCTTTCCTCTGTATTGAGAACTTTTATAAAAGTAAATGCAATGAGCAGTAGGTTTTTAAAGCTGTTCTTTCACCTCCTTATAATATATATATATATATATGTATACATATATATATATATATATATATATATAACTATATAACTGTGTAGAGTGTTCTACCATTTTAAACTAAGGTAACTTTTAATAACTGCCAATATTTAAATGGATGTTTCGTATCGTGTTTTCCACAGATGAAACACCCGTTCTTTTGAAAACTTATAATAACTCGAGGAACGAATGTTTTATTTTTAATAGCTGCCAACATTTATGTAGATGTTTCGTGATATATATGTTCGAAGGAAATTTTTATTATAACTTATATGTTTTTAGAATACCAACATTTAAGTGGATATTTCGTATGTTGTTTTCCACAGATGAAACACCGTTCCTTTTGAAGACTTATTCATCTCATCAGATTAGAACCTTATTTTCGGTTAAAATTGCTAGTTTACTTTTTTATCCATTATGGAGCTGTCATCCAGAGAGAAAATCTCAAATTGATCAATATTGATGGCATAAAGTTTTCAAGCGTCTATAGTAAGAGATGACTGGCGACGTACACTGGAGAGTGGAAGTGACATCAAATCCCTTCCTATATTCTTTTCTAAATGTTTCCTCTAATAATGTTATAAAAACTTTTCCAATGATGTTCAATTCCTCCAGCCTTTTTCCCAGTGATTTTCTTTGGAATTGTTCCTAGCACATCAATAACGACTGTCAAGTCATGATTGTCATCTTCATGTTTCCCAAAGTTTTCTATTCTTTGGTTAGCTCGTGATGCTTATCAAACAATTTACATTATTTCCCATCCACTTTGTGGTTTACCGTAAAGGTGCAATCTTCGCTGACACGTTTTCATTCTTTTGCTTACGGCTACCACATCAACATTAGGGCAAATCATTTGCAGCTTAAACTCCTAGAGAATTTTATGTGTTTTGTTTTCTGGGACAAATTTTATTTTGTGGATAAATCATTACGCTGTATGCACAAAATTGTGCTGCGTGCACAATCTCCAGTGGTTGAATTTACTCACCACGTCATGTCTACTCTTGTCTAGGTTCTGGGCTAATTTAATACAGTTTGATGATTATGTAGTTCAATGTTTCATCTTTATTTCCAAAGCGTAAATTTGCAGTTTTTTCTGTATTTTATAAATACTAGCCACCATATGTTTCTTAATTTTTTTGTTTTGGATGTATTAATAGCAATCACTCTCGTAGGGGTTTACGCCCACATCACGTTGAAACACCAGTTCATGTACTATCACCGAAGTTAAGCAACATCGAACTTGATCATTACTTAGATGAGTGACCATTTGGAAATACAGATGCAGTAAGCTTATGTGTCCGTGTGGTGCAATGGTTAATAGCTGGAATTTTTAATCGCCGAGGCTAACAAAGCAAACCTCACTGCTGAGATTGAAAATCTGTGGTGGACTGGGGTAAGAAATGGCTCGTGAATTTTATTGTTTTCAAAACGAAGCTGCTATCTATTAACCATCACAAACAATCGATCCCTGCCATTAGCATGGATCAGGTAAGTCTCCCTGAAAGCAAAACAATGAACCATTACGTATTGTCATTTTTAATGTTTCATTCCTCTGAGAATTTGGCATCTTTCTCGGAGACGAATTGATAGATTTGGTAGAAATCTAGATAATTATTGAAGTTCTTCCCTTTAAGAGAATATCGTTGGGAACGAAATAAGTGGAACACCGAAGATGCAAGGTAAATCGAGTAAGGCGGTCTAGTTGAACATATTGGCTAATCTGTATAAATTTCTACCAGGATTTCAAATAGATGTTGGGTTGGCATTGTTCTGATGGGAAACAAAACTCCTCCGACTGGCCATTCCCAGCTGCTTTTCATCATTTGCAGACATTATTCGGCTCAAATCGGAAATAGTCTGAATACAATTTTTCATTTTGCAGAAAGAGTGTGTGATACACAATACCTCATGTTATTTCACAGGTTGCACAAATTATTTTCTTTGAATGTAGACCAGGTTTAACAGTTGTGAACAGTAGTTAATATCGTTTTTCCTAGATCTTTTTACGCTCCACATTGTTGTAAACTAACAATTTTCCATCTCCTGTAATTCTTCTTCTTTAAAATTGAACAGCTTTTGTTGCGTTTGACCTTCAATATGGAAATAAGGTCCATAAATTTATCCAGTTTGGATGAACGTTCTATGTCTTCTAAAATTCCACTTCTGAAAACCACTGTACTCCCTGCTCTAGCATTCAATAAACGGCAATTTTCTTTTTGCCATTTGTATATATTTTTTCTCTTCAGCCAAAAAAAACAAACAAAACAATGATAAAATCAATCCAAGAAAATGCATTCCATTTTCCTCCTTTTTTATTTTCAATGAAAATCCTGTAAAATTCTCCATCTACACAAAAATCGTATAGAAATACGTGTTGAAATATTTAAGAATGTGCTCATACGACATAATTTTCAGTCACGTATGAAACAAATTCCCAGAATCTTTTATATTTTTCATCGGTATCACCCTAAACATGAGAGTAATGCAAGGGGTTACAGGCTATGGAAGAACTAGAAACAGAAACATTAAAAGTGAGCAGAAAGATAAAACAGTATTCAGGGGAGAAATAGATAGCGATTAAAATTGCATTTAAATTTTGGCTGGAAATCATGAGGCTGGAAGAGAACCTACAGTTACATCTAGGCAGAAGCTCAACTGTAAAATGATGAGATATCAACGCCAGTCTAGTATTGCGCTCAAATTCATAAAGTTTAGGTATCAGAAGCGAATAGCTTAAATGAATAATTGCCATTAATATATTTATAAAAAAAAAAGAAAAAAGGGAGGCAACCTTATGGTGGCGGTAATTCTGGCCGAGCTACTAGATCAGGACCAACGGTATTGCTGATACTTCTTTGGATCTTATCAAGGCGCTTACGGTAAAAATCAGAGACACCAAATGGCATCAATATTCTAAGCACGGACAAATTATAGACAAATATATATGCAAAACAGATTCCAAAGAGAAACATTTTCCCGCGCAAAACAGTGAACTGACTTGTTTAGCAGCTGACTTAGTATATATAAAATCTATCCACTTCATGTCAACTTAGAACCTTAGCTTGAGAAGGGATAATGTGTAAGTTTCCTGGAAGTTTGCATCAGCCATGCTGATGGAAGTCAGAGAGGAGTCTTTGAGAAGACTAATGGAGAGGTTTAGTTTTGGAGGCATTAACAAATTTTACCCCAGTTAACGATGGCCTTTGGGTCATTTTGAACATCAGCTGCCATTTTGATTTTGTCGAATTGATTAGCCTTACTGTCGAAGTAGGAGTAAATGGTCATGTCGTCAGCGTAGATGAAAAGTCAAGGGCTGATATCATCAGGAAGGTCGTTAAGAAAAACTCAAAACAGCTAAGGATCACGGTTGGAGCCATGAGGAACCCCACGTTAGTAGGAATATATCTAGACGAGTGGCCGTTCAAGATATTTTTTTTACGATTTGATTGGAAGGATTGGATTGGTTCAAAAATGTGCCCAGAGACACCGTATATTTTCAGCTTGTGGAGAAAACCTGCATGCTAGACCCTGTCAAATTCTTTCATGATGTTCAATGCCTGTACTTCACCGTTTTTATATAGGGTATGATATACTCTTTCCGCAATTATTGTGAGTACATCATCAGTTGACATGGAGAAATGAAAGACGTATTGCTTGTCTGAGTAAAAGTTCAGCGATGAGAGATGAGGACATATTAATTCTCCATTGATTATGGCCTATAGCAGTTGGCCAAAAAGAGGTAGAAGGCTAATAGGTCGATAGTTGGAAGGTTATTAACTTTAACAACATGTAATGAATTCCAGCAGACAGGAAAGCAGGGGCCATTGTCTGATGAATACGGTGGGTTGGATAAAACTTTCCATTTAAGTGTTTCTAAGTAGGTTTTGATCCGTTTTGCAACTTGTGGTCTACCTTTGTCATGTTGAAAAATCACCTTGTCGGGAATCTGCTAGTATAGCCGCCGTTTATTCTTCAATGCTCTGCAAAAGCGTAATGTAGTCCATAACGATCTCCTGAGATGCTTTTGGTCGTTATATATGAGTGTTATGACTTTTTGTAACACTATGTTCGATATACTTTTGTTCAAAAGTATTGAAAAAGGCATTATTTGTTGTAATTTCTTTTAAAAGTATCTCCCAAACCGAAAATTCGATTTTACCATACATGCACTAGGGCTAAAAATCAAAATATTTCAGAAACTTTATCTTTTAATTTGTAATTGGATGGTAATTGTCTCTTTTAAAACGTGTAACTGTTTATCGTCGTAGCATAACATATAACCTTACAAATAAACAAAAATCGTAAACATGAAGTTGTTTTATTTTTCAAATTGCTTATGATGTAATTGGATCGTACTTATGCATTTTTCAACGCAAAAATAACAGTTCATAGCTGTAGCATAACATATAAACTTACAAATAAAAAACTTCGAGGAGATTCCGTAAAGTACGAGAGGATTCCAAGAAGTTTTAGAAGGTTTCAAAAAGTTCTAGAATGGTCCACAAAATTCAAAAAGTTCCAAAAAGCACTGAACGACTCGGGAAATTAGACGATCAATATACTTAAGTACGACTTTAGAAATTCCGTTATGTGGATGCGATTTAAAAACATAAAATGAATTAAATCCTTCATCATTTTTCTTTAAACAGTCATCCATGAAATTCTATTACATGAAATCAATTATTTTACCAAAATTCAAAACTCGAATATCTATCTATCTATGTATCTTTCTCTCTCTCTCTCTCTCTCTCTCTCTGTCTATATATATATATATATATATATATATATATATATATATATATATATTATGGAGAACACCAGTTGTGTTTCACACTGTTTTTCCCTCCCGAAGTCAAGTACTGGTGACAAGCAAGGTCTGTGTCGACGACATAGGCGTTCGTAATTGTGATAAGAATGATCTAGAACAGAAAATAAACAAAATGTATCAAGTTTTCAAAGAAACAACACTCAAAATAAACATTTACAAAATAGAAACTATGATCTTGAATTGGAATGAAAGTAATAATAGTACATACTCTGGATTATTCATAAAACAGCAATATATGCAATTAGTAAATAACTAAGAACTTCAAATACTTAGATGTATGGATCAGTTAAGAACAAATTTAATATCAAATAAGGAAAATTAAACATGGAATAGGCGAGATTGGCGTAATTTTTCCATCCTTTTTTGACTGGAATGAAATTACCCATTAACACTGTTACTCTTGTGGTCTTTAGGTCTCAAATTCCATCAATTTCTATTTCTAGATTATTATTATTATTATTATTATTATTATTTCCACTTAAATTTTTCCTTTTATATTTAATCATTTTTATCACTCTCTTCATTCTTCTGTTTCCCTTATGCATTTTTGTGATCGGTTGTACAAAACAATATCTCTTGAAACATATTTACTGACTGAGCAGATGTCGCTGCTTTTCGATCAGCCGCTATTTTATACAATCTGCCCCACCATTGATACAAATTGTAATTTCCATTAGAATCTTTGCTTTTTCACCTAATTGAACAACATCTTTTTACCCACACAAATGACGTGGTTTCTAAGCCTTTAAATGACATCAAAATTCGAAATAATTAAATTCGATTCCGAATTACTTCTTCTAATGTATTGAAATGTGCAAGGCTTTACCTCTTTTCCCTGTAACTTGCCAAATCCTCGGAGAATATTCACTCTACGTGTCTATGTTTTCATATCAACTCTAATATATATATATATATATATATATATATATATATATATATATATATATCAACTTTTTAGGACAATATCCCATTTTCTTTCCAAACATGATTTTCTAGAAGGAAAAAAATAATGACATTTATTTTAACTTGTGAAAAGCTGTTTGGCCCAAGGAGAAGTTATTTTGAGTTACAAATTGAAATGTAATTTGCTCTAAGTGGCTTACAACTGGGTCCGTTGAAACAGTTTTTGTGACAAGAATCAAATATAGATTATCAATATAGAACAAGTAAAAGAGAAAAATGCAAAAAAAAAAAAAGAAAACAAAAACAACAACAAAAAAACAAAACAAAAAAATAACGAAACGAAAGTAAAAAGCAAAAGTGAGAAAAATGCGTTTTCGTCGAGATCTGAGTTGTGGTGTAATGGATATTTACTCGGAATGAGAAATCCGAGAGCTGAATTCGAATTTTAATCGAGTTTGTTTCATTCACTTACTCACAATTACAAGTAGATATGGGTTGAATAGCAGGATAGATTGGGTTCTACAGCCTTAGTAATCAACCGGTCTACCACAGAAAGTAATGGCAACCTAGTGCGGAAAAATCTTCTGCCTAGTTAGTCATGTCTCGAAAGAGACATGATCGACCAATATACCAACTAACTAACAGTATGTCAATTTATTGATTGTCGTCCTATTTAAAGGTAACATATATGATACCGTATAGAATTTAAAACTTATGAAGAGGTTTTTGTTTGCGTCCTACAAGATTGCTTTTGTGTCCATAATTGTTATGGGGAAACACACCTATTCCTCAGATAATGTACTCTCCCTCCTATATTAATAAGAGTTAACAGGAAGTTAACGGGAGAAGTTCTTGAGGATATTTAGTTTCTTGTAAATATCGTGTATTCATTGTATAAAGTCATTGGGAAATTTTAAATGTTGTTATTTTCTGCCCATGCTCTCCACTGAAAATTGTACATATGGGAGTTAAGTAGGACTACATAGAGCACCTGAGGTATTATAGTGGATGTGGTAAGAATGGTTAGTAAAAATGTGGTATTATGGTGTAAGGTTTATTGTAAGTGTGTCAGGGTCGACGGAAGTGAATAGCTAAGTTAAATTAGGACAGATGAAGACCAGCTTTCCCCATCACCAATTTTGGCCTTGTGCCACATTTTTTGTATTTATATACAAAAATAAATGTTGAAGTTCTTGAGGAATTCTTGGGAAGTTCATAGAAGTTCTTTAGAGTTCTATTGGAGTTCAGTAGAACTACTAGCAGTTGATATTTGTCGGCATCTGGTATATGAAGTGGCTTAGTTTAGCAATGAACAAAGCATTCAGTCGGTTGTGCTGGGTTACATAGTAACAATATCAATTATATATATATATATATATATATATATATATATATATATATATATACAAACAAATAAATGCACAACGATCTTTATTATAATAGGAAGGAATTTAAAATAACATCAGCTTTATTTTATACTCGTAGAAACCTTATAATAGTTTTACTTCTAGTGACAGCGTAGGTTAGCCTAACGTACGTAGGCTAGCTTATTTTTTCGGTCGTTTTATATTACGGATACCAGATAAATTCACAAGAATTTACCTACATTTTGTGTATCGTTATATCTACAGGTCGCCTTATACCTGTAAATATACGGTATGTATTTATCATTCCTCGCTGCACAAGAGTCCATGTTCTTTATACTCTTAGTCAGGCTGCTCTAAGCGCTGCCGCTATATTCACTCTAACCCGGCGTCAGAGTGGGTTTTAGTTCATTAAGAACAACAAGAGCTCCTTTTGTGCTCACTACTTAGAAATCCAGTTGTCAGGAAATGCCCCGAGTAATTTGCGCATGTCCGACCTTCCAAGTAAGAATTTGCCAATCCCTGCAGGGAAGATCTGATCGATTTTAAAGAAACGAGTTCCGATTTGTAGGGGTTTTTGCTGTTGATTTTATCATCGATGTCACTTTTTCCACTGCTTTCTTCGTTTCTTCTTCATTATTTTTCTGTATTTCCTTACTTTTATTCTGTTATCTCCTTGACGCTTTTCAATCTTTTTCTCTACCCATTTTTCTCAGCGGTCCTTTCATTTGGTTTTTGCGTTTGGTTTGATTTTTTCGCTGCTATTTTCTTTTTCAATTATTTCGCTTATTTTATTTTTATGTTTTTCATGGTCCTGTCTCAAAATAACACACACACACACACACACACACACACACACACACACACACACACACACACACATATAATTAATTATTCGTTTTCGTTCATTCTAGTACAATTTTCTTTCTTTAGTCGATTTTTCAGATTTTTCTATTCTTCCTAATTTATATTTTAACCATTTCTTTATTTTACTTATGCGTTATCGTTCAAAACTTTTTTTCCTATTCGCACATATGTTTTTGAATTATCTTTTAGTTCATTCCGCTTTTGATCTTGCTCGGCCATTAGTTTCTGGAACTGTATTTTGTTTTTCCTTTTGTTGTTTCAAAATTTTTCTTTCTGTTTTTTTTTTATTTCTTCGTTTAATATTTCCTTATTTTTATTTTTTCTGTTTTTACTTCCTTTTTTCTTGTCTTTTTTCTTTCTTGCCTTTGTTTTCTTACTTTTGTTTCTTTTGCATTCATTCTTTGTTTCTTTCTTTTGGTTTTTGTATTCTTTCTTTCTTTTTTTCTTTTGTATTCTTTGTTTCTTTGTTTCTTTCTTTTTCTTTGTTTCTTTCTTTCTTTACTCATCCCCACAAAATTACATCGCTTACTAATTAATGAGTTCCAAATTTCTTTTGCACAACAAAAATATCTTTGTCTTGGGTGCAAAAGTGTGAAAAATACATAAACAACAAGAAAATTAAAAAAAGAGTAACAAAAACAAAAAATACAAATAAAAAGAATTTGATGAAAATATTCTAGTAATGTATTCTACGTAGTCATATTTAGTTTACTATAATCTTTGTAATATTTAAGTATAAATTATTGCTTTCTTTGAGTTTATTCGTTTTTTGACTCTAGTTTTAACTAAACCCATTCAATAAATATCACTTTTAACTGCTTTAAAACCATTATCCAATTTTAAAAAAACTAATGTGTTTGTTTTATTCTTGCTTTATATACTGTGTCCGTTCAGGACTTAGGCGATCATGGCATTCAACAACTTTTCTATCATGACTTCAATATTCCCTGTCAGGGTTAAGTCTACAATCCCTTCCTTAAGCAATTTCCGTTGTTTTTTCATGATTTTGGGTAGAATTCTTCTTTGTTTCCATTTTTTATTTATTTGTTGCATAGTCATTGGTCTTTTCCTTCATTCTTAGTGAAATTGTCTAACATTCAGTGAATGACGCATTCTTTTCAAGGTCAAACAATTTTCATCATAGACCGCGAAAATAAATTCATATTACTGAACACCACAGTAAATAACCTAATCTGAAGAAAACATCGAAATCGATTACACTCTGTCACTCTAGTAGGTCTAAAACTAACTGTATAAAGAAACAAAAGAAACTAAAACTAAAGCAGTTGTTTTAATTGAGTTACACAAGGATGCATGTGTATGGATATATATATATATATATATATATATATATATATATGTGTGTGTGTGTGTGTGTGTGTGTGTGTGTGTGTGTGTGTGTGCTTGCGTGTGCGTGGGTATAAACAATTATTTGATTTTTTAATCGGATTTATCTATCTCTTATTGCGTTCGATCTGTCGAGAAAAAAAATTATTCAATTAGACTTTAATATCACAGATCGGTAGGTGTCAATTTCACTGTTTAAAAAACACGGGGATATATTCTTTCTTTCTTTTTTCTTTTTTCTTTCTTTTTCTGTCGCTTTGTCTCGCTGTCTCTCAATTACTGCTTAAAAATACGGGAATTTCTTCTTTCTTTCTATATCTCTCTCTCTTTCTTTCTTTCTTTCTTTCTTTCTTTCTATTTTATCCAATATAGACAGACTTTCCCCTTTTAAAATAATGTAGATATCTTCTTTTTTGTTTTTTCCCCATTTTGTATTTTTGTTTGTTTGTTTGTTTTGTTTCTTTCTTTGTTTCTTTCTCTCTTTTCTCTTTCAAATAAAAGATTTTTATGTCGTCTTGATATATGTAAGCAATGAAGATGAAAAAAATTCATCATTCTATATGGTTTGTTGCCCAGTTGAGATTGGTAGAAATCAAATAGAGATATTACTTGAGAATAAACAACATTATGTGACAAAAACTACGATTAGGGGAAGTAAAATTCGATCAAATGAAGATATATATTTCAAGATCATTATTTCAAAATGTATTGCAGAGAAAAAAAGATTCATGGTTTTTCTTCGTTTATTTCCTAATCATATAAGAGTTATCACTTATATGATACACAGGTATTTATAAGGGCTTTATGTTAAAAGTCTCACCAGGACAGAAGTCAATAAACGTGATTTCAGTCAGTCAGTGAACTGTCATACGTGATATACGCTCGGACGATCATGTCTCTTTCGAGACATGACTGACTGGGTAGAAGATCATCCCGCAGTAGGTTGCCATTACATTCTGCGGTAGATTGGTCGCCAGCCAAGGTTATAAAACTCAATCTATCCTGTTATTTAAATCATAAGGGAAGAGACGGATTAATACCTTTCCCAAGGGTATTTGCGCGTTAAGGGAAAGAGAAAACGCGATTGACAGGTAAAAAATGCCGATTATAATGTTACTTATCCTTATATATGAAATATACTTATAGTATATCTTTTTGAATAAAATGATGGTCTGTTGGTTCGGATATAAATGTCAATCAGTAAACCTCTTACTAAGACACAATGATAAAAATTGTTCTTAATATACGTACACCTTCACACACACACACACGCTCGTACACACGCGCACACACATAAGGTTGAGCTATCGCTATGTTTGGTGCCAAGTTTATGGATTTTTAAATAGTTTTACTGATAAAAGGTATTTTGGCAAGAAGGTTTCTTATCGTAAAGTTCTCGTTATCGGGGTAGAAATAAAGTGTTGATATTTTTAGTGCAAAGAATTTGTCACTTTAACTGAGCAGGTTGCTGCCGACTTCGAAGTTTCGTGAGGATACTGTTATGACATCCTCACGCGTTGGAACTGAGTTTCTTGCAAAAACCCCAGCCCCAATGAGTGAGGGCATCATAACATTGTCTTTATGAAACTTCGAAGTCGACACGAACCTTTTCAATTAAAGTTACAAATTTTTGAACTAAAATTATATATACAATGCGATGGAGGAATGCAAGATTTTAATATTCTCAATGTTTAGTTCTTTTGAACCGATATTTTAAATTACTCGCATGTCATTGCAGCTGATAGGGAACATAAATGAAAATTTGTGTATACCACTCTCCCATAACTAACGTATCATCCCAAGTGAAAGTAGCAAAAAGATATTCTTCCTATTGCATCCTTTCAAAATGATCAACAACTAAGCAATATATATATATATATTAATTACTAATGTAGTGTCATTGAAGTCGAGCCAGAAATCAGGAGCACATGGAAGATCGAAATCATTTCAGCTGAAATATAAAAAAAACTAATATGCTAACTACTAATCCAAAGTAATTTACTCAGCTTTCTTTTATAGAAATTAATTTTTGTATATTTATATATACCTTTTTTCGCATTAAAATTGTTAAAAGTAGATTGTCTTATTATAGCTTTGGTGAGTCATAAGCGCTCGTAACCTGAAAGGAAACAGTGCCTTGAAAAAGAATATTGGTTTGTCTTATTAAGGCATTGTCTGGTGCTTTAAAAGCCAAATTTCACAAGTATTATATGTAAACGGAATCAGTTTCAGTGTGGATAGAATAAGGTTAAAACGGGATTTGCAGCCAGGGAACCTGATAGGCTAGGCAAATGGACATTGAATTGAGCAGTCCACAGTTCACTCACGAAGTTGCACTGAAGGCCCGATGGACGGACAAGGCGTACGTGCTACGTTATTGTTCAAGGTGATTAGTGTCATGTTGTCCGGATTGATATCCTAAGTGAACTAATGGGAAATGGCCACTTCGACTTAGTGGCAAATGGCCACTCGGGTGATTGAGAAAGATGAGAAGCGGGTAGAAACACGAAGTGATTAACACATAGTCAATCATGTGGACTTTTCGTCTGACTATAGCAATATTAACAAATATAGAGATAGGTATAAGAAATGAGTATAAGGTC
Source organism: Ascarosepion bandense (assembly GCA_037127315.1). Taxonomy (NCBI): domain Eukaryota; kingdom Metazoa; phylum Mollusca; class Cephalopoda; order Sepiida; family Sepiidae; genus Ascarosepion; species Ascarosepion bandense. The sequence continues at coordinate 2,658,710 of JBBBDQ010001454.1, read as the reverse complement.
TAAATTGGTTAAAACTGTTCTAATAAAATATCTCATTGTTTGAATGATGATTATCATTTACGTATAAAAAGGAAGTTGTAGTTACTTATAAGGAGTAAATAGTAAACTTGAAACCTGCATCTTTTACGAAAAGTAATTTGTGAAAAAGAAATAAGCGCATTGGTCATTCAGAAGCCTTAAGTTTTACATCGAAATTTTTACATTTTTGATGTCGACAGATGAAAATAAATGATCAATTTTCTTTTATGTTGCTTACTTAAATTAAAGGTTGTCTTAATACTGAAGGAAGACATAATCAGTTTCAGTTTTAGTATAACGATCATAATCACGTGACCGAATATAACCGGATATTACAACTGACGTCATAACAATGTCTTCATATATTTTGGCCTTCAATCGTGAATGAGATTACACAGATGCCCTGAGGATACTTTTGTCTGATCACGAGAGTGAGTGAGAAAATAATGGATATTGTTCTTCAAATCTATTTTTGACGTCCTTTTCATTAAGCTATCACTAACAAGCAATAACAGGATGATTAGGAAGCCAAGATGAGGGCAGGAATGGATATACACATATGAAGCAATTACAATTTCAGAAATTGTAATAACGCTTTTTTTGCGATTGTTCCTTCTAAAAGGACGCTTGTCTTTGTAAATGACATAGTGACAACTTATATTTTATTCTGTTGCATTATAAACAGATTAGTTTTGAATGGAACTGTTGTATCTGTTTCTCGAATTACTTGAGAGCTCATAATAGTTAATAAATCATTTGCTGTTCCTGAAGTATATCAGGAGGATCATTGTTGATAATACAATAATATTGTTTTTAAAAATCCACAAAAATACAAATTTCAAAAGCTATTTCTTTTAAGTTAAAAAACAACTAATAATAAACGATGTCATTTATAATTTACGAACACGCAATTGAAAATGTACGTAAGTCTAAAACAATTTATACAGTTTTAAATATGATACATGTACTAGCACCTTCGACACGAATATAACATGAGTAGTAGAATTTTAATTTGTCCCATAGTAAACATTTTTGTAATTGAAGAAATCCCAACCAATGCGCCTTATCTAATAAGTGTTTAACTAAATCCCTGGTTTACACGTGCTCTATCGCGTCTGTAGAGAATCCTAGGGTTACTAAAATTTTTATTGGAAATGCAATGAACTTTTTAAAAAGCATTTTTCCAATTATCTCTCATGTTTTACTAATAAGGATAAACAAAATATGACATGACTTTCTAAATATTTTTGGAAATTAAAAGAAGAAAATAAAACACCTAAAGTTAAATGGAAAATTCTTAAACAAGCTAGAATATCTACTTCGGTAAATGAACCATGTTTCCTTTGTCTACAAGAAAAAATGGAAATTATTAAGTACATGAAGTGTGTCATATTACTGAATTAGATGCCTGAAACTATAGTAAATTAAAATATATTAAAGAATTAACCTTACAATTCTCTGGAATTATAAAATCTAATGTATGTGTTGTGGGATCGCTCCTTTTTTGTTAAAATAATGGACTCAGCCAAGTGTACATATAATCCTGCCTGTAGTGAGAACGGAAGAGTTTGGTTGAGTTGTAAGTTGGTGCAGAAATAGTTGGAGTTGGTTGGATCTAGTATTAGTTACCCGGACATACTATTTCACTTCAAGACTATATGTTTATTTCAAGTAATAGTATTCCTAAATTGACTAACCCTTGTTCCAGTTTGCATATTACGTTCAATATAATCTATTTTTTCTATTTTCATATCTGTTTTTGTTATCTATCTATCTATCTATCTATCTATCTATCTATCTATCTATCTATCTATGACATGAAACTTCTTGCTTAAAGGGAATATTTTTATTTCTGATGGCAGCATTCAATATATAACCTTATGTTTACGAAGAATTCATTTATTAGTTTTATTTGAACAGTATTGTATCTCGGATTTGTTTAAACCGAGGTCGGAAAGTGCGATACTGAAATCCGAAGGCGCATTATAATTGTTGTAGAGCAGCTAACATCCTTCTGGCGCTCTCAATAATGGAATGGTCTGTGGACCGAGGTAGCTATAAGAATAAAGACTAATAGTTGTCTGAGAATTCAAAGTGTCATTGATATTCTGAGGAGATCGACGTCGTTCGCCAGTCTTTCACTTTTTCAGATTTTGTGTCTTCGAGCGGAGAGGAACCTAGGCGAAGCTCTGCTGAAGAGTAGAGTCTTGTCTGGGGAAAAGCAGACAAAAAATTTTGTCCACGCTTAAGGGCTCAGTGTTGCCGCTTAAATGATCTTGTGCTGAATCTACCTCGAACGTCTGCTTATGTGGGGTACTTTCGGATTGGCATTGGAGACTGAATATGACTGAATATGACTGAACTCTCTGAGATTCTAACGACTTAACCTCTCCTCTCTTCTACTATTTATTTTCTGTGTTTTGGTGTGTTTCTTATTTGTATTAATATCCATTAGCATGGACATTGTGCTGTAGATACTCAGCACACATCTTCTGTGTATTGTCCTGCCTCCTCGGCGTTACAACAATAATATTGAAATATGTCTTCCAAAAGTTAAAGCACAGTATTCAGAAAAGGAGAAATTTCGTTAAAAACAAAAAGTATTTAATATTAAGTCAATAACAGTTACACTATATTGTAGGGAATGCTGAATAATCTCCAAACATAATGTAAATCTACAGAAGGATGCTGAGAATACCATGAATTGAACATAAGAGGAAAGACAAAGTTTTAGAGAAAATAGAAACAAAAAGGTACATGCTCCACACGAGTGAGAGACAGTTGATATTTCTGAGTTACATAACGAGGAAAGTGGGTTTGGAAAAGTTGATATTCTCAGGACTGATTGATAGTAAAAGGAACACAAAAAACAGCGCATAACTTGACAAGTGAGCTTGTGTACATGAACAGCAGAACACAGTTTATGAGGGTTAAAAATCACAAAATGTATTATGTGCTACAAAGGATAGGGAACTGTGGAGAGTCATAGTTTCCCACGTATTGAGGGGACACTCGACATAAAAAAAGAAAAAGAAGCTTGGAATATGTACTGATTATTAGTTTAGTTGCATAAATAAAATAATGCCATTTTTAAAGAACCTGATCAGGTCTACACACTCATATGGTTGCCATGTATGGTGTTCAACTTGTTAAGAAATGTCTAAACTATTAGCTATATGCAATTGTTTTTTCAGTTCAATAAATAAAAATAGCTTAAAGTAGATGAAGCCTGCAGGTCATAAAGATGACTATGCTGCATCGGATTTCATAAACTGACGCTACAGCATCGAAAAAGACTAACAAATAAAAGAAACCATATCACTTGAAGACTTCTAATATCAGTAACAACTAAAATGGATAACATTTAATTCGAAGTGAAAATAATGACATTATCAAGATATTGACTTTACACACTAGATTTGAAATGATTTGAAAGAAAATTTGCATAAATACTTGAAAGAGCAATACGAGTTAGTCGACTTGGGAAACATATTTTCCTGAGGAATTTTAGGAGAAAGATTTCACAAATTTCAGCTGACAGTAGCACTGGCTGCTCGGTGAATGAATGTTGAATGTTTCCTTATAAGGAAACGGATATCGTTACTATTAGCATGATCATTTTTACACTATTTGCATGCGGATGAGTACCCTCATTCTTTATTGTTGTCATCACAAAGTTTCGACAGTTTTTCTCTCCAGCCTTTATCAGGTGGATGTTGATCCGGGTAACCTACAGGGAATTCCGAACTAGATTATTTATTTCATCTGCAATAGCCCTTTAGATTACAACGTTGCTTCGTGAATTTTGTGACATGGTAATTGCGAATTCCTTTCAGGTTAGACATATCAGCATACTACTGATGAAGTCTCTAGGACATAACTACCGAAACGTTATGATAACAACAACAACAACAACAATGTAAATATTCATAACTCGTCATCCCAGAAATTAAAATATAAATCATTACCATTTATATAATGGCATTTGTGAGACTTATTCCGAATGAAAAAGATTTGACTTCAAGACTGGGTCAATTAATGTATAAACTTGCATCAATGAATATGATTCGACAGATTATATTTGAATCAGATTTTCTCTTTAACTGCTCGAAAAAAGAAGCGTAAAATAAAATTGTTGTATTTTACAAACACATTAAAACATTCAACGTAATCACTTTATTAATTACATATTCATTGAATATTCTTGTCTAGATCGATAAACCTTTTGATGATTTCAACTGATTTATGCAATTTTCCATGACAATATTGAAAAAAATTTCGCTGTTGAGCGAGTATCAAATCCGGCAGTTTGATTCACTGTAATTTTCTTCAAAAGAAACTCCATACTTTGAACTTGGGATTTAATTTTAGTTCTTTTATTTCTTAGTTGTTTTGAGTTTTGAATAATCGATATCAAATGCTGAAGACATAAAAATATATAAACCAATTCTACAGGTGGCTTGAATAATTGATGTTTACGATGTGATTCAAATCTGGCGTATTTAAAAGTTTAATGATCAATACATATAAAATTGTATTCACGTTTAAACTTATTCTGGGCGCTTTATTCTGTTAATTATTTTTCTCCTTGCTTGAATTTATTGTCGCAAAGATTTGCATCGGGGCTAAATTATGAAAATAGTTGAAATTGGTTGAAAATGGTTGAAATTGAATAGAAATGCTTTTTTCAATTTTTATATTAGTAATGAGGTGTCAGCATTGAAAAATTAACAATAAACAAACTATGCGCGTGTCTATAATATGACCCATCATGAACATTAAAAATGTGACTGAAGTTACTGTTATTTATGTCTGCTCACTCTACCAGTGAAACTAGTTCCATGTAACAATATTGTCGCACGGCTGGGACATTGACGACTAAACCGGTTCCCTCACCGGGCTTTTCTGGTGAGAAGTACGGCTAGAAAGCCAGTAGAACAAAAGGAGATGCACCTTCTTGTCGGATTAATGATCATCTTGCACAATGAGGTAAACAAGAGGATCCATCGCTATGGATGCAGCTAGTGTGATCATGACACGTCATGACTGAAAACGGCCAGGGTATAGAGTTCAGCTGATAGTCTGAACAGCTATGTATCCGAGATCAAGGTGGCCGTTCAAATAAGATGCCATCGGATATGGTTTTGCCTTCAGAGGGATGGGTTCCGCCAGGCTTGCTTGCTCGACACACGTTACACATGAATGGACATGTCTTCGGCGTTCAAACCCAGATATTTACAGAAAAGTTGTTAAGTGTTGGGTTGTGCAGCGACTCCGCGACCAAAACCCGTCGTGGGACTTATGATGATGTTTCATGAAGTGGAAGCTGAACTGTGTGCATGTGTGTCTACATATATGCGCATATGTGAGTAATGAAATAGAGGTAAATAAATAACACAAGCCTTGACATGTCAGTTCTGACAGCAATTACTCTCGGCAAGTGCATGTGCGCAACCTCCTTACAACTAGGTTTACGGCCATATCACGTTGAATACACCGGTTTTCGCTCGATCACGTTGCTCAGTACTTAGATGGGTGACTGCTTGGGAATACCAGGCGCTGTAAGCGTTTAGTGACGGATGTGCGTTGTGGTGCAGTGGATATCGGCTCGGAAAGAGAAATCAGTGAGGCGAGTTCGAATTCCAGTTGAATACCCTGCATTCACTTAAGCACTGGTACCCTGGGAAAGGTATTAATCCTTCCCTTCCCTCCAGTTATGGATTAAATAACAGAGTAGGACTTGGAGATCCTGCCCTTAAAAACAAATCCCAATGAATCTTGATACTCGAAAAGAAAAAGTATTACTAAACACAAAAACTTATAAAAAAAACAACAACAATAAATTGTTGAAAGAAAAAGGTATTACCAGCAATAAAAAAATAAAACTTTAGTTGGCAATAAATGACCCGCCGAGGTGGATATGCCATAAAAACAAAACAACCAACCAAACTTACAACTCATGCCTGCAATGTCTAAGCGATTCCCCACTCATTGGTGAGATGAGTTTGGTGGGCTATATATCTATCTTTGTCATGCTTAATGTACCATATGTAGCAGTGAGCTAAAATAATTATGCATTCGGAGACCGGAAGTTGACCACAGTTCAGCCATATATCTGGCTCCTTTGCCGCTCTGGTGTGATATTGAATGTAAATTTTAGTACCACACACACACACACACACACACACACACACACACACACACACACACACACAGATATATATATATATATATATATATATATATAGTCTTCTACATTTCGCTCTATTACAGATCATCAAGCTGGCTGGACATCCGATTGCTTCCAGCCGTGATCGAAACTCTGCCGATTATACATCAGTCAGAGATTCTGCACCTAAGCTATCGGCTGAGAGAGGAGGAGATTTCAACGTGTTATATACGCGGTTCATACACACGCCAGGAGCCAAGTAAATTCAATTCATGATTAAAGAGTAATCTCAGGTGTAATCTGTAGAGAAGAACAATATGAAGAAAAGAAAGAGACAAGAAGAAATCTATTTAGTTTTATTCGATGTTTTATTCGAGTTTCGTCCAATGACGGATTTTATCAAGCCAAAATAAATAAATAAATGAAAATAATAATTCATTTGAAATAAAGTATCTATAAACAAAAACAAAAGAAAAATCTTGTTGGTTACGATAAAATTATAAAACTCCTCATAAATATTTATTTGGTAAACTGAAATATATTAGATATTTAATTACGCCACTTACATAAAATATTTTTTTTCATGTTAAGTATATTGTATGGATTGTTATTAGAGAAGAGAATAACAAATATTATATGTTTGTTGCATTGGTTGGCTTGAGAAAATATTGTTTCATTTAGGAAATGTGAGATTGGAAAATGCCGTGTTAGTATAAGAATACTTTTCCTTCTACTATATCATAAATCTTGAGAGAAATATGAAAAAAAGAAAACCTTGAAAATATTACATTTAGAATGAGTAACTATTACATTCTAATAGCCAAAGTATGTTTAGCATGTCACAGAATATCTGATAAAGTATTTATCTGTAATAAGGAATCGCTACTCGCATTCTGCTAGACCCTTTCCTAGAGTGGCTAGCAAACACCCACAGTGCAAACCTGTGATTTTTACTGCAATTACTGCAGACTGTAGTTTCCCTGAGACATCGGATTAACTCGGTCATGATGACTTGCGGCTTCGTACTTGCAAAAACCTAGACAGACTCTAAAATTGTTTAGACAATACAAGATCACTCACAAGTTTGGATCAACCTGTGGTATTATTTTCAGGTACACTCCAACGGTGCCACACATTGAGATAGCACCACCCCAGATTAATAACATCACTAATTCACCTCCATGATAACTACTAAGAATCGAATGTGGGTGTCATGGTCGGAAAGAAAACATTGTAACTGATCGGCCACGCGTTCATAATCCCCAATAATAATAGCATTAATGTAAAATGAAAGTGATATGATATGGAGATTATTTATTTCAGTGGGAAAGTGCACAATGGAGCATAGTCAATATCTCTTAGATGTTTTCTTTTATTCTTAGGTATTTCTTTCTCACTCTCACGCACACACTTTCTCTCTCTCTCTCTCTCTCTCTCTCTTTCTCTCTCTCTCTCTATATATATATATATATGTGTGTGTGTGGTGTGTGTGTTTGTGTGTGTGTGTATTGGTTTGAGCAGCTCAAAAAATTGGAAAATATAATGATAATAATAATAATAAAATTTATTTTATATTGTTCGGCTAATGAATAAAATTATGAGAACATATCAAAAATCAGAATTTTTAGACAAGCTTGTGCTTTTGACAACAAAAACAATGAAGTTGAACTCATTTTTGGAGAAAAAGAGTAATGAGTGAACCCCCAATTTGGTGTCAAAACATGAAAATATAATAATACATTAAAAAAATACTACCCGCTATGCATTTATAAAAGAATAAAAAATATGCCAAAACATATTATTTGAAAACACCTTACTAACAAAACATTAAAAAATGCCAGTAATATATATTTTCTTTTAAATGCCAATGTTGACAAAATAAAAAATTATGCATTAAATAACCTATAAGGAGTTAATCTGTCGTTAAACTAATGAATCAAACCAAAACTTTCTGTCTATTTAAATGCGCAACAACAGCTTCAAATATTTTCTTGGTCAAAACACTTTTCTAATGTATAATTTTTCTCAAATCTTTTTTGTAACATTGTTAAAATTGTTATTATTCTTACTCGTTTCTTTCTTTCTTTTTACTTTGCTACATATCAGATATTTTGTTTTTATGACACAATAATTTTACAGAATTTTACCCATCATTCATGAGAAATTATTTTTTAATAATTTCACTCCAAGCAATGTAATAATGCCCCTGGGACGTAAGGGATTATTCGGTGGGAAATAATAATTCACTTCCAGACAAAATTTAAAATTTCTCTCTTTTGGCTGTTTCCGTTGTCTCTCCCCTTTCTTCCCCCTACATTTTCTCACTATTTTCCCTTTTCATTTTCTACTCCTTCTGCATTTGTCCTTTTCCTCTTTCTTGTCTTTTTCTTGATAGAAGTGCAATTCTTTTTCTTTAATGCCAAAAAATTTGAACCCAGACACTGTATAATCGATTCATATTTATCTGCATTTCACTTCTGGCAAAAATTTAAAATTTCTCTCTCTTAGCCATTTCTATTGGCTCTTTCTTCTCTACATTTTCTCAATTAGTTTCCTCTTCATTTTTTTCTGAATCTTTACCTTTCCTATTTTTTTTTCTATTTTTTTGATTTCTCGTCTTATTTACTGATCTTTTCTAACCTTTTGCTTTTCTCATTTTTTAAATATCTTTTTACCTCGTACAAACAAAAATTCCCAGAGTAAAAGGAAGTGGTGTATTTCTTTAATTTTTTTCTCAATAAAACGTTTCTTAGCATCAATTTTTAACTAACTGATAAAACATTGTTCTTTAAAGGTCGAAGAAAAATGTACAATTTTGTTGTAGTTTGTAGTTTGCACATGTTCTAAAGTAATAAGTATATATATATATATATATATATATATATATATATATATAATTAAACCATGGAATATTTTATGGTTAAACAACTAAACAAAAAAATAAATAAAAAAACAAACAGAGAAAATCTACGAGACTTTTTCCTGCATTTGTGTTTTTTTTCCATCACTCATTTTATGGTTTATTTTATTCTAAGTTTGAATCTCCCAATGAGGCAGGAAGATCGGGTGAGAAACCCGTTGCTTCGTTTGTAGAATGTCTGATAATATTAAGCTACTCACTTCGATTATTTTGATAATTTGATATTCTACTTATAAAAATATCTTTATATATATATATATATATATATATATATATATATATATATATATATAAATTAAAATAGGATTAATTCAAAGATGTTGAATGACCATTTCGATATGAAAGTCCCCACGGGGGATAACACATCTCCTCAGCAACAAAAAATCCTTTCAGAAACTGGAGAAAAATCAGTCTAATTTTCCTTTTTAAATGGATTTGCAAAGAAATTTAAAAAAATTTAAAAAAAAAGGAAAAAGAAAAAGAAAAAAAGAAAAAGATAGAACAAAATAAAATCAAATAAAGAAGAAAAGAAAAATTGGCATCGTCTGGGTTCGCAAAAAAGGAAAGAGAATTGTAACTTAAAAAGAACGGACAGCGTGTTGAATTGATATAAGGTTAAGCAAAACGGAAAAAATGTGGGAGATAAGAGAGATAAAGGAAGGGAGGGAAAAAATAAAGAAGAAAATTTTTTTTTATATATTTCAGACGCTGGACATATTCAAAAACCTAAATTCCCGAAAACGTTGAAGTATTAGAAAAAGCCCTTTACTTAAAAAAGGTATAATTATTTTTAAAGGGAATAAAAAGATATAGGATTTAAAATAATTTTTTTTAAAAATTAAGTCATTTAATTTAAACTAAATAAAGACACCGCTAGAAATAAAAAAAAAATTTCATTTACAATTATACATACATATAGAAGTACACACATACATACATAAACATACACACACACACAATTCTTCAATTATGAATACATATATATGTACATACATACACATACATATATACATACATACACATACACACACACATACATTTCTTTTTCCTTCTCGTGGGGATTTTCATATCGGAATGGTCATTCAACATCCTTGAATTAATCCTATTTTAATTTATATTTGCTCTGTAATATTGTATTACATGGAGTTCTCTTCCTGTATCATTTTTAATATTAAAATAAAATTTTTAATATTAATTAGGATCGGGTTTTTGGAATTTACCTTCCTGCTTTTTCCGCTTGGATTAAAGTATCTGAATATATATATATAAAATTTTAATTAAATTTTTGTAAATCAAAATTAATATAGTTTACATTGCAACATGGAAATTTGTGTTCCAAGATTTTTACCTCGTAATCAGGCAATGTTAGATCATTTATTTTCACAGAAATGAGCTAACATTGCCTGATGACAAAGTAAAATCTCGAAACATAGAGATTTGCATGTCACAATGTAAACAATCTTAATTTCAAATAAAGAACAAATTTAATTTTAATTATATTATGCTCTACTATATATCTTGTACTGAGAATTTGTTTAAAAATCTAAATACCGGAGAACTTGTTATCTCTTCACTTGAATATGTATATATATATATATATATATATATATATATATATATATATATATAGTCATCCATAGACAAATCTGTTTCGATGTATCAAAGCTCATCAGTACGGTTAGACATCCGATTTTTGTATTCAGAATTGAAACCCGACCGAACTGGCGTCAGTCGGCGATTCTACCTCTGAGCTATGGGCGCATAGGTAGAAGTAGGTAGACATTTAAGCGTATGGTGTATCATACGCCAGTAGTTAGAGTGCTCTAATTCATTACTGAATGAGCAATGCGTAATATATATATATATATATATATATATATATATATATATATAGTATTTACATTATTCGGACTATTGTCCTCATCTTTGTTGCCAATTGTACAACACCGCTGTACGCTCTGGCCTTCTTCAGGTACTAGGAAATTTGAACCTAAACCTTTATTACAATCACTGGGGTATACCATCCTCATTCTTTAAAGCCTTGATTGGAAGTCATTAGTTATCTTCCTTTACTCCTGCAAGTTACTTGTTCACCAAGTATTGAACTCACAACTCTAAGAATCAAGTCAGGAAATAACCAACGTTAGTTATCCACTGGGCCATGTGTCCTTAAGGACAATAAAAACTGAATTTTGGAACTTATAAACCTAATGTTCAGTAACCTTTTGTTACCAGAGTTCATATTGCAATTTTTGATGTTAATGGTTTTCTCTAGTATTTTTACCAGAGCTCATATTGTAATTTGACACTAATGATTTGACACTAACGATTATCTCTGGCACTTCGTATTACTGGTTTTCATATTGTGCTTATCTGTATACTTAGTCGGCTTAAGAGATTTTTTAAACCTAGCATATGTGCTGATTCCTTAAGTTTATGTTGTTTTTAGTGGCGTTTTCTATCTATTATTTCAACTTCATCACATAGGGGGCAGTGATCCACTTTCTCCCTCTATATGTGGTCAGCTACGCCTGATGTTTCTTTCAGCCTTGCGATGTTCTTGTAGCCTTACTTTGAGGGGGCGGCCTGTCTCTCCTTTCTATTTCTTTCTACAACTACATGGAATCGCCTACACACAGTCCTTCGTCATGTCCTTCTCCGCTGGGGGTCTCACACAGTAGAGTGGAACACTGGTACGTTCTCCTAGGGATGAGTCCGAGGCCAATCTGTCCCTGACTACCGATAGTGCCTCTACCATGGGTACCTTGGTGAACAGACTTACCACATCCAGACTCGCAAGCATAAAGATCAGAACGATGTTAAGAAAAAAGTCTAAATATGAAATAATTTTTTTGTTTTAAAGCTTCAAAGAACATTTTATCAAAAAAAGGATATAAACGCAAATTATAAAATTCCAAAATATAAAGTTCAATAAATTTATTTTGATAAAGTTATAAGAATAATTATATAACACTCGAAACAAATATTTGATCAAAAACATCAGAACGATTAAATAAGTCCATAAAATTTAATAATTATTTTGCATTATTGAAATTTTTTATGGTAAGAAAATAAAATCGGGTATTTTACTAAATTACTCCGGCTCTTTACTGGCTCTTGCGTTGTAAACATGGCTAAAAAATATGTTGCGTCATTGATATTTAGAAAACTGATAGTCAAGTTACGTAATGAAGGAACTCATCTGATGTTGACTGATATTTACAACTGCCTTCACAGGGGGGTGATGAACCTCATGTTTCCTTTTCAGTTCTTTTAATCTATTTAGTTTCTGTACTTGGCGGACCTTGACTGAATCGAATTCTTGCCTGAAAGATTTGTCCAATTCGTGCTGGATCCCTTTTTGCTCTTCTTCATCAGTGATTCTGCTGAGGAATGTTTCGAACCTCTGGGAGATATCAGTTGGGGATATTTCAAAGAGTGTGGGGAAATCTAAGTGTTATTCATAGTATTTTAAGAAAACTTGAGGAAACATGTGAAGCCAAGAAACCACCTGGCAGGACTAGGAAAACTACTGCAAGGGAAGACATATGGATTGATAAAGAATAAAAAAGAACTAATGCTAACATTGGCACTAAAATATCAAGGCAGACTATTTCCCAAAGACTTAATTATATCTGAACATTCGAGTAACATCTACGAAGCCTTACACTTCTAAAAGGAATCAAATGAGCCGATTGAAAATTGCCACTGCACACGTCATATGGACATAAGAACAGTGAGATTGTTTTCATTTCAGCGATGAGTCAATGTCTAACCTGTTCGGTTGTGACTGGAGAAGGTTCGTTCGACGCAGTCCTAAGGAACGATATTTGCCTAAGTGCACTAAAAGTAGCGTTAAATTTGGAGAAGGAAGTGTGATGGTGTTTGGCATGATTTCAGTTGATGGTACGGAACTTCTTGTTAGGATACACAATGAAATTAACGCAACTGTATACAAAGAGATATTGAAGAAAAATGTTGTACCTAATTTGAGAACTGCAATTAATCATCCAGCTCTATTTATGCTTGATAACGCGCCATGTCACATAGTGAAGTCTATTAAGACATTTCTTTCTGAGGAGGATATTACTTTTATGGAGAGGCCTGCTCAAAGCTCAGACATGAATCCTAATGAGAATGTTTGGAAGTTACTAAATGAAAGAACTAAGGAAAAAATCCAAGAAATATCGAAGAACTTTGGACTAATTTAAAAGGAGAATGGTTTTTCACATCAAGAATTAATTATTTATGAACGCTATTTTTATTCGAATATGATGCATCCATTATAATAGTATGATTTTGTTAATCGTTCTGATGTTTTTGATCATCTATTTGTTTCTTAATATTATATAATTTTTCTTATAACTTTATCAAAAATAAGATTATTAAGCTTCATATTTTGGAATTATATAATTTACCTTTATTTCATAAATTTTTTTCTTGATAAAATGTTCTATGAAGCTTTAAAAATAAAAGATTATTTCACATTTAAACTTTTCCTTAACATCGTTCCGATCTTTATGCTCGCTACTTTATATATATATATATATATAGATATATTTTTTTTTTTTTTTTTTAATCATTTCACCCCGAGCAAGGCAGAAACGCCACTGATGTGCAGGGGGTTACATAAGTGTAGAAAGATTAATTAGAAAAGAGTGAGGAGTACAAGCTAGTTAGAAAGGAACAATAGAAAACTGAGAAAGCAGGTGCAATGACAGGTACATGGGCGGAGAGAAAGGGAAGCTTATACAGGGGAGGGGAGAGAGAGCTAGAGGCCAGTGGTTAGTAGGTGAGTATTAACTTTGCTTTTAAATTTCTGGAGGTCGTAGCCGTCAGGAAAGCAAGAATACGGGAGTGAGTTCCACAGGCGGGAAGTGCGAGAGAGGAAGCTGCAGGAGTAGAATTGTCGTCTGCGTTTGGCTAACCTGACTGTGAATGGGTGGGACCCAGTTGCCAGTCTGGTTGAACGGGTAAACACCTGTTGAGGAGGCATCAGTGACTTAAGCTCATCCGAGCAGAAGCCATGAAAGTATTTATAGAAGAGACAGAGGGAGGCCACATTTCGACGATGGGAAAGTGGCTGCAGACGAGTCGCCAGATCAGTACCTATCACATTACAGACTCTCCTTTGGAGCTTGTCAAGAACACTGAGGAGAACGGCAGGGGCACCTGACCATAAATGGCAGCAGTACTCCATGCACGGACGGATGGTTGACTTGTATATATGCAGGATGGATTCAGGTGGAAAAAACATCCTGGATCGACATAGTGACCCAATCTTCTTAGCAGTAGATTTTGCTATGGATTCAATATAGTGCTTCCATTTGAGGTCTGAGGACAGGGTAAGTCCGAGGAGGCGTAGTGTATTACTCTCCGGGAGAATCATCTGGTCCATGCTTATGGGAGGCAGAAGAGGTTGCCTGTAATGGTTGACAGACAACAGCTTGGTCTTAGAGGAATTAAAGTTGACAAGCCACTTCTTGCCCCAGTTCACCACAGAGTGTAGATCCCGCTCAAGGTCAGCAGCGAGATTATGTCTGTCCGCCACGACAGGTTTCTTACTGGAGCGGGAGTATATTGTAGTGTCATCTGCGTAGATGCCTACTTGGGACCTGATCTCATCTGGGAGGTCGTTGATGAAAATAAGGAAGAGCGTTGGGCCCAGGATAGAGCCTTGTGGGACACCAGCATTCGTGCTGTAGGACGAAGAGGCACGCCCATTCAGAACGACCTTCATTTTGCGGTTATTTAAGAAAGATTGGATTAGGTCAAGCAGGCGACCGGTAATACCATAACCGCGTAGTTTGCATAGGAGGCCAGGGTGCCAAACCCTGTCGAAAGCCTTGGAGATATCCAGAGCAACCGCGCGAGCCTCGTCAGACTCATCAAGGGCCTGTAGCATGTACTCCGTTACAGTAGTTAGCAGGTCGGCTGTGGACCTGTCAAATCGGAATCCATATTGCCTGTCGGAGAACAGCTTGTGGGCGGTGAGATGATGAACTATTTCAGCATTTATTATAGCCTCGAACACTTTCCCGAATATTGGTAGGAGACTGATAGGGCGATAGTTGGATGGGTCCGAGGGTTCACCACAATTCTTAAAGACAGGAACGACTGAGGAGAATTTCCAGCATGCAGGAAAGCAGGAAGCAGAAAGGCAGTAGTTAAACAGTTTAGAGAGGACAGGGGAAAGTTCAGGGGCACACCTCTTAAGGACTATCACCGGGATTCCATCGTCTCCACACGCCTTATGGGGGTCGAGTTTTGAAATTACTCTGGATACTATTGTCGGGGTAATATACACGTCATGCAGTTTGGCCTCAGTTCTAATAGGGAAGTCGGGTGGGTGCACTCCGGACGAGTCGAGTGTGGAGTTGGATGAGAATCTGCGGGCAAAGCACTCAGCTTTCTCAGCAGATGACGTGAGAACGTCAAATCCATGGATTAAAGGAGGTATTGAGGATTTCCTATTGTTGAGCACTCGTTTACAAATCCTCCAATAGTCCTTGGAGCCGAACTTGCGGTCAGCTATGTGCTGTCGCATTCTCTCCGCAAACAACTGTTTGGCGTCATTTAGAGTTCTCTTGCACTCACTGCGAGCGGATGTGAACAGGCGCCTATTGTGATCAGTTGGCTGTCTCTGGAATAGATGGAAGTAATGGTTCCTGTGGGCAATGGCGGCTGAGCAGGCTGGAGAGAACCACGGAGGGGAATGAGGTTTTAAGCAATACTTCCTGGTGGGTATGAAGGCATCAATGCCAGCTTTCACCCATGACGAGACCTCAGAGGCACAGTCATCAACTGATAGGTCAAACACTTTTCCCCAAGGGACGTCGCAGAGGAAATCGCGAAAGGCTTCCCAGTCAGCTTTTTGGTAGAGGTAGGAGGTTCTATGAGTAGGGGGATCCTGGGGGGAGTGAGATTGGAAAGAAATACTGAGGGAGACTACAGCGTGGTCGGAGTTGCCGAGAGGGCAAAGCTGCGAGACTTGACAGGCGTCGGGCGCAGAGGTGAAACATATATCTAGCAGTGAGGAATGACCCGAGGGTGTGCTTGGGAAGCGAGTGGGGAAGTCCACCACTTGCGTAAGGGATTGGGAAATAGCAAAGTTCATGGCGTGAGTGCCCGCCGAATCAGTAACAGCGTTTTCAAGCCACTCAGAGTGATGGGCATTGAGGTCTCCAAATACAAATATGTGGGCAAATGGGTGATAGGTAATAGCCTTATCTATGTCGTCGGCAATGCTATCTAGTAGGGAGCAGTCAGGAGAGGAGGGAGAACGGTAAAGGAAGAATAGGTAGCTAACCGAACTGAGGAGAGACAAGCGGAGACATATGTATTGGTGGTCAGTAGATTCGAGTGAAGTCACCCTAGTTATGGGGAGGTGTTCGCTGACATAAACACCCAGCCCATGCATGTGGACAGTAGAATCCTTCCTTAAAAGGGGAAGATAACCAGGGATGAAGAGGTCAGAGGAGGGAATAGTTGAGTTGAGGTTAGTTTCGCAGAGCGCGAGGATGTCAGGGGACTTTTCATGCAGGAACGCTTCTACACTAGCAAAGTTAGTACGAATGCCTCGGATATTAGTGAAGGAGAGGTTAATGGGCTTAGGTGGTTTGGATTTAGCTGGTTTAGGGTCATTTCTGTTTTGTCTTGTCATGTTTATGGTTTATAGAAAGGGACCTAGGGTAGAGGATACAGGCGGTCATTACCCACGATCTGAGCTGGGAGGGGGACTGGCTAGGGCTGCAACAAGGTGTGGCCTCGGGGTTGCCCACCGAAAGCGCTTGCAGGGACACCTATCCATGCGCGACATGGCACTACAAGAACCCCGATATTATACAACTGTTGATCAGAGCAGCCGCTCTTGACGCTACGCAAGAGTTAGGGCTCCTAACTACCAGTCGGAAGCAGCAACCAGGAAACTGCCAACCCGGTACCCTCACAGTGATGAGCCATTGCCACCAACCGGCCAGATCGCAGGAAACTCACGGAAGCACCAGTACCAAGGTCTGAAGAGAGAGAAGTGAAAACCGGAAACCACATCCTAAACAGGAAACAAGGAACGAGCCTCTACTCCAGTTCAATAGACGTGGGAGGAGTATAGACCGGGCGATAGTGTGACCTATCTACTCCTATTAAAAAAAAAAAAAAAAAAAAAAAAAAATCGAACACGAACAATCCTTTGAAAAAAAAAAAAAAAAAACACAAACTTACAAAAGTGGAGTTTAACTAAGTTTTAACTTAGTTAAAGTCCAAATGAACTCCAAAAAAAGGGGGGGGGAGAACAAAAACATAGATATATATAAAAACAAAAAAAAAAAAAAAAAAAACAAACGGAAAATACCTCACAGTTTAACACAGGAAATTTGAATTAAGATTCATTCTTCAATTCTTGCTTTTCCCAAATATCAAAGCGAGTCGGCCTGCTAGGTAAATTCCCATTCAAAGAACAACACGTGGCATGGAGCTGTAATGGCTGCTGATAACTTGGCCAAAGTAGCTTCGCATAACAGAATAAATATAAATTTCAAACTTTTTTTTTTCCTCCTAAATGAAGCATGAACTCCAAAAAGGGGGGGGGGAGAACAAAAACATAGATATATATAAAAACAAAAAAAAAAAAAAAAAAAAAACAAACGGAAAATACCTCACAGTTTAACACAGGAAATTTGAATTAAGATTCATTCTTCAATTCTTGCTTTTCCCAAATATCAAAGCGAGTCGGCCTGCTAGGTAAATTCCCATTCAAAGAACAACACGTGGCATGGAGCTGTAATGGCTGCTGATAACTTGGCCAAAGTAGCTTCGCATAACAGAATAAATATAAATTTCAAACTTTTTTTTTTCCTCCTAAATGAAGCATGAACTCCAAAAAGGGGGGGAGAACAAAAACATAGATATATATAAAAACAAAAAAAAAAAAAAAAAAAAACAAACGGAAAATACCTCACAGTTTAACACAGGAAATTTGAATTAAGATTCATTCTTCAATTCTTGCTTTTCCCAAATATCAAAGCGAGTCGGCCTGCTAGGTAAATTCCCATTCAAAGAACAACACGTGGCATGGAGCTGTAATGGCTGCTGATAACTTGGCCAAAGTAGCTTCGCATAACAGAATAAATATAAATTTCAAACTTTTTTTTTCCTCCTAAATGAAGCATGAACTCCAAAAAGGGGGGGGGAGAACAAAAACATAGATATATATAAAAACAAAAAAAAAAAAAAAAAAAAAAAAACAAACGGAAAATACCTCACAGTTTAACACAGGAAATTTGAATTAAGATTCATTCTTCAATTCTTGCTTTTCCCAAATATCAAAGCGAGTCGGCCTGCTAGGTAAATTCCCATTCAAAGAACAACACGTGGCATGGAGCTGTAATGGCTGCTGATAACTTGGCCAAAGTAGCTTCGCATAACAGAATAAATATAAATTTCAAACTTTTTTTTTTCCTCCTAAATGAAGCATGAACTCCAAAAAGGGGGGGGGGAGAACAAAAACATAGATATATATAAAAACAAAAAAAAAAAAAAAAAAACAAACGGAAAATACCTCACAGTTTAACACAGGAAATTTGAATTAAGATTCATTCTTCAATTCTTGCTTTTCCCAAATATCAAAGCGAGTCGGCCTGCTAGGTAAATTCCCATTCAAAGAACAACACGTGGCATGGAGCTGTAATGGCTGCTGATAACTTGGCCAAAGTAGCTCACAGTTTAACACAGGAAATTTGAATTAAGATTCATTCTTCAATTCTTGCTTTTCCCAAATATCAAAGCGAGTCGGCCTGCTAGGTAAATTCCCATATTATAAATTATATTTTAGAACATATACCTAATCGAGCACTGTTTTAAATTAATGTTTTGGACGTTGTAAGAATTCTTCGTTCTGTATTCACTCGGATATATATATATATATATATATATATATATATATATATCGAGAGAGAGAGAGAAAGTCAAAGAATGAGAGAGAGGGTTTATACTTTCTTATTATGGCATTATTTATGTATCTTGAATTAAAAACTAAATATCAGTGAATATAATTTAATATCACTATACTGGCAAAAACAATGTCTCACAAGTGCAAATAAGTTATTGTAAATATCTTTGAAAGTAGGGATCTTAAGCTAAAATTCACGTGATAGTGACAATATATAGTACCTCAATATATCTATTACATACGTGTATTGTGAAAGTTGTACACATATTGTTTTGTTAATAACAGTTTTATAGTGAAGACATTAACTTGATTTTATTCATGAAATTTGACATCGTGCAATATAAATTTGATTTCTTACGGACATCCGTGTTTATGAGTGCATGATGATGATAATGTATGTATGTTTAGTCATTACTTTTCCCGTAAAAGATCGTTGAATGTAGTGTTTATTATTTCTTCACTTAAAGATGCTTTTTCTTTCGGACCGTTTTCTTGAAAAACAATATTCCACTAAATGTTTGATTAAAGAGCAGCAAATGATTTTTGTTCAAGATTTAAGTTTGTTTCATTTCACTTACAATCAATCATCACAGAATTTTGTTTTTGTGCCACGTTCTTTTAATTAAAAAACATCAAGTTTTAAAAAACTATCAAAACATCAATAAACTAATATTATTTTAGAATTTGCTTGCGTACTTTGAGAATGCGTCGCTAAAAATATTAATAATTCAAACGACATACTTATTGATTACACAAAAGACACATACATTATCACGCGGATTAACTGGCTATTTATACGATAATAGTGCGAGTAAAGCAATAGCCATAACAAGAAAGACATAACAACGTATCTGACAAATCATTATCAATATAAAAAATAACATAGAAATAATATAGAAATAAGTCAAGGCTAGAAGAATTAAACATAAGAAACGAACAATAAAACATCAATACTATTTTACTAAATTCTGAAGCAAATATATTAAATAAGATATAAAAAAAACTGAACACAGCCCGAGCTGACGCTTGAAGACGCGATTTTGAAAAAGAAAACAGACATTAGTGTGAATACACGATATTAATATTTGAAAAAATATGAAAGTAAAATATCACAAAACAGAAACTCTTTGACAATGGCTTTTGAAGGCACTCAGATATTGGACATATTTTTTAGATATTCAATGGAATCCTTGAACAGAATCTGATATATATATATATATATATATATATATATATATATATATATATATATATATATATATACAGTACTGTGCAAAAGTATTAGGACAATAACTATTTTGTATTCTATGTGGCATATATCTTCTTCAATGGATCGAATGGTATCTTCTGCCAAGCAGTTTATAATTGTTCCTAAAGTGTTTCTTGCAAAGTAACATTAGATTTATCAGTTTTTATCCCAAATATCCCATAGATGTTCAATAGGACTGAGATCAGGATATTGTGGAGACCAATTCAAATTCCGAAGCTTTTCTTTTCCCTATTAAACGTGTACCAGATGGGACACCATGACGGATAAGAATCTGGTGACACATTTTTTATCAATCTTTCCATCAATTTTCTTCAGGTTTCCAATTCTCTGGCCAATAATGCATCCCCAAACAAGAATATTTCTACTGCCATGCTTCAGTGTTGGCACAAAGTCTTTTGCAAGGTACTTTTCATTTGATCTCCGCCTAACCTACTGTCAGAGCCAAAAGTTCAAATTTTGACATGTCTGTCCAGAGTAGTTTCTTCCACTGATCTACCGTTTAATCCGTGTGTTGTTTTGCAAATTCTAAGCTCTTTCTTACGTTTACTTCACGCAACAATGGTTTCCTAACCGCTACTCTCCCATACAATCCATTTTCACAAAGACTTCTGGTAACTGTGGAACTAGAAATCTATTCATTTTTAGGAAACAGTTTGTTGCACTCGTCCCTTAATTCACGGGCTGTCTTCTTCCAGTCTCTCGGGCTAGCTAATCGTAGATATTTAAACTATTTTATCAGATAGTTTCCTTTGCCGTCCATTCCTCTTCTTTGTTTCAAAGTTCCCAGATTCTTTTTCTCTATCCAGGGTGTATTTCACTGTATTTGGCGAACATTTGATGTCAGCTAAATTCCTTTTAAAGTTCCACCCAACGTCTCTTAAAGCCTTTATTCTGCTCCTTTGTGCAATTGTTAGCTCTGCTACCTTTGGCATTATGGGCTGTTTAAAAAATAAATTATTTGCCAAGTTTAAAAATAAAGAGCACCTGCATGAACTCCTCGAGGTCAGACAGCTATTATCAAAACAAGGTTTAAAAAGGAACTTTTATACTATGCTGACACTATTTACAGCTCAATTCGAGAGGGTGGATAAGAAAAATGTCATATCCAAGGATAATAGACTAATGAGTAGTATCAAAATAACTTGTTTAATAGAAAATAGGAAAAATTAAATATAACTTCTTTTAATGCATTTCTTTTACACCTAGTTTTAAATAATCAATATTTATTAGCAATTTACTTGGCTTTTCACCCTGTATTTGAATTTCAGTGAGGTTTTTAGGAAAATCACTCCTGTCCTAATACTTTTGCACATTACCGGTAGTGTGCAAAAGTGTTAGAACAGGATGGATTTTAAACATTATTTTGATGCCTCATAAAATATAAAATAGTTCTTGTCATATGATGTATGATGTCATATATATATACAGTACTGTGTAAAAGTATTACTTTTACACAGTACTGTATATATATATGACATCATTCAATAACAAAACAACAACTTTCAGGCAATATTTGACTTTATTCATCAACATAATCTCCTTCTAAGGTGATACACTGATTCCAACGCTTTTCAAATAATTCGATGCCTTTTTTGTAGAACGATTTGTCTTTGACCTCAAAATACGCCTCGGTTTTCGATATCACTTCTCATTGGAGCCAATTTTATTTTCTGGAACATTCTTTTGAAGTCTGCAAACAGTCAGTAGTCGCTGGGGGCCAGATCTCAAGAATAAGGTGAATGTGGAAGTAATTCATTTACTTTTGCCATCGTTGCAAACGACTTGCCACACGGTGCGTTGTCTTGGTGAAAGATTACTTTTTTTCTTCTTCATTTGTGGCAGTTTTTTGTCAATTCCTGATCAAAGCTTCTTAAATTTATGCGGCGACGGGTGTTTGGACGTGATATGGCCGTAAGCCGGAATTTTAAATGAAATATCAAACAAGCACAGGGCACAGAGACTAAGGCATCAAAGCGTTGGTTGAAGCATATCTAATTTTCGAGCAGTTATGAGTTCCATCACCAAACGCTGCAAAGTCATTTACTCCAGTTCAGCAGAAGAAACAGACAAATATCCCAAATATTATGAACTGATACGAGATATAGCCTCAGCTTTTGTTCATTTCACAACAAGCGACAAATTTTTGGTTATTTTTAGTTTCATTCAGTTCATGCCGAACATACCAATAGAATTCTTTTTTACTTTTTCAACTGCTTTCAAATGCCAAGAAACAGTTGTACGAGATGCTTTGATTTCTGATGCAATTTTGAGGCGTTATCATTTATACCAACCGTAAATCAAAGGTAACACTCTTTGGGATTCCCAAGCAGTCAGTCATCTACGAAGTGACTAGACTTGATATGGTTATAAAAAGGGATTTTAAGATAAAATATCGAACAAACACAAAACATATAGACTAAAATATCAAAACATTTGTTAAACTACAGGATCTATAGAACTATATAATGTGTATCCAGGGTAAAATAGGTTGGATCTACCGGGATTAAATGAGTAAAATAACGCCTTTTTTGAAACTCAAATCCTCATATTTATTTTCTCCAAGGGGCTTTTTTTTTTTTAAATGTCACTATGTTTGCCCCATAAGTTGCACCTTTTTGCATACACATTTGATCTTTTATCAGAAACTTCAGCAGACACTATCTTATTCTCTCGGTGTTGCTTAACTTCAGTGATTGTACAGAAATCAGTGTTTTACGTGATATAACCGTAAGCCAAATATGTGGGCACGCGTACATACGCGTGTTCACAAGTGTGTCTGTGTGGGTTTTAGAGATTGAAAGAATGCATTGTTCTTCTAATATGTTGTATCTCTTCAAAATGTGGGTAATCTTGGCTCTCCGCAATTTCCTATCTTTTGTAGCCCTGTTGCGGTGACCGAGGTAAATTAAAAATCTCGACCCGGCAAACTTTTGTATGAATTATAAACAGCAAAGACAATCAGGAGACGGAAGTGAAGATGTTGAATTTCAACGTCAAACTTTATTGTGATAAAATTGACGAGCAAACAGTAAGAAATCAGAAAGGCTGGAACGTCGGCAGTGGTTGGCTGGTTCGTGGTCGGTCGGCAAGAACGTCATCAAAGTCTGGCCGCGGTACTGGGATTGCAATCGAAGCATACGCCAAGCTGGACGTGGCCGGCAAACAGGAGTGAGTATTTGAGAACAGATACTACAATTCGATCCTGCCCGCAGGACCAAGAAAGGCGTTCTTTACCCTTCCTGTTCCATTGAGGGGAGATGTGACACATGGTCGCTTTTTTAACGTGTGGGCCCGGGCGCGAACACTCGGGTAACTGGTCAAAATTACCCAGCCCCCGCATACGAGGTAACTGGGTACTAAGCTTGACTTAACTGGTTATAGCTTGTTAAAGCTGGTCATTGCCTTCGAAACCTACACACACGCCATCAAGTGTCGAGTACTGCAGACAGCTGGCGAGCAGAAAGTGAGTATCTAAGAACAGATACAACGGGACAAGAAGGTTCATTTTGTCAAAAATGGCACTGATAATAAGGGTTCAGTAATCAGTAACATCTGAGTGCTGTTTTTTGCGTGCGAGATCAAAGGTCACTCGTTTTGTTAAAAATCATAACAAGTGGGAGCAGTAATCTGCGACAGTCCTTTAGTAATGTTTGATTTTTTACTATATTCCCCAATCCATGTTCTGTTAACACTATACACAAGCTCTTTAGGTAGGTTATGCTCTGTTCGTGTTGCCTTTAATATGTTTCCAATCTCTCTTTCCACATTATATACCATAGAATATTCAACTGTTTCTTTTTTATGATACGTATATGTGTCCTTTTTATCTACCATTTTGTATTTAGTCAAGTGTTCAGTTCATGATATTCTCAGCATTCTTCTGTAGAATCATATTGCTGTTGCCTCATGTCTCTTCTGCATTTGTGATGAGATGATTCAGCCTTCACTGCCATATAGGAGTACCGATATGACATAACAGTTCAGTACTCTTCCTAAAATACTTTTCTTAGACTTTGGAAAGCAACTTTCTCGATTCCAATACGCCTTCAGGTTTCGGTGTTGCCTTTTCTGTCCCCTGTTAAAACGCTTCGTAGATATTTAAAACTTTGCTTTAATTTAACTTTAGTATATCCAATTTGTAATTCGTATATTGAGATATTTCTTTTGCTGAAAAACCATACATTCTCCCTTCTTGCAATTGTTGGTTAGTCCTTTCTTTCCGCTTTGTTTCCCTACCTTCTGTAAGAGCACTTGTAGTTCCCTTTCTGTGCTTGATATCAACACTGTGTCATCTGCATATCGAATATTGTTAAGATTGTAGCCACCAATAAAGAATCCTGCTAGGAATTATAATTCTTTAAAGATTTTTCCCTATATTGTTGAATAATTACTTTTCCAAAACACATCCTTTATTGCGAAGGGTGACTATTCAACGTCTCTTTTTATATATGTCTTGAGTATTAATTAAAACTCTTTTCACCTTAAAATAGAAACAGTGTGAAGTGATTCATTTAGCCAGATGTTAGAGTGGAATATTCATTTTTAAGAAAAGATATCTGAAATTGGCGAAAGTTCTACCGCAAAGGGGTGGCAAAATTTTTTTTTTTAATCATTTCACCCCGAGCAAGGTGGAAACGCCACTGATGTGCAGGGGGTTACATAAATGTAAAAAGATTAATTAGAAAAGAGTGAGGAGTACAAACTAGTTAAAAAGGAACAATAGAAAGCAGGTGCGATGACAGATACATAGGTGGAGAGAAAGGGAAGGTTATACAGGGGAGGGGAGAGAGCTAGAGTCCAGTGGTTAGTAGATGAGTATTGACTTTGCATTTAAATTTCTGGATGTTGTGGCCGTCAGGAAAGCAAGAAAACGGGAGCGAGTTCCACAGGCGGGAAGTGCGAGAGAAGAAGCTGAAGGAGTAGAATTGTCGTCTGCATTTGGCTAACCTGACTGTGAAATTACTCTGCAAATTAATTCGCTAATGTTATAAATTCAATGTTTACTAGAAATCATTGACAAGTTAATCAATTCTAAAATAATTACTTAACAGCTAGTTAATGACCTATATTGTCGACGCTACCTGAAGTCAACTAATTACCTATTATTAATTACCTATTATTAATTACCTATTATTCCCTTGTTAACGAGAAAATATTAAATACAATATAAATTTATCTTCAGTTGATTTGAATTCTTAATGAATTTCCTAATGAATGTCTCACAACACTATAAATATAAATATTTTATATTTTATCGTTGATAAATGGTCAGAAAAACATATCACGCCAAAACCTGACTGCAATGATGAATATTTTATAAAAACTTTTCGGAGAACAAGCAAGACAATATAATAGGGATAATTATTGCTCAAAGGACCACGGGCCAACATAGAAACAATTATAAGCAATGTAAGATATATAGAAAATGCGGAAAGCTTTTATGATAATCGATTTCTTTTGATAACGTTCAATAAAGATATTGCGCGCTAATCTAATTTTAGGCCTTAAATAAATAGATATTTCTATTTCTATCAAAATCATTAATAATATTTATGTGTATTTCACACCAGCGATTTGCGTTTTGTACTGCATTTATTGTTGTTAAACTCATGGGCAAGTTCATTATATTTACATGGCATGTATGTATGTATGTATGTATGTATGTATGTATGTATCTATCTATCTATCTATCTATCTGTCAGCTATAAGTTTTAAGTAATTACTCAGATTAGGCAGTCGGCCGACCTTTATAAATAATTTATCAACAAAAGAAAATATTTATGCTCGGAGTACGCTCCGATATATATATATATATATATATATATATATATATATATATATATATATATCACAAGATGGTTATGTGAACAATGACTTAAGATGGAATTTTACATCTATTGTGGGTCCTCGGTACGTCTTTCTGAAGCAGACAACTGCAGGAGAAAATTTTGGAGACGATTAACGACTCGGTTTAAAGGTGTTACTCATTTTTCTCAGAATCTTAACTGAGGAAGAAATTGTATGATTATGTCTTCCGTTCAGCAGTTTCTGCTGTCTAATAGTGGTAATGAAGTTCACAAGAGATGAGTGCCCTTATGAAGGACACTTTCTGCATCATTCTTTTGCTCCGACGATCAGAAATATATTTGAGAAAATGTGTTTTTTAATCAATAAGTCTTCCACGCCTACTACCTGCTTGTCTAGTGTCGATTAGCATTTTGTAGCATAGTTTGATTCCTGTATTCATTCCAGTTGGCATAGACAGTATAAAGAATGCAACGATGTTAAAACATTGGAGGAGGTTTGTAGTAAATATTGCTAGATTATCCAGGATTCACTTCTTTTAAAGACGAGTCGACACCTTTATTTGTGCACCTTTATTTTGGTTTCTCTCCATATGTTTGCTGCTCCTTTTCCTTTTTTGTTTCTCTCTTTATCCAACTTGGTGTAGAAGTTAGTTATTAAATAACATAGAATGGGAAAGTTTTGACGGTTCTTTGAAGATTAAAGAAGGTGATACTGTTTACAACGTGCAGGTTAATGTAATATAATCGTTTTATTAAGGCAGACTCTCCATCCGACTAGTTTGTGGTCTTTGCAAAGGATGATGTTACTTCCTAAAGTGAGCAACACGAGCTGAATCATCTACGAACATAAGTTCTCTGACAAGTTGGATTGTATTATTAGTGTGGGCTTAAATTTGCTTCCGATTTAACAGGCGGTATGTGTGTGTGCGCGCGCGCACACACACACACACACACACACACACACACACACACACTCTTCGTTATCCTTCTCCTCTTGCTGCCGATTTCAACATCATAGGAAACATTAAAAATAGCTTGAGTGCCTGAACTTTAGCTTAGTAGATAATGATTGCGATTGGAAATGATTCAAACAGTCTATACTCTACCCATGTAGCTAAGCTGTTTCTCATT
Source organism: Ascarosepion bandense (assembly GCA_037127315.1). Classification (NCBI taxonomy): domain Eukaryota; kingdom Metazoa; phylum Mollusca; class Cephalopoda; order Sepiida; family Sepiidae; genus Ascarosepion; species Ascarosepion bandense. The sequence goes on along the minus strand of JBBBDQ010001454.1, from coordinate 2,631,449 downwards.
GAGTAAGTTTAATGAATAACCAAGCTTGTCGAAGATTTCCCAAAGACTTAATCTGCTTACAGTATCGAATGCCTTTGTTAGGCCAACAAAGGTGACCTAAAGCTTTACAAATATCCTTCAAAGTATTCGATTCATTTAAACAACCTCGTTCGATAACAGCATGCGTAATGATCGAACACAGAATATCCAGCCATTGGGACACTAGCATATTAACGAAAACGTGATACATGAATACATATCTGCAACTTCATCGGGATTAAAATGACAAAGAACCTCCCTGCACCGCCCACAGGCTTTATGTGTTCACATATAAGCGATAATTCCAAAGCAGGCTGATTTCTTTTTACACAGAATCAACTTAAATAATAAACTCTCTGATAATAATAATTAAAGTAGGAAAATATCTATCTATCTATCTATCTATCTATCTATCTATCTATCTATCTATCTATCTGTAGAAACATGGATGATTTTATAGTGTACGAATCATAGCGACATATTTTTGCATGGTTTCAAGTAAAACCATACCTACAAATTAATAACCCTGTAAGTATTTTCTAATAATGCATGATCAATGATCGGAAAATCATACACACACACATACACACACACAAACACACACATACAAAAACAAACATACAGGTTGCGATCGACAACTTGTCTAACACTGACATCTCCTTTTAACAGATATTTTCACCAAAATTACACAAAAATATCTTGAATTACTAAAGAGTAAATGGGAAGTTAGCGGGCCAGATTTAAGGGGTGATGTCGCAGAAATTGTCTGACAACTATAACTGGATTCTCCTGCTTGTGTGTCATAGTACAGATCCCTGTTGCCAGACATAAGGTCATGCAATCTCTAGCTTCTTGACCCAAGGATGCACTACCTCCTTAAAGGAATCCGTTGAGTCTGTAGCAGTATGAATCGAATCATAACATCATCATTACGAGTGATCAAAATAAATACTATGATGTTGACTGGATATTTGGTTTTTATCATATTTGGTACATCTTTTGGTACACCGCATGCCAGCAGTTGTTATATGTGTTCAAAATGTTATCCTGGCATAAATCTTTCTCGTATGAGAAAAACCAAGACTTGTTCACTTGAAGTGGATGCTTGAGTTTGTTCAAAAGCTTTATATCGCGGTTTCCACTTCCGCAACATTACGTGTCCCGGGATTTTCAACTGTCTTTTCCTTATGTTAAATGTAAGTTTCTTTTTTGTTTGCAATCTCTCCAAAACCACGTCGTTGCTCACATTTTTGGTCCACAGCAATCTCAAAACAGATGCTCGTTTCAATTTAATTCAAACAGTGTGTATATATATGTTTGCGTGCAAGCATGGATATTTTAAGCATGGATATTATATATATATATATATATATATATATATATATATATATATATAGAGAGAGAGAGAGAGAGAGAGAGAGAGGAATCCAAGGGTTCTGCTTCTGCTGATGAAACTCTTCTGATTAACTGTTTTCAGGGGTTTAGCCATACACCAGGTTTGGGCAATTCCTGGTTGGTAGTGGTAGACTTTTAATTCAGAGTTGTCCTAAATAGGTTGCCAACCGATCTGTTCTGTTATTTACATGTTTATTATATGGGTGGAGGTGGATTGATACTTTTAGCGTAAATTATTGTAACAAACCTGACTGGATTTCAACTCTATATGCCATTAATATATATATATGCGTTGTGCGTTTTATATATAGATGTGTATATATATATGTGTGTGTTTGTGTATATAATAACTTCAGGTTATCAATAAGATATTATTTGCATTGATTCCCTTATGATCTTTAATATTCATCATTCTAATTTCAAAATGGCTTAAGACAATGCGTAAGTAATCTCATTCATTGCTTAAGTGGACATCATTTGTATCGATTTTCTGACATTCATAATCTTGGAATAACGTTCAATTTCGCACACCTAAATCAACACTCACTCAAGATTAAGTTATGTTCTTTTTTATCTACTGACCATGGACCTAAATTCATGTTTAACTTACAATTTTAGTATAGATCTGCATTTAGCAATGTTTAATCTATATTTTATTCCTAGTATCTGTTCACACGAGATATTTTTGCATATGAATCTGACATAGAATCTGCTAAGACCCGTTAAGTTAAAAAGCCTTTGTCGTTTTTATTATACAGTTTTTAGTTTATATTAATTGAGTAAACATTTTCACAAATATTCTGGCGTTAACTAACTAATCTTGGAATAATTTGCAAGATAAAAATCCATTTACTTGGCTGATTTTTAGATCATGTGATTTTCAGCGTATACCATCCATCCTTATTAAAAAAAAAATTATATCCTTTCTGAATCGGGATAGGATGTCCAGTTTTATAATGCAAACTAAATAAAACATAAAATTTGATTTATAAATGAATCCAAACTTATTGACAACGGAAATATATATTTGATTAACACTTCCCATATACGCCAATAAATTATTATTTTTCTATTTTAAATGTCAGTGTGGGTTCGTTAACATTCTGCAATGTTTATCTGTTTTTTCAGACATTAATTTTGTTAACTTTTTTCAAATTTAATTTTACTTTTTGTATTTTTTAATTTAATATTACTTCTATCATTTTTTTTAAATTATTACTTTTGAGATATTTTCTAATCTCATAATTAATGTTGGACTACCTGTTTTCTATTTTATTAATATCTAATAAGGCTGGAAATTCTTTCGTTAATTAAGACACTAGTCAGCATAGCAGTATATGTAGTGTATTGTCTTGCGTAAATATATTCTTTAATTTAAAGATTATTGGTTATTATCTGTAATATTAGAAACATCTTGTTTAAGCAATTGCAATAACTTTCATCAAATATGATATTACCAGCATCAATTTGGAAGAGACCTGTTTTCTTTTAAGCTGTATTGGTTGACTATTTCCACGAAGAATCCAACATTAGCCATCCAGTTTCTCCACTATAACTCACATACATCACTAAAAATTATTTTTTCATTTACGGCTTCATCACGTTTTAACACTTTGTTATATTTTTTTATCTTAGATGTTAATATAAGCTCTATTACATTCTATACATTAAATCGTCAAGGCTTAAATCTGTAGGTTACCGATAAAGACTTATACCTGAAGGGCAGATAGCACAACGACCGAAACTTTATTATAACAATAAAATGATGGAAATAGTTTACGTAGTACTGCTCAACACCACAAATTGCGACAAACATAAACATTAATCTAAAAATTGAAAAAAGGTTTGTCGTATTGAGACGTTCATATAAATGCCATGCATGGCATCAAATCCGGTTAAAATATCTAAACTGTCAGTTGCATGCAACAGCTTTCAAAAAGAAAATTAAATATGACATTGAGTGAGTGAATCCTGTCAATCTTGATAAAGATCATCCTTCTTCAAATTTTGAGGACTTGTGATGCACAATCACAAACAACCAGATAATACAAACGACTCACTTGAGAACGTTCTGCAGCAACAACAACTAAAATATATTTAACATATAATTTACTTAATATAGATGTTGAAATTCCACATTACGTCAAATAAAGTACTTTCTTTAGGAATAAAACCCTCATCAGTAATAGAAAAAGCGATAACAGCTACAGGATATAAGAAACCTATTTTCCTAAAAATTTGTTACAAGAGAAAGATTTTATAAATTTCACCTGAAAAAAGCCAGGATTCTGTGGCCAATGAATGCCAACTGTAAAAAGCAATAACAATTAGTGAATTCTGAGAAACCTGGCCTCTTGAAAAAATTGTTTTAAAAGAAAGATTTTATATATTTCAATTGATTGTATCTACTGACTGCACGTTTAATGAATATCGAATGAAAAGAGCGATAACAAACAGCTACTGGACATAAACTAACTTCCCGGAAAAATTATTTTAAGAGAAAGATTTTATAAATTTCAACCTAGAGTAAAACTGACTTCAAGATCAATGAATGCCGAATGGAAAGAGCGATAACAGTTACTGAACATTAGAAATAGATCGGCCAACAATAAGTTTTGGCTGCTCATCGAGGAATTTTAAAACATTTCCTTATAAGGAAACGTTTAATATATATATATATGCAAGTTTTATTAAAAATGACAGACAAGATATAATCATAAATTTTTAATATACTTTTTCATGTGTTCTTATGATTTTTTTCAGTGTATAGTGTATTTTATACTTGGGGTTTTTTAGTGTAGAGAAACTTAATAACATCAATTATAAACACGGTAATAATGTGCTTACCGTGTTTGGAACTTAACATACACAAAACACTATAAACATGATCTTTACAAATGTTATCTGATAATAGCCAAAATGTAGCCGAAAGTGATTGGAAGTACAAAATCTTTAGACAGTTCTTAATCTGTATATGTACTATTCAGAGATTCTATGTATTTTTAATGAACAATCATAAATATTTATCAAACTTACAATTCAATTATTGATTTTTCTCCTTTCAGGTAAGTGGTGAATTCGAAATTTTCATCAAGAATTTTCTCCGAAAATTACTGAAGTAAAGGTGATAAGTATAAATTAGCTTTTTTCTGTATTTATTTAAGTTCGAGGAATCATTAAAAATGCATTTTTTTAATAAACATAATCTCTATACATTTATGTATATGACCTTTTTCTTATCAATCTTTCCTCACACACACACACACACACACACACACACACACACACACACACACACACACACACATATATATATGCTTTATTTCTGATATTCAGCACTTTGACCCATAAATATAACATACCTTAAAATTATATTTCCTCATATATACAGCGTGTGACGGATGAATTGTTGTCCAAATTATACGAAAATCACTTACTTCTCATTTTAACGGTTATATTTACCAAAACTGTACAAGAATATCTTGCAATACTAAAGAGTAAATTGATTGAGGAAAGTCGGCATTGTCTTCAACTACAGCCTCCAGACGACTACGGGATCCTCTGCAACTCTTCTGAACGGTAATCTTGTTTAAATTGGTGAATTATACTATAATTCACCAATTTAAACAATTTAGACGGCGCCCTGCTTATAGTCATCAAGGAGTTGCAGTTTGAGGAGTTAGGTGACCAATTGTAAGGGGTTTTGCACTCACAGACATTGTATGACAGCCATGACTCGCTTGTGTGCCATGGTGCAGAGTTTTGTTGCAAGACAGAGGGTCTTCTACCAGCCACACTTCATACAGGGCAGTGATACCTTCTTCATATAGACCAGAGTGTTGAGTCTGGGACCCTGTGAAAAAATGAGTAATGCATATCTTTGCCATCATTAGGTAATCGACCTAACATTGATGTTTCATAGATTTTTTCCATTTCTTCTGACAGATCCTACTATATGTTTTATCTAATAATTTTGCTATTTTTCGTTTTACCAAGACTGCATAACTTGCCTTTTGGCAAGTCGTTTTTTTCTGTATTTATAACAACTAAATTCACCAAAACTTACTTTGTGTCTGGTTTCGTTAATAAAATCCCTTCCGTTTGTTATATAATTTACTTCGGTGTTTGAAGAGAGTTCCTTTAAATAAACCACAGCGTATACATTTCTCTCTCTCTCTCCATCTTGCTCTTTGTTTCTCTCTTTGTTTCTCTTTTCTCTCTTAGTCTCTCTCTCTCTCTCTCACTAGTGATCGCCCCAAACACCATGATAATGACCGGATATATCATCTAACTCTTTTCAAATCCTCGGCACTCTACTTTGAACTACACCCAAACACTCTGCAACATTTCTATTGGAAATTCCGGTGCAAATGCCAAGCAGTACAGCACGCCGTCTCCAAATTTCTAGTAAATTCAATTGCGTCATGATGATCTTTTTTTCACGGACGATACTCAACCTATCCTAGTATACTAAACGAAAAAAGAAACCACGCGCATGCGCAAAATTTAAAATATACAATGGTGATAATTTACCCACCGCATGTTATATATATAACATATAACATATATGAGTATATATCTTTAAATAATGTTTGTATAATAAATACATTTTCAAGCACCTTTTGGAAAACAATGCTGTTATTAATGTTTAGTTATGCTTACTAATGTTCGAAGTTCTGAATGAGATGTTTCCAGTAAGAACCGAAATCGTTACAATAGGAATATTCTACAAGATTAACTTGCTACATAAAGTTCCATAACAAGGTGTCAAACGCAATGTTAAGTCTTTTAAAAAAATTTTAACGACAAATTAGAACCCTGCTTCCAGTGGCTTTGTAATCCTTTTATATTTTGAATGAATATCCAAACCGAAAGAAGAGGGAAAACGAACAGTTTTAGAAAAAGGAGTAACGAGAAAATATTATCCAAAAGAAGAAACAGATGACAGAGAAGACGTAAAAATATATTTCATTGATCAAAAACGATAAAAGCATAAAATGAAAATTAATTTATACGAAATAATTGAAGTCAACGATGGCGGAAAGAATTTGCCTGTGAAACAAACTGGAAACTTTAGCCTGAAACACATAATGAGTCAAAAGAGATGTTAGTGATCCCGGCTTCGAAAATGACAGTGAATATGGTTTGATGCAGAAATGAATTCAACAAGGCTATTCATCAAAATGCTTTGTTGAATAAGCAGAATAAAATACATTTATCTTCATATTTTTAGCGTAATTATTATCTTTATGAATATTTTGGTGTTTGCTTTTGTTAATAGATTTATTTGTTATTTTAGATTTCAGTGAACTGATTAAAACGTTAGATATCACACCAAGTACAGTTATCATTAAATTCAAGGAAGAAACAAAGATTGTATTAATTTTAGTAGCGATCAAGATTGTATTCGACTTGCTATTCTTATCAGTAGTTGTATTCAATACGTTTTGAAACTAGTAATTATTAGTATAGGTGCAATTATCAACACAGAAAATTAAATTGTCGAGTCAAGTTCGAATTCCCAGCGAATCTGTTACGTTCTCTTTGCATAAATGACTTCGGGTGAGTCGTTTTCTCTTCACAGTCAGGCGGCACATAAAATAGTAGGCGTTTTTTACATGTGAAGAAAAATTCTCTGATATAAAAACCGCAGAGAAGGCAACGGAAAACCAAATATATTTCCCAAGAATGTATGGCAGTTAATAACGAATGGGTAGCAACATGATCGCCTACGTCCTTAAGGGATATAGTATTAGAAAGGATTGAAGTGCCAACACATTTTCTCAATACTTCAGTATTCTCCTTACAGCTTTTTTTGTTTTCTGTAGTTCTGGAAGGTTTCTACTTTTACCTCTGATTTTCAGTTCTTCTGGTTATTTTTGCTAAGGTGTTTTGGTAAGTTTCGAAACAAGTGGCAAACAGGTTATATTTTTTATCATTGTTGTTGTAGTATTTGTTGTTTGATCTACAAACAAAGAAATTCATACTGTTTATGGAACCAAAATAATAATAGTTCTCTAGAAGTGGACTTAAGTGCTATATTTATATGATGATTAAAGAACTCTTCGGTGTATATCAGCTATCCGAAAGAGTACATACTTCTGTAAGTTTCCAATTTTGCTAATGACTCCAATCTTCTTTAGACAATGGATTTCAGCACCAACAACAATCGGAACGACTTCCATTCTCTTCATTGACCACAATTTGTACATTTCCTATTTTAAACTATCATAGTTTTCCTGTATTTCATATTTGTTGAATACTCTATTGTTTACGAGACATGTAATATCTATAATAATGTTTTTTACTTCGTTATTTACCACTACAATGACTAGGTTTTGTGCAGTTATTATTATTATTATTATTATTATTATTATTATTATTATTATTTGTGATATCATCTCCCAAGACTAATTTTAAGTGCTATTACCAAACTCCCTCGGGGATATGTGAAGAAAAATTACACTGTGGGATTATGATTACACTATGCACATTTAGGCAGTTTTATTACAAAATAATGTGCATTAATATTATCATTAGTTTATGCATTTTCGATTTCACACAAGTTGTTTTGACTTTGTTGCTTGATATTTAAGCACAGCAATCTTCTTCAACCATTTTTGTCTCTCTAAAGATCTAAAATAATATCTAAAAATAGGAAAATCGGTGTCTGCTTTCTCAATATTTCTCGAACTCCTAATTTACCGATCTTCGCTTCTAGTGTTTTACAAATAGTTCCATTTATCCTAAGTGTATTAAGTTAATCGCCCTAACATTGATGTTACATAGATTTTTCCATTTCCTATGACAGATTCCATTATATGTTTTATTAAATAATTTCGCTATTTTTCGTTTTACCAAGACTCTGCTAAACTTACCTTTTGGCAAGTCGTTTCTTTTCTGTATTTATAACAACGAAATTTTCCTAAATTTACCTTGTGCTTAGTTTCGTTAGTAAAATAACTTTCGTTTTTCATTATATAATTTACTTCGGTGTTTGAAGAGTGTTCTTTTAAACAAATCCCAGCGTATACATTTCTCTTTCTCTCTCTCTCTTTCTCTCTCCATCTTGCTCTTTCTTTCTCTCTTTGTTTCTCTTTTCTCTCTCAGTCTCTCTCCCTCTCTCTCTCTCTCTCTCTCTTTATATATATATATATATATATATATATATATATATATATATATCAGAAAGCCAGAAAGTTTTTCTTGTCAAAATCCAACATACCCATTTACCATTCGTCCGTACATTGAATACTGTTGCCATATCTAGTCAGGTGCTCCTACTGTTTATCTCTGGATTCTCTACAAAATCTAAAGAAGGATCCGAAATGTAATCGGTTACGATTTGGTATCTCACCTTCAGCCACTTTCTCACCGACGGAATGTGACTTCTCTTTGTCTTTTCTACAAGTATTCTCATGGCTTCCGCTTTGACGAGTTTCATTCCCTGCGGCCCTGCCCTCATGAATTTACCCGTACAACTAAATTGGAAAATAAGTAGCACCCTTTATACCCTTGAAATAGTTAAATGTAACCGACACTTCTACTTTATTAGTTTCTTTTCTCGCGCTTCCCGCCTGTGGAACCCATTTCCTCATGCTTACTTCCCTGATAGATACAATCTCCCAAAATTTAAATGCAACGTCATTTGCTGTCTTCTATATCCGTTACTCCCTCCTCTTTCTCACACTTTCTACAATATCACCTGTACCGTGTTTTCCTTCCTGTCTTCCCTCTTCTCACATTATAACTCCCTGAGCACCAGTGGTAGTACTGAATTTCTTGGGGTGAAACGATTACAAAAAAAAAAAACAAAAAAAAAAAAACAACCTTTATTGGTATCAGTATTCGTCCTGGTTTCTGTTTAACACTGTTTTGATTAAATTCATTGGCGGAAATGTGTCGCAATCATGTCATTTTCAAAGCGGGTTTCATTCTCTTTATAGTTTTATATTCGATCATCTTATATAATTTGTAATCGAAACATTTGTTTGTAGAACAGAGGTTTCATTCGGTTTCTAATTTAGTTTTCGAATTCTTGGAATTCAATTGAAAAGTTTCTTTTCTATTTCCGTTTTATATTCTATTTTCATAAAATCTCTTATCACTTGATTTTGGTAGCCTCTATGTATTCACAATGCTTAATCTGGCACAAGGTTATAGGCCGGGAGAATTGACGGATAGCTGCATCTACTGTAAAGAAAGCTGTGTCATTATGTTTCTTGCTTAAAAGGTTAGAATCCATCTTGCGCATTTAATAATCTACTGTTTGTGCTTTGAATACTGCTTCTATATCTGATCTGCTGATTCTGCTAGGTTCTTGACAAAATCCAAAAAATATCAGTGTAAACGATTTTGACTTGACATCTAGACGATAATCATCTTATTACCGATATAGCGTGGTTTGGGGTTAGCTTTTTCACAAGTATTTTTATGGCAACTGCTCTGAAGAGTCTTTTCCCTGATACCGGACTACAACAATTTAAGCATGCTACGAGATTGACATTTCGGTTCCACTCATTTACTGCTGAAATAGCTAAATTCAACTGCTACTTCTGTTACAAGAGCTTTTTTTTCATGCACCTCCCATCTGTGGAACTAAGTTTCTTTGATATGCGACTCTAATAACTACAATCTTCAAAAGTTTGAATGCAACGTCAAGGAGGCGCAGAGTGTTGCCCTCAAAGAGACTTACATTAGTCATGTTGATGGCTGGCAGGAAAGTTTCTCTATGTAAAGAGACCTAAATTAAGAAATATCTACACTACATTTTTCACTCGTCATTTTTATAAAAAAAAGTCAAAGACGTTAAGTCATACATATTTTGCATACATGATGTGAATATAATTTATTGTATTTTTTAAAGGAAATGTCTACAAGGAATCCCATCAATGAGTCTATCGGAATCTTTTCTAATCAATCTGAGGTTTCTAATTACAACTGAAATTATTAATGTTATCATGTGCCATATTTTTGTGATTTCCACTTCAATATACTTGTATTTTGATAGGTTGTCAAGATTTTCAAAATACATTACAATCTGCGGGGACTGTTGCAAAAATAAGAACATTTGTGAAGATTTATCACAGAATCTGCGTTTCGGGTTAACGCAAGTTTTCACTATATGTTCTTGGTAATTTCTAGATATCAATCATTAATCCCGTGCAGCAAGAATAAAACCTTCGATTTCAGTGTCTACCCCTAAGCTATCAGCGCATGGCTGAGACGCAATGTAGCTATCTGTTTATCTCAATCAGTCTATATCTATCTATCTATCTATCTATCTATTTATCTATCTATCTATCTATCTCAGAGTTCTTTTACTTATAATTTCTTAATAACAAAGTAAAATATGCTTCGTACAGATTTCTGCCTCTTATAAAATGAATATTTTTGTGTAAATTTATGCTCCTCTTGATTCTCTTGTCAGACGTTATTTTTATCAGTGCTTGACAAATGGAAGTTATTTAGTACTTACGCCTGGACACCATCACAAACATGTTATGTCGTATGTTCATCATGAAAAATAAGCAGTTTGGAAAAAATGCATGCGATGTTCATTCATCAAAGTTAATACTGTAGAATCTCCTACTTTTTCCTTTAACAATACAGACGTTTTCAAAAACAAAATATTATCCATTGAAATAAAGGGGGAAGATTATATTGAATAGATTGCTAGATTTTCTAGAAATGTTGGTTCACTGTGTCGTACTAAACAATTTTTCTCACCCCTATCTATAAGTTTATATTATTCGTCTATTCTTAGAATATTGCTGCCACACCTGGTCTGGTAATTCTGCAATAGATTTAAAGATTCTTGATAGAATACAAAGAAAAATTTGCGATATTATTGATCCTGACCTGGCATATCAGTTTTAATCTCTTTCATGCCGCCGTAACGTAACTTCTCTGTGAATTTTCTGTCAATATTCTCATGGTGATTGTATTGATGATCATTTGTCTTTGGTATGAATTTAAGCGCAGTGGAAAGGTCTCATCATTTTACAGTTGAAATACCTAGATATACCCAGAAGTTTTATGCTAACACTTTTTCTAACATTAAATGCAATGATAAACATTATCTTCTGTCTTCTTAATTCATGATTGTTTTTAGTTTTTCTTGTTCCTTTATTATATCTCATATTATTCCACATGGAGTAACACTTTGTATCTTATTGGCATTATTACCTTGTTAGGATTGATAGAGATGCATTGTTTTACACTATTTTACTACAAATAGAACTTTTCCCAGATAGCTTCTAATGTTCAAGTGTAAAAGGAATCTGATTTTCTTTTTCATATTGGAAGACCTCTTAATTCATTTGTTGAGATTCGGATATTGTAGCATGTTTTCTCTCTGTTTTGATAACTCAGTTGTTATAAGCACTGTTTTGTTCACTAGATATGGATGATAAACCACCATTTTCAAAATAATTAATCTAGGCTTTACTGAAGGTCACAAATATAGACATGTTCCATTTATCCCCTAATTGAACAATTTTGTTGATCCTTCCATTTTTAACTTATTTCATGTTGAAAAAAAAATTAAATCCAGGACTAAATATATAAATTGTAGCTTCTGCGAAGAAAAACTTTAAAAATCCATATAAATTAATATTTTTCAAAACAAATATCTTTAAATTATAACATATTTTGTTAATTAATTAGTTTCCAACGAAACAAAACACCTTTTAATGAAAGGTTTCGGACAAAATAAAAATCATTTTCATAAGATACGATATCCCAACTGAATGGATACCTAATTAAAATACAATTTAATCTATATTTACAGAGCAATGTAAAAATTACGCATAGTGTAATTGCACAGTGCATTACACATGTATCTAATTATGATTCTCGAAATTGTAGTGTTGATTTTTAAGCATGTATAGTTATTGTTATCATAAATTTAATTCGCTTCGAGTAACACAATTTCGGTCTATACAGGATGCGATGAATAAATCGTCGTCTAAATTACGCAAAAATGAGAATAACACTGACATATCATTTTAACAGGTATTTTTGAGCTAAATTACACAAAAATATATTAAAATACTAAAAATTTAATTCATTCGATTAAATCGCCATTGACTTCAACCACAACCTCCAGACGATTTCTAAATCTGAAACTTTTCTGGACAGTTATCTTTTTTAAATTGATTAAATAAAGGATTCAGTTTGAAATTCCAATCACCTGAAGAAAGTCGTAGCGTATAACGACCGAAATGTCGTGAATATGTAAAAAAAGCTGATGAAAACTGCCCGAATGCGTTTTTTCTGTTAAATATTTGAGTGCACATTGTCTACTATTACATCCTTTCGTGAGGTTTGAATAAAAGAAAAAGGTATCAAGTAGTCAGTCATTCTAAGTAAGTGAGTATCTGCGTGATAGTCTGAGTATCAATCCAATATGACAGTCTGAGTCAATGTGATTAAGAAACCTTCCTGTATCTTGTCTATTTCGAGTGAATTAAGGAGAAATTTTACATTCACTCGCTGACACTAAATGATAGATTACTCTAAATGAATACACAATTGTATTGATGATAATGATCATGAAAACAATTGTATAACGAATAATAATAATATCATTCAATTATCCAGTCACTAAAGTGCCGTACATGATCCATGCTTGAGTGATCATTGTGACGGATTATTACTTTTCCCAAGAGTATTTACGCGTAAGTGAATGCAACAAATTCAACTGGAATTTTGATATCCAATGCACCACAGCATACATTATTATCATTATTATCAACTTTTTCTTTACAAAAAAACAAAAACAAAAAAAACAAAAAACAGAGCCTAATTCGGAATGGGACCGAATTGTTTAATATGTCTGTGATCAGAAAATTATTCAAATGAAAATGACCATCCACCCCGGAAAATCATCACTGATTTTTTTTTTTACCTCAACGTAGCTCACTTTATTAATAGAAATTCCTATCTGAGCCATGAGTCGAAACAAAAAGGCCTAGAATAAATCTGCACCTTTGCTATGAATACTTTTGTTCGGCTAGCTCTTCGTTTTTAAATATAAGCTCAGTACTAGACTTGTGTCGAGATCTCATCAATTTACAGTTGAGTTGGCGAGATGTAGCCGTTATTTCTATGTTAACAATTTCTTCTCCCGCCCTTGCCGCTTGTCGAACTACCTATTGGATTCCTGCTTTCAGACAACTGTTTCTGTTCCTAATTCTTCCACACCCAGTAACCTTTTGTGTTTTAGAGGCTTTACTGATTTGTACGGGACAAAACTGATTAAAAAAATAACATATAGAATGAACGACACAAACCAAGAATATTAAGACAAAAGAAAAAAAAAAGACCAAAAATAAATATAATAAAGAATCTGTAAAATATTCTTTATATTCATTTATCATCTTTGACCTTTCTGAGTTCTCACCGTACATATTTCTTTTATGTATCAGGGGTTACTATTTTTTTACTGTTTGATAACGATTTCTAGTCTTAAGGTCATAATTTTATGTTTGCCATATTTTTATGTACGTAGATCAGTAGCGTCTCACTGCGCATGATCACTTACACCAAGAAGATTGGCATTAAGTAACTAAGTTAGTATTGATTGGTTAATGATGGCACTCAGTTGCAGCCCTTCAGTGTTGGACATTAGAAATGATCATTGAGCATGAACAATGTCTACTGGGAAAGGATTAGTTTGCATATCATCTAATAGATTATTAGAGTTTCTGACAGCTGAAGACTCGTTTAGAGTTTGACAGATAGAACTTTTCAATGCTGAATTATTATCTGTACTTTTGTTCAGATACTACTATACATAATATAAGAACTAATATATATATATATATATATATATATATATAAGCACAAAGGGTCTGTCATTTTAACCGAGCAGTTTCATGCCGAATTCGAATTTTCGCAAGGTCAACACAGACGAGTAAAACATCGTAACCGTCTCTTTATGAAACTTACAAGTCGGCATGAACCTGCTTAGTTAAAATGACAGACTGTTTAGAGAGAGAGAGAGAGAGAGAGAGAGAGAGAGAGAGAGAGAGAGAGAGAGAGAGATAGATATAGAGAGAGAGAGAATGAATACATGTAAAAAGTTTATTCCTTAGCTGATTGATGTTACCGTTTGACCGTTAGCATCCCGACACCAGACTTTTCTATAATGAAATTACTCTACCCGGATAATTTACTTCATCCACTCGTCAGGGTTATCAACAATTGACTGCTTATACTTCATAATTTTTCTATTTTATGCATTTTTCACTGATGCAGTTTTATTTTCATAGTGTATGCGTGCGTGTATTTGTCTTTGCATCCGTCTGGGCAGATGTCAGTACGTGTAGAATATCGTGATTATTTATCCTTTTTTTACGCCTTTTTCACTTTACACTTACTCTTTAAACTTTACTCATTTCTCTTTGTCTTCTTTTCTTTCAGTTGTTGCAATTGGGCTTCTATTGATATATACGAAGGGCTCGACGTAAATAGTATTATCTATTTACAGAGCCAAATATGTATATTTTAAAAATAAAACTCTGAAAACTACATCCGTTGTATGGCCATTTCGGCGAGAAAAAATCTCGCTTCATCAGCAACAATCAAAATAATTCCATACGCAGGAAATTTACATAAAAAGAAAAAAGAAGGTATGTAAGGAAAAATAAAGGGAGCGGAATTTAAAAAGAAAAAATGTCGTCAAGACATTGTTACGGAGGGTAGGAAGGAACGGGAAGACAGAGAAAGGGGTTCAAAATTCGATTATTGAAGAAGGCTATTAGATTATACATATGTATTTGCTTATGATGTTGGGTATTTGCTTAATATAATTTTTTTTCGAAATGGCCATACAACGAATGTAGTTATATATATATATATATATATATATATGTGTGTGTGTGTGTGTGTGTGTTTGCATGTGTGTGTGTGTTTGTATGTGTGTGTGTTTGTGTGCGTGTGTATCTTAGCGAGTCAGTGTGTGTGTGTGTGTATGTCGAAAAATAAAATTGAAACATACTTAAGAACAATATTGATACTGATCTTGTATGTGCAAATAAGGTTCTGTCCAGTGAAAGAGTCCAGCACAAGCAGGTGTTATGTCCCAGAGTTGCATACATCTTGATTTGTTCAAGTACAGCTACTTGAGAGAAATCAGTTTGTGAGTGCGGGGATTGTTATTTCGGAAGATTATTGAATATGACACGTAGACGTTAATATTGGTAACAGTGGTAAAAAGCAACATCCACATACTGTAGAGTCAAGCTTTTGGGCGAGTAATTAGTACAGAGTCTTGCTAACCCAATATATACCAATAACTAACTTTTTTTCAGCATCTTCTAACGACAATGCTTCAACATGAATGCCACAATCAGAATAACACTCATTCATGTCACATCATGCCTGCGATATTTAATTTGCTTTGCAAGATGCGCGAAAGCTTGATATCACCATCTGAATAAAATGGGTCGGCATCCAACTCGTTAAAGTGTTTCTATCTGAATTAAATTAATAGTTGCAGGTGTTGTAGACTATTGTATCTCAGGGTTTGACTCACCTTCTATATGAGTATATACATTCAACACTATAAGGCAAAATTTACAGAGTTCATACATTCTTTGTTTTGAAATAATTGCATGTATTAATCTTTTGATGAAATCATTTACCAGAATACAAACTTATTATCGTTTAATCTTGAATAAATGAAAAAAAGATAGTGTTTTTCAATATTATTTTGCATAATATATATATATATATATATATATATTTCGGAAATTAACGAACAATAACGAAATGGTCTTTGCACAACCCACAATTTGAAATGATTTGTTTAAACATTATTTTTGATCGATACTGGTATTTAAGTAGATATTCTATTTATAATCAAACAGTATTATATATTTATTTATTCCGGCCTGATTATTTACAATAAATTTTTGTTACGAAAATATGTGTCATTCGGCAGGATTCGAATCTGCGATCCCTATACATATAGGGAAAGCCACCAATTGATCTGGCGCGTCTTAGACCTCTCGACCACGAATGAACAACAGACTAACAGAGAAATAAATATATAATACTGTTTGATAAAATGCTTAACAAAATCCCTGGTATATATGTGTCAAAATCGAACACATATATACCAGTGATTTTGTTAAGCATTTCATCCATGGAGAATCTTAAGGATGCTAAAATTTATATCGGAAAGACAATGAATATTTTAAAAAAGCGCTTTTACAATACCTTCTCATCCTTCAATAACAAGGACAAACAAAATATGAAATCACTTTATAAGTATTTTTGGAAGTTAAAAACGAAAATAAAACACTGGAAATGAAAAATCTTCAAACAGGCCAGGAAATTTAAATCGGTAAATGAACCATGATTCTTTTGTCTTCAAGAAAAATAGAAATCATTAAATATATGAGTAGCATTATGCTATTAAACCAGAGGCATGAAACCAGAGTAAATTGCAAACACATTAAAGAACTAACCTTACCATCATGCTAAAACTACAAAAGTCAAAGTTAGAATCCCTAGAAACGATAAAACTTTATAGTATTAACAACACTCTTACCTCAAATTTTACCTTTATTTCATACTAAAAACTGTGATCTAATTTAAAGCTTTATATAAAAAAAAGGTTTCGTAACTTTTAAATTAAGGTTAAATATAAAAAATAGATTAATTATAAAAACTAAGTTTAAATACAAAAATATTTGTAGTCGTATAATTCACTAATAAAGATATGCTTACCAAATAGAAAATTTCTATTTCCACTTTATAGCACCCACTTCTACTTCTCCACACCCCAGATATATTTCCTTATTTTTTCCCCTGTTAAATCCGAAGAACTGACTATAAAAGCTGTAAAGGACCAAACCTTATCTTCTAATGTTAAATCTGTCCATAAAATTTTTAACATGTCTATTAATCACCTTTATCTCCTACCTCTTCCCTCTTTTTGTTCAAATTCTAACTGATAACTTACAACTCTTATTTATCATTTCCCACCCCATCTACCTCTCACACACAATTCGCCAAATATAAAAAAAGAATTTCCATTTTCTTTTCACACTACCCGATGAGACATTGTCTTTTTAATGTCGAAACAAAATGTACACTTTGTAGTAGATGATAATTTGTACATGTTCTAAACTATGAGTTATAAGTATTCATGCCTCTGTGTTATATCGGGCACTGTTTTAAGTTAATGTTTTGAACGTTGTCATTTTTTTCTTCGTTGCTTATTCACTTGTATATGTATATATATAGAGAGAGACAAAATAATTTCTTTGGTCGCATTATTTTATAAAGTAAATATTCACTACGCACACCACTTTCTTCAAAATTCAAACGGACAATTCACAAGACTTATTCCCTTATCACTAACCCCCACCAACATCCTACACACAACTAACCAAATATAAGAAAAGAGGCTTTCCATTCCTGTCCACAGCACCTGATGAGACATTGTAGTTTCAATGTCGAAAGAAATATACGATTTGTAGTGGATATATATAAAATTTGTACATGTTCTAAAATATAATTTATAATATATATATATATATATATATATATATATATATATTTTCATTCATATACAAGCCTGTTTCACAGCTCATCAGTGTGAATAGACATCTATTTGCTTCTGGCTGGGATTGAAACTCGATGTATATATAATTTCACACCAAAAAAGGCGATAAAACTAATAAAATGCAATGACGTGCTTGAATGAAAGTATTGAAAATGTGTTATAGAGTAGAATGGATAATACAAGATGCTAGCTGACGTTGAACTTAAATTATTGAACATCGTTGTCCACAGGCACAGAATGCATGTTTGCCAGCAAAAAGAAAACGAAATATGCAAATTATAAATTGGCGGCAACGAATTCAAATATTTATGAAGTCCTTTAAAAGGGCAGAAAATGCCACACCGAAATCCGAAGGCGCACTAGCATGGCTAAAGATACCTTTAAGCAGCTAAGTGATGCATTAAGAAACTCAATAATTTCGTTAGAAACAAATAAAAGAAGACTGAAATGTTGTACAATATCAATCCTCTTATATGGCAATGAATGAAAAAGAAAATTTAGGTAATTGAATGAAAAAGAAACTTGAGCAATAGTGAATAAGTTCGGCTAATCATGTGAACAAGAATGAAGTTTTAAAGTAAATAGAAACAGAAATTACACTTATTATTAACATCAGAAATGGATATTTAAAATTTTGAGGGCACATGATGAGGAAAGAGGACTCTAGCTTATCTTAACCGTTGCGTTTCGTCCGCTGATGGAAAAAAGCGTCTGTCGCAAATTAAAATATTTGCATTTGTGTTAATCATACGACGAAAGGTATCGGCTAAGATTAGTCTTCTGTTTTGCTTTATTCATATATATATATATATATATATATATATATATATATATATATATATATATATATATATATATATATATATTTCCAAACTATTTGTTTGAATACCATATTAGACTTTTTCTTTCAAAATTGACCAATAACATCAATCAAAAAACGGATAAAAACAACATAAATAATTTGTACAAAAGGTAAATGCATAGTAGTTATAAAATAGACGAATCTTCACTTCGAAATATCATCCGAAAATATGCAATTTCCATTGACTTCAACAAAAAAAATAAAATAAAATAAATTTATTGCACAACATTGAAAACTGTTAAATTCATCGTCAAAAATAACAATTCACCTGCAAGGTCTAAACTACAGCGAATCAATGTAAATTCTTGACCAACCCAATTTCGTAAATAATTTTATCGGCCACATTATTTAGTTGAAAATTAGAATTAAGTAATTATGGTATAATAAAGTATATTGGAGTTATGAAAACCAAATTAGTTGCGTGTGGGTAATGAATTTTCATAAAATAATTTGAAAGTAATATTAGAGCATAAATTCTTTAACAGACATTATAATTAATTAAATTTTAAAGAGAACTACAAGCGTTGTTTACATAATACTGCCTATTCATTTATATGGTTTAGTAGTAGCCTATTTTTAGAGAACCTTATAATCTGCAGCTTTTAATTCAGGCACAGAGGGCAGATGTCATAGAATGATTGACAGATTCTTGTTTTTTTTTCTAGAATATTCTATTTTACCATGGGCGTTTTATTTGTATCATTTAACTGGCAAAATACGCAGAAAGGGATGTTTGGTTACGGTACGCGTTATTTTTTAGGGAACTTAAATGCAAATACCACCTTTGTTTAAAAGTGTTCTTAGTAGATCCAGTTAAAAGCTTTTTAATAGTTGGGTTTTCATTTGATGATATAGTACATTGGTTAAATTAGAATTTGTTAGACACCTATTTTCCAGTGGGCAATTGTTAGGATTTTGACAATTACATAAATTTGTATTATTATTATTTTCATTAATTGAATTATTATTGTTACTTTGGCTTACGTGCTTATTTAAGATTTTATTGTTATGAATTTTAATGATTTTCTTTTGATTATTTTTACAACTATAACTTAATTTAATGGTATTTTTATTTTAAAAAACTTAGAGGTTTACTATTAGGGAAATACTTCTTAATTAAATTGACGAACTTCAGCCTTAACTTTGTTCCAACCATTTAGTTAAATGGCGATGTATTCCAAATGACTTTACTTTTTCTATTTTTTTGTTATAGTCATATTTTTTATGTATTTGATATCGTGGTTTGTATAGCGATTATTCTTTTGGGCATTAGTATACAAATCTCTGAGTTTATAAAATATGTCTTTACTAGAAATTTTTTACTAATTCTGTATTCTTTGATTATACTTAGTGGGTGGTTAGTCTTCGGGTGGATGTATAAGGGATATTCGTTAAGTTTTATGTATGGTTGGTAAGTATACTAAGTCCAGTGTTAAATCAAGAAAGTTTACTAATTTTAAATTAATGCTGATTATTACTTCCAGGTTTAGACTTTTGAATTCTCTATGGATTAGTTTTCTAATTTTATCGGTTTAAAATGTGTGGAATTTTTACTGCTGTCATCTCTATATAATCCTATGACATATGTGTTAATGTCATAGTGTGCGGTGAAGTTATATAAAGCAAATAAAGCAAAAAGGTCGGAAGAAGCACAGAGTCTAACGCATCCATTGGAATGTCAAATTGGACACCAGAATTATTCTTTATCCATTGTTCTTGGTTTTGGATAAAGAGGGATGTCTTAGTAGTCATTATAATATCATATTCATCCTTAGTTAAGTCCGAATAATGTGTGGCGAATTCCAATGCCAAATAAAAAGATCCTTGGAAATTGATGGGTAATAATTTACTATGTCGAATTGAATTAAAAAATAGTCGTTTTTATCTTTTATATTGCAAACCAATTGATGACATCAGTTGTATTGGTCCATTGTAGTAATCCAAGGTTCTGTTTGATTTGGTCATTAATCCGTTTTAGAATAATTTTACTGATATTACCAAATTGTCCTGGGGCGGTGTTTGAAGATTCTGGTTAGTAGATTGGTAACAAAATTAAGTTTGTTGACTTTTAAAATTATGTAAGTTTCTTTAGTACAAAATTTACTATGTCACTAATTTTGAGTTTTTCAATAATAGTTTTGCTTGTAGTATTTATTTTATCAACTAAATTAAATTCGCTTTTTTATAATTTTTAGTTGATGTTTTTAATTAAAGTTGTATAATCCTTACTTGCAAATCTATAGAAATCAGATGTTTTGTCAGACTTAACAAAAACTTTGTCTGCTGTTTTATATTTGAAACATGGTCAAGGTATCTTTATAAATTAACCTTTCTTTTGTTAAAAGAGGTGAAACATATTTAAAACCATTTGAACCATTTTCAATTCCAGATAATCTTTCAATTACTAGTGCAGTTTTTATGCTTCTGAATCTATAAAATTCATGTTCTTTAGAAAATTTATAATTATGAAGGAAGAAATAAGCTTTTCATCTCAACCTTTTAATTTAATCTTGCGTTTTATGTACAAGTTTAATAAATTGTCCCGTTGTTTCGGTTGGGAATGTTTTTGAGAGTGATTTCAAAATTTGTTTTTCTAGAGAAATAAAAATAAATGTAGATAGTGCTCTATCAAGGTAGGAGCTAAATATTACAAGGAAGGGAAAGAACAGATATATTAAAAAACCCACTGTTCATGCATTTACATTTATAAAAAGTGCTTAGTACAGACTAGAGCTTAATAAGGTAACTTTGTTATTAAAATGTTTTATAAAAGCATTGTATCACTACACAAAAATTTTCGTATTTCAGAACATATTGTTCTTCTTCGAGTGATATTTTATTTCATAAATGGTGAAAATGATTTATTTGAGAAAATATAAGATGAATTCATGGTATTCAGAAAATTAAGGAGGAGTGGTTAGAGGAAGTTAAACAATATGATTATGGGTATGTCAGTATTAATCAATCAATGTGGGAATTAGGTTGAACATTTGGGTCGCGTGGAGAACATTGTTGCTTAATGTGAAAACATGACACTTTTTATTTGGCTTGGTAAAATACATACTAGAAACATACATTTCTCAAATGAGTACACAATAGTTTTTAACAGCAAGTTGAATTTTAATTTTTTTCAATTTAGTTTTTTTGTGTATTTAGGCAGCAAATTCTCTTTTAGGCATGTCATATTGAAGAAATTGCAAACATTATGTTTGCTTATTTTTAATAAAATGCGTTCGTATTCACAGATATTCTTTGGTGTATTATAATTGAAAGATTTAAGAAATGCACTGTAAATTTTGCAGCTGATTTTATTTTACATTTCCCAATGTTTCCAAGTACTTTCAACCTCCTTCCGAGATCATCTTCAGCGGTGTAAATTGTAGTAACAAAAAATAACCGCCAAAATATGTTACTAAAAATTACTGAAATTGTATTTTTTGCTTCAAATGTAACGGTTGAGAGTTATGTTTAGCGCTCATTAAACCGTAAAAATTAACCACTATGGAATGTGATCTTATGTTGTATCGTCATAGTTATGCACATATTAAAATATGAAAAAAAATTAATTTTTTATAAACATTTTAGAATATTATTGCTGAATATATTTGTTTTTTTTGTCAGAGATACATCCTCCCAATAAATGTAATTATCCGTAATAAATCCTGCCTACCTACTGATGTATTACGTAAAACCAACATTATATGTAAATTGAAATTGAAATGTTCTTTGGGAGAATATATTTGTTGTATGTACATCTACAATAATAAGATGTCTTACATTACACATGGTTCACCATTCGTCAATTTCGAGACATCTATATATATATATATATATATATATATATATATATATATGTATATATATATATATATATATTAAACGTTTCCTTATAAGGAAATGTAAAAGAAAAAAATATCTTTGCCGAGGTGTTTTCTCCTCTGATGGACTTTGAAGGTAAATGCAAATGTTAGTTATACATTTGCCTTGCTAAAATTCCTCAAAGGACAAGGCACTTCTGCTAGGATAGGTTGTTCTTTTATCGTTATTCATATTGTCTTTTTACAGATATCTTCTATTTGAAGTTCTACACACACACACACACACACACACACACACACACACACACACACACACACACACACACATAGTTTGTGTCCTATTTCCGTTTGTTCATGTATATTCGCATTAAATCAGCGTGTACATGAGGATACCATCTATACGCACCTCATATTATGACACTGTTTCTTTTGACATCGAAATGTTTTTGGTATATTTCATCAATTGTGCCTCTCTTATTTTTTCAAAATATTTTTCAAAATACTTTTTAAATAAAATCTAAAATCGCAACTCGTAATAGTAACGGCGTGGTTCCAAGCATGCGTTGGAAGCCTTGTATCTATGGACACATGTATCTATAGAGACATGCAACAATGAAGATTTGTATCTATGGAGACATGTATCTATGGAAACATGTACGTGGGATGCAGGACCAGTCGAAAATGCAAAAGCGTCAATCACGGCAAAGCGGACATGGGGAAGGAAGCGAACGCCAAAAGACGAACAGAAGGAGAAGGCGGTCTGATGTGGTGAGAAGAGACACAGTTACTCAAAGGGGTCGGATTAATAATGGCGGAAAAGGTAATGTATAAGCAGAAAAAGAAAAACAAAAGAACGCCATGTTGTAATCCTTAGCTGACTTCACAATTTGAATGGTAAGGTCATGGAAACCGATACACTTTCAGGAATGTTGCACGACGAGAAATAAAACGGACGAGTATTGCGGAAAAAAAAAGAAAATTAACTATTTGGAAATTCCATTGCATATTTTAGGAAACGGCCATATAATAAATTTAAAAGCATAATAATTGAGAGTAACATTTATCTAAATATAGAGAGTACAAAATGGAAAGATATAGCGGCAACCAAAGAAAGACACTTTCTTTAAGATTGTCTTTTCAAACTTACTTTGGTTGCTATTAGAAATAAAAGCAAGTCAAGTGTTATATATAAAGAAATGCTACAAATCCAGTAAATGAACGTCTTTTTATAAGATTCGATTGCAAACAATTACCCATTCTAACTGCTTGCAAATCGTTATTGCTTGAAAATATCGTTATATAGTTAACATCAAAACGAGACTATTATTCCTTTCTGTTTTTGTTCTAATTTTTAAAAATAAGATAACTACTATTTGCTTGAATGATACAAATCTCTTTACGCATTAAACAGCAGTCTATATTATCACAATCAACTCACGAATTATAACGAGGGTAACAATCTCTTTCATATTATTGTTGCTTGATCAGATCATTAATCCCTCGTCTACTTACTTCCACGTTAACCATTGTAGCTAACTAGCAAAGAGATATTTTTCTTATCTATGTGTTGTTTGAAACAAATATTATTACGTTTATTACATTTATGTCTGTTTGGAAAAACGGTTAAAATTTATACCTTCGGCCAATGATTTCTGACATAATTTCGTTCAAGTGTTTCGCTCGAAAATATTTTTCACAACTATAAGAAAATAAAAAAGCAAAGATTCACCCATTTCACGTTCGAACCACACACACACACACACACACACACACACACATATATATATATATATATATATCTAGCCCTGAAAAATCAATACTCTGAATGGCAGCAAAAGAAATTGGTGGTGATGACTACGATGTTTAGTGAGGACACCATTATATATATATATATATATATATATATATATATATATATATATATAAATTTAATTTTCTACATACAGTTCATCTTTGGTGTTACGGGGAGTTCTGTTATCTGTCACTCAACTGCGTCCTATATAAAATAAAGGGGTTACAGTTCTGATGAGTTAGCTGGCTAAATGTAAGGGGTGATGCGGCCACATAAATTGTCTGAAAGCCTTAACTCAGTTCTCTTGCTTGTGTGGCATGGTGGAGAGTTTTTGCTAGACATATGGTGTTCCAGCAGCCCGTCTCTTTATCCAGGACAGCTCTACCTCCTCAAGGCACTTAGATGTAAGCCTGTGTGTTGAGCTTGAGGCCGTCATCAACAAATTCAGGAGTTATTTTCTTATCAGAACAATCGGAGTGATTTTTCTTGCTTAATTACTTCCGCAACCATCATTAGACTCTTTCCAAATCCTCTACACTGTCCTCAGGTTGACATCCAAGTATTTTCAAATATTCATATTGAAGATTCTGACGCGAATGATCAGCATGCCGTTTTCAAATTTCTGGTAGAATAAATGACATCATGGTACTTATTTTCTCACAGAGATTGCGCAACTAAGCATAAAATACTATACAATCGACAAACTCAAAAACAAAGGAAGTGTATATACGAAATCAACAATATTAAATGGGGACTATATAATATTCACCCACTGAATAAATAGTTAAATGACAAAACAATTTCGTGGAATTTTCAAATATCAATCCAGAAATTTCTTTTCAAGAAATAAGAAAGCCTATGAAACATGCATCTACCAAAAGATAAATATATACCCTGGTTAATTAAGAGAACCAGTACACCGATTCATGGCACGGTAAAGAAAAATGGTTGAGGCTATCAAGAAATTACCTTTCTTATTCAATATTTAAATGGAAGAAAGTTTCATTATATAGTCATCAGAAATGGTTTTTAGGAAGAAAAGGCAAATAATAAGTGAATTTTGAAACCTACGTATGACAATTTTATGGCAAATATTTGTGCATGAATGTAGGTTATAGAGCTAAAATGAATCACTCTCACAGCCATCATATTGTTTGTAATAATTGCAGTTATTTACCTTGAAAATCAGTATTACTGCACTTTATTTGGATTCAGTATGACACACTATTATATATACATTCTCACATTGAATACTAAACCGTTGTGCATAGGTAGGTGTATGTATTATTTCTTTTAACATATTTCCTTTTTTCTGTTTGTTTTCTTGTTTTTTTGTTTTTTTTTCTTATTCACTTTCTTTGGCGTTTTCATTGTTAGCTTTGGTAGATTTAGTTATGTTAGTATTATTCTATAAACCTTTGGAAATACATTGATTTGTATATATATATATATATATATTAAAAGAAAAAGGATGAGCATATAGGTAAAATCTCAAAAACTGAATCCTATTAATATTAATTTTATTAACATTAAAATGATGCGGTTAGATGCCTCGATGTAAATAGTATTGTCTATTTACAGAGCCAAACATGTATATTATATCAAAAAGTTCCGAATTCTACATTTGTTGTAAATTTTCGCTTCTTTAGCAACGATCAAAAACAACAAACTTATTAAGTCAAACATATTACAAAAATTCATATATTATAAGAAGCCCCAAAATATATCCATACGCAGGAAGTTAAAAAATGTGTGGGTGTTAAGAAATAAAAAAAGGTTTTTTTAATTTGTCATCTAGACATAAAAAACAAAGGAGCAGAGGTAGAGATTCATGACTCGATATTAGAAGAAGACTTTTAGAGTACGTGTGTATTAAAAAAATGAAAAATAAAAATTTAACCGTGTCACAGGAATAGAAGTGGTGGGTGAAGGCAAGGAAAGGACAAATGGGGTAGACAGGGTGAAAGTTAATGAAGAAATAAGATATAAAAACATTTCTTTTAACCAAAGTTAATGACTGTTGCCGGCTTCAAATAGTGAAATGAAGGAAAACTTATATTACAAAAGAAAAGGGAAAAGTTATATATATATATATATATATATATATATATATATATATATATATATAAAAGCAAAACAAGACAACAGGAGGAAAAGAATAAAAACGAGACAATATATCATATTTTACATATTCAGATCTGTTAAAAATTTAACAAATTTTTTTATTTAAATTAATAATTATATGGCGGAACTATTGCAGATGGTTTAAAAACTACTAATAAAAGAAAATATGTTTTTGTTTTTGATTGTTGCTAAAGAAACGATAATTTTCTTGCTGCGATAGCTATTCAACGAATGTAGGACTCGAAATTTTATATATATATATATATATATATATATATATATATATATATACTGATAATCCGTGATGCAGCGAAACAGATCAATCTACGGATGACTATATATATATATATATATATATAGTCATCCGCAGATTGATCTGCTTCGCTGCATCACGGATTATCAGTATATATATATATATATATATATATATATATAAACAGTTATAGGTAAGATTAAAATTAGATATAAATTAGACCAGTAAACAGTTGTTTAAAAGTACTCAATATATGTAAAATGAAGCTTTAAAATTCACAGCTTTTAGATATTTTGCGTTGGAAAGATCAGCCGATTATGCTACAGACGGTTTGACATTTTTGGTTTCGTCTGGTGATTTGTATTGACAATATTGACTAGCAATACAAATCGCCTGAAAAAACTGAAAAGGTCGAAATCATGGTAGTGTAATCAACTGATCTTCTCAACTAAAATATGCGCTTGTTCTTCTAAATATTTAATGGATTTATTTTTAATCCGACATTTTATTGCTGAAGGGTTATGTTTTGGTAAAATAGTCTCCGGGTTTTTACTTTTAAACAATGAGTCTATCAATTCCTTGCAATCACTTACGCCCAAATACCCTTAGGAAAGGTATTAATCTTTCTTTTCCCTCCATTTATGGGTTAAATAACAGGACAGATTGGGTTTTTTAGCCTTGGCTGGCAACCAGTCTACCAAAGAAAGTAATGTCAACCTATTGCTGGATAATCTTCTGCCCAGTCAGTCATGTTTCTTTTGAGATATGATCGCCTAAGCGTGTATCACGTATAGGCAAGTAACGAACTGATTATATCTATCTTGCTAAAAAATAGGATGCAGGTTCGAACTCAGGTGGAGAGCACATTTTTTTTATTACAATTTTTTGAACGCACGCACACACACATATATATATATATATGTGTGTGTGTGTGTGTGTGTAAATAAAATTATGTTAATTTTAATGCAAAATCTAATTATATATATATTTTTTTTATTTATAATTTTAAACGTTATTTTTAATGGATACTCATATTGTTAAATATAAGTCCTCTGCCTAAGATTTCTGGAATATTCAGACTGATAGATGTAAATACATAAATATAATGTTTAATAATAAAAAACAGTCCATCTACTCAAATATATTTATCCATTAAAAATTAACCAATTATATATATACTCATGTATACAAATAGATAGTGCATCTACTCAAATATGAATATTCATTAAATAGTTTAAACAAATATATATATTTAAGCCATTAGATTTAAGCAAATGTATATATATATATAACCCATTAGTTTTTGGTACTTATATATATATATATATATATATATATATATATATATATATACTGAGATAGATAGATAGATAGATTGCGCTTCTGTCATGTATTTCGAAATTCTTGAAAACAAAACAAAACAACAAACAAGCCATTAAATATCTTAACCCTGACCTGGCATCTCGGTTTTAGTCACTTTCCCACCGACGTAAAGTAGCTTTACTGTGCCTTTTCTATAAATATTTTTGCAGTACTTGTTCTGATTACCTTTCCTTGTTGGCACCTCGATTCACAGATTTTAAGCATTGCAGTTGACTGACTCCATTGATCCCATAATGTCACTGTTGAAATTGATATATATATATACTAGTTCTAAGTTAACAGTTTCTTCACTTGCAACTCTGCTTTCCTACCATCTTCAAAAATATAAATGCGATATCATTACCAGCTTCTCAGTGAATCTTATTCCTTTATTGTCATCTTTGTTTCTTCCATTCTCTGTAACTCTTTGCTTCCCGGTGGTGAATTTTATTGCCTTGCTTGGGATGAAACAATTAAAAAGTCCTTTATATGTACACAGACATATAAAATCCCTTGCTAGGTGTTGAAAATAATTAGACTATGGAGGCATTTATCAAACCTAGGGTCAAAGATATCTGTTAACTTTCATTAGTCGTAAAAAGGAAAACTGTTTTGCAATACGGTTACAAGATTTTAATATAACCAAATTTTTATAAAAACCGCAATGATCCATTGTTATAACGAAACTAAATGTTATCATAGACGCACGATTTATCATGAGGATGGACCCATTCTGTTAACATGGAATATGTCAGTTTACAGTATTTATTTCTGAATCTTCAAATGTGACTTTTTACGGCATTTATTGCCGTAATTATTAATTATAAACGGTATTTATTACTAATTAAACGTTACTAATTCATAATTATATATAATTATATATTCTAGATCTGATCATATAAATTGAAAGATAAACGCACACATAGAGATATCTAATAAGCTTAGCGTACTCTACTACATGGTCAACAGAATATGGTACTGAACAGGCATCTAACCTGTCAACAATGATTAACTTTAATATCGCGTTACAACAAATGTTTATTACAGATATTGATCTATTTACTAGTGGGTTGTGGGGTAATGAATATCGGCCCGGAATTAGAAATCGAATTGCCGAGTTCGAATTCCAGTTGAATTCATTGCATTTAGTTAAGCGCAAATGCACTTGGGAAAAGTATTATTCAATTTTTTTTCCAGCTATGGAGAAGGATGGATTAGGTTCTATAACCTTAGTTAGCAACCAGTTTACCGCTGATAGAAATGACAGCGGGAAAACCTTCTGCCTAGTTACTCATAACTCGAAAGAGACATAATTACCCAAGCGTGTATCCCGCATGGAAATTATCTGACTGATATAGTTGTTGTATATAAAGATATAATTGATGATTAGTTATTTTATTAGGATTTCTTATACGATGTAAGAGATCCTGTAGATTTCGTCATCTCTGCATCTTATGATGTTGAGATTGCACCCAGTGATAAAAAAATCCTGTTAGTATCACCAGATCTTTGCCAATTTCTATTTTTGTATAGTATTTTAATTTTTCTATCCATATGAATATACTTTGTTAAATATGACGGAAAAGGAAAATTTTATCAATGTTTTCTTTTAGTTTTTCCAGCATTCTTATATCTATTTGCTTGATGGAAGCAAGGAAGTACAAAAACTGTTCATTGTTCCAAACACTTTCGGCCACTTATTTAGCCATTTTTAAAGAGGCTTTGTTTTAGAAATGTTATTTTTTTCATTGTTTGACTATTTAAGAGACATTTCTGTGTGGTTTTGCATACTAGTAGGAGCGTTTATTATCAGCCTTCGCATGTTCAGTATGGCTGGAATTCAAGTGTTCTTGTTTCTAGTTTCAAAAACTTTCAGAACGCGACTTCCATTGTTAAACAAGGTGGGGCTGATCGTGGGAGAGAGATTTTAGATATACAAGGCCTCTCTTATAGTGATATGTTTTCGGTGACTTGATTTACATGAAATTTAATGTATATATATATATATATATATATATATATATATATATATATATGAGGAATACAATAAGAAAAAACGAGTACAAAAAGTGTCTTTAATCTAACATGTTTTACTTTAACAAGCTTCTTCAGAGATTTATTAAAGACGAATAATTTAAAAATCCAAGAGACAGTATGTTGATTTCGGTATAGTTTTATTGGTACACACACTTAAACAGACACAAGTTTTTTTCGATAGTTAATATTCATCCATTGCTTTATCACACGTGACACGTATTGTGACTAATGAAACCATACCTCAATCAACATACCGTTTCTTGTATTTCTAAATCATTCGTCTTTAATAAATCTCTGAAGAAGTTTGTTAAATTGAGACGTGTTAGATTAAAGACACTTTTTTCCTTCTTGATCTTTACTTATTCTATTTATCTTGTCGGATTCCGATCCATATATTCAACTCATACATATCCACATACAAGCCTGTTTCGCTGTATCACAGCTCATCAGAGTGGCTAGACACATCCACTTGCTTCTGGCCGGGATCGAAACTCGACCGATTTGGTGTCAGTCGGAGTCGGTACTCCCTAAGCCATAGGCGCATGGAATCAGAAAGGGGAAATTTTAACGTGTTGTATATAAGCAGTGTATACACACGCTAGTCACCGGTAGAACTCAATTAATTTCTGAAGAGTCCGGATATATATATATATATATATATATATATATATATATATATATATATATATATATATATATATATATATAAATTGTGGAGAAAGTTGATCCATGTATGCTTCATAATAAAAGTAATTATACTAAATTAATGAAAGAATTTTGAGAATGTAATAATGAAAATAATTGTTTAATATTGTATACTGTTGTACGCGTGCCGACCAATATGATGGTAATTCGTAATGAAAGTTTTATTAAGAAGATACAATGAATGCTAATACATTGATTCAAAGTAAACGTATGAAACAATGATTTAATTAATCAATTTTTGCACTCCTAACTTTCGTTTAATTAATCCTTTTTCTTCATAATTTTCAGACGTTCAATGTTATTTATGATTCATTGATTCCTCTTGGTATTACATAAATCGTTTTTTGCGCAATATCTTTTCATGCAGACAATTTTATGCTATTAATATAACAATTAAATAGAAAAATCTCTTGGAAGAAAAAATTAACAGAAGAACAACGAAAACGATGATGAGAAAGAGTATTTCAAGATCAAACAAAAATAAGACGATACTTTAATAGACAAAGTTATCTGAATGCCTCACATGAAAGACTTAAACAAATAAGACTGCTACATAAGAAACTTAAGAGTACAGGAACTGATTCATTAAACGCTTTATTTCGTTCGAAAACGACTTTAAATGCCGATAAATATTTTATTTGTATAGCTATTTGAAACAAATAAAGGAAGTAATCACTTATAGATTTACTAACTTAAGTTAATTTACCACCCTTCTCATTAAAATTGGATAGGGAATATATAAATATTGATAATTTTTTATTGCTTTTTCTTGTTAGGTCAATAACATAGCGAATATTGTTAGAAATTTAAATTTTACTGTATGCTTTTCTGACTAAAAGGTAAATATATCATTTTTTAAATGTTTTTTGTGATTTTGTGTGCCTGTGGGAAGCTTGTCATCATCATTAGCTAACCAAGTCTTAATAGAACAAGATGTATTACATGTGAATTAATATATATTATTTTAAACTTTCTAAAGAAATGTATGTTAATTTTTAATATGACTTTTCAACTCCAAGGTGCCAGAGACTTAATTTTTCTGGTGGGAATAGGATTTTACATTTATTTATGTTCGAATGTATGTTTGATAATGTTTATGACTGGGCGAATGATTTATGTTTAGTGATTATTTCTAGAATATTTACAGCTAGTTGCCTGCTACAATATGTATCGTGTTGGTTTACAGGTGGCCTACCGTAAAAAATCACCTTGCACAAGTCAGTCAGTCAGTCAGTCAATCAGTCAGTTAACTGCCATACTTGGTACGCGCTCTGGCGATTATGTCTCTTTTGATCCATAACTGACTAGGTAGAAAATTTTCCCGCAGTAGGTTGCCATTTCTTTCTGCAGCAGACTGTTTGCAAACCAAGGCCATAGAATACAATATATCTTGCTGTTTAACCCATAACTGAAGGGAGAATATGTGTGTAAGTGAATGAAACGAATTCAGCTGGAATTCTAACTTTCTCATTTCGTGCCGATATTTATTACACCTCAAGTAGCAACAACAAAAATGTGTTCTCTTCCCTGTCGATCCTGACATACTCCAAATAAAACAGCGTAACTGATATGATTACACTGACATCTAATCAAACACAAAGTGGTCTTTCGAAATAAGCTTTTCTCTAATATTCCTTTCGTTTTATACTTTAAAACAATTTTCTTTATCTTTCATTTTATCTATATTATAGAGCCAATCAAATCTGTTTTCCAGTAAATGTTAATGTTTATCACACTTGTCAAATTATTTGTGGTATCCGATTAGAATTCAGTTGAAGTCCAACCTTGGAAAGTACTCGAAATTCTTCTCTTTCTTCGATTCCACCTTTGATCATGGATCCTTACCATAATTTCCAATGTCTCTATTGATTACGCTGGATGCTAACTTTGGTTCTTTGCTAGTAGAACAACCTGAGTTCTTCAAATGCGTTCACTAACGATTTCAATAACCACCTTGGTTAATTTTATGACATTGGCTTAACCACTGCATTGTACGTCACATATTAAGTCCTTTCACATTCCCTGAAACAAGCTGAACTGCCACAAGTGAGGGCTTGCGCCGTAAGCATTAATTTCCCACGGCCCTAGGCGACCGGTTGACTTCAGCTTTGATTGCATTGCAAGCTGGCATTGATTCACTATTGTAAACTTGACCAGATCACCTCGCCGCTTTGTCCCTTTCCATTATAATGATCAGCTATTTTAATTTCGTAACGCTAAAGAGAAAGAGCAGCGTCTTTGGGGAATCTTTTATAATTTCGCGCCTTGGAGGCAGGAAGAAGCCGATTATGCCGGCAAATAAGGAGTAGAAGAAATCTAGAACCTATCTCCGAAGATATAATTAGTTGATTCATCGTTAGATTTGAAATAAATAACAAGAAGAAAAAGAAGAAGATTTAAATATTCTTCTTCTTCTTCTTCTTCTTCTTCTTCTTCTTCTTCTATATGCCGCGTGTTTCTTCAAGATGTAGTCAATCATGGTCTTCCCCATCTCCATATTCCTTGTAGCTGGTAACAACATTCCTTTTGTTACCCACTCCTAAACACTGTTCTGCTATCCATTTGACCAAGCCATGCATTGCTTTCCCCGTCTCACTTTCGATTTAACTGCCCAGTGAGTATCAGATGCTCTTAGCCCCGATTCCTCATTACATATTCCAGAAACTTCAGCTATCTTTTCCTAATGTTAAATATGTTTCCTGTTTGTTTTCATCCTCTCCAAATAACACACACACACACACACACACGCACGGACACACACACACACACATATATATATATTTATATATATATATATAGAGAGAGAGAAAGAGAGAGAGAGAGAAAGAGAGAGAGAGAAAGAGAGAGAGAGCGAGATTAATATGAATAAATTGACGTCTAAATTATGAAAAAATGTAAATAATATTGAAAATGAGAATATATATATATATATATATATATATATATATATATATAGTAAAGTAAAAACTCGACAAAGCCAACAAACCTACCAAGGTTTTACCTAACCGGATCTTCAGGGAAGTTTGGCTAAAGAGGATAATGACAACGAAAAGATATAGGGAACTCAAACCTCACGTGACCAAAACAAAGAAGACACCAAACACGAAGTGGGGGTGGAAAAATTTTATTTTGAAAAAAAAAAAACGCCAACTACCGAAGCCGGCAACCTAAACATACTATAGACAACGACAAAAAATAAAATTTACATCCTAATTTAAAAACCAAGATTTCCTATGTCTACACTTATTTAGAATTTCAGATTTAGAATTCAACAAACTATATGCGAGTTCAAATGACACTATAGCTAATGTTTCTTCCCCTCACAATCTGCAAAATTTCTGACCTGCTTTGAACTTTGTACACCTTTTAAATATTTCCCATTTTAAAATGGAGTCTATGTTTAATTCTTGTTTAATTGACCATACATAAGTGGACAGAGTAGTGTTGTGCTAATATTTGTCATTCTTGAAACTACTGGTATGTTTATAATATCGTTTTTTAAAACTGTCTTAAGTTGCACCTATGTATATTTTGGGTTCCAGATCTCTGCCTTTATAAACTTTCACCTGGTAAATGACACAATCTTGCTGGCATGTGTCCTGAAGAGGACAATTGCTTTTATTTCTACAATTGCAGGTAGTCTTACCTACATTAACTTTATCTATAACCTTAGCTTTATTAAATCCATTGATGATTTTTTCAATACTCGACATGAAGGAATAACTTAGTTTTAGGTTATATCTATTGAATATTTTGTATAATTTATTTTCCTTATTAAAACTTTGCTTTAATAAACTAAAAAATATTTTGCCAATTTTTGTTTTAACAGGCAAATTAAAAGGAGGATTGAACCAAAGAATGTTCCTACATCTATTTTTACTTTTAGCTTTTTTAATATCAGTATACTCCAAACTATCAGTATGTCCACTTTTAAGTAGTGCCTCCTGGTATAATGTTTTATGATTGTCAAAGATGACTTTATTGGAAGAATTATTAGACAATCTAAAATTTACTTTTCCTGCTCTGCTTACGTATTGAGCGCTTTTTTGTTATAGATTACTCGTCTCGGGTTTTTTGTGGAGGGCGCTACGTACTTCGACTGATGTTCACGGGCTTAGCTCTTTCTTTTTTTACAACCAGTTTTTTCTTCCGCGTACATACTCGGAAGGTTTTTTTTGAAACGAGTATAGTGATAAGTTCACAATAATGTATATATATATATATATATATATATATATATATATATAATGTTGAAACGATTCATTTCATATATATATATATATATATATATATATATATATATATATATAGAATCGTAGACTTTGAAAAACAATAGCTACTCAAGCATCGTTCATTCAGTAATAAATTTGAGCACTCTCAGGTACTGGCGTATGTTTATACTGTATATAACACGCTAAAAGTCCGCCTTTAGAGCGCCCATAGCTCAGAGGTAGAATCACCGACTGATGTCAGTTCGGTCAGATTTCAATTCTGGCTAGAAACAATCGGATGTCTAACCATACTAATGAGCTGTAATACAGCGAAATAGATCTACCGGCGGATTACTATATATATATATATATATATATAGAGAGAGAGAGAGAGAAAGAGAGAGAGAGAGAGAGAGAGAGAGAGGGAGAGATAGATAGATAGAGAGAGAGAGAGAGACAGAGATTAAGAGTCGGAAATTGCCATAAAATAGCTATACATGAACAGTCTGTGATAGATAGATAGATAGATAGATAGATAAATAGATAGATAGATAGATAGATATGAACTAAACGAGATAGATAGATAGATATGAACTAAACGAGATAGATAGATAGATAGATAGATAGATAGATAGATAGATAGATATGATAGATAGATAGATAGATATGAACTAAACGAGATAGATAGATAGATATGAACTAAACGAGATAGATAGATAGTTATAAACAGGACGATATATATATATATATATATATATATATATATATATATATATATATATGACGTCTAAATTATGCAAAAATGTAAATAATATTGATATCTCATTTTAACAGATATATTATACACAAACATATCTTGATATACTAAAAAAAAAAGTAAATTTATTCAATGAAATTGCCATTAGCCCCAACCATGGTATTCATACGACTTCAGAATCTCTTTCCATCTCTGCTGAACGGTATCCTTGTTTAAGTTGGTGAATGCTGCTATCTTCGGTTCATCTTTGATGTTACAAAACGTTGATATCTCGCTCAACTGCACCCCATATATAATATATAAGGGAGTTACAGTTTCGGACGTTACCTGGCCAGACAGCAGAAATTGTATGTCAGCCATGACTGGGTTGTTCTGCTGGGTTGTTCTCCTGTTGCCAGACGTAGTGTTTTTCAGCAGCCACATTCTTGAACCATAGCTGCACTACTTTCAGATGTAATTGACGTAGGTCTTTGTGTTTAGACCCTGTGGAAAGATGAATAGATAGTTTATGTCGTCATCACTAGTGATGACTCTAAACATCTATGTAATTGCCATTAGACTCAGCTCTTTCCAAGTTTTCTGCAATGTCCTCAAATTGACACCCTTTGGATATTCCGGCGATGATTTCAAGCAGTACACCGTGCCGTTTCCAAATTTCTGATGAAGTAAACTACTTCATGGTGCTCTTTTTCTTACAGACGGTGCCCAACTGACCCTACTATACTCTGCAGTCGACAAAATAGAAAGAACAAACAATGCGCATGCGCGAAATTAATAATATAAAATGACAACAATTTACCCTTTCTCGAGGACCTTGAATAAGTTCTCGATGATTTTTTATTAAAAACAATGTTTTATTTACAGAAATTAGTAATAGACATGTCACTGAAATTATTGTCCATTGCTCGTCGCTACGTTATCCCAACTTTCTGGCAGCATTTGAATTCCTCACCGGAAAACCTCTTTTGAGGTTAACCACGAGACAACCCATTGTTTTGCGTCTTCCTAAAAATGAAAGTGCTGTTAAGCCAGGCCATGTGCCATCGATCAAAACAATAGATAATCGGACAGGGCAATATCTGGTAGATTACGGCGGATGAAGTAACTTTCTATTGAAGCCTTTCCAAGTAGGTTTTCACCCATTTTGCAACATGTGGCCTAGCGTTGTCATGTTGCAAAATCACTTTGTCATGTCGCTGCTCGTATAGCGACCGTTTCTCTTCAATGCTTGGCTAAAACGCATCAATTGTAGTCACTAGCAAACTGCTGTGATGATTTCGGTTGGTTTGAGCAGCTCATAATAAACTACATCGAGCTGATTCTACTAAATAAAGAACAGAAGCTTCGAATCATAAATATCCAGCTTTGCTGCCAATGCTGATGCATAGTCGGGCTTGCTCTACGATCTTCTACGCTTAAGGTTAGCGTAGTGTATCCAATTTTTATCACACATCACGATACGATACAAAACAAAAACTTTTTTTTTCTGTCGTTAAGGCAGCTGTTCACACGTGACAAAACGCCGTTCGACGTCTCTCAACTCATACGGTACAGTATGTCCTTGCTTTGAACCATTCCTAATGCTTTAAAACGTTTTGGCACTGTTGTTTAATCAACTTCTAATGGTTTTGCAAGTTCAGCTTGCGCCTGACATGGGTTTTCATGAAGTAATGCCTCCGATTCTTCGTCTTCACACTTTTTTGGTTTACCAGAGCGTACTTTATCTTCAACATCAACATCATTATTTTTGAAGCGTCTAAACTAGTTTCTACATGTTGTTTGCGACAGAGAATGGTTGCCGTAAGTCCTAACAAAAATTCTGAGGGCTTCAGCTGCAGATTTTTTTTAATAACTTACTACCGTAAAATTCGTTTTTTAGAAGTCCATCCGACTAAATTTGTTACGTTGATTCGACTACACATGCGTACGAACGAGGGATGCATGTGTAGCGGCACTAATGTAACATTTTTAGTTTGATGAAGATCTAAGTGACAAAATAGCGTCAAAAAACATTTTTTTACACTTTGTCATACATTTTCCTTGTATATATATATATATATATATACTCATATTGAGTGAAAGAGGTTTCGAGAAAAACATTTAATGTTATAAAATATATATATATATAGACTATATAGTCGATTCATTTTGTATTCATTTATTGTTTTATTTTCTGAGGTCTGCAAATGACGAGAAATTAGCATATACGCTGACGACACTTATATACGCTGACGAAATTACGGTTTACTCTCGTCTCGATCAAAAATCTACCG
The DNA here is from genome assembly GCA_037127315.1 of Ascarosepion bandense. Lineage (NCBI taxonomy): Eukaryota > Metazoa > Mollusca > Cephalopoda > Sepiida > Sepiidae > Ascarosepion > Ascarosepion bandense. The sequence continues at coordinate 2,593,260 of JBBBDQ010001454.1, read as the reverse complement.
AGGCTGAAAAAGCAAACCTTGCTGCCGAGCTTGAAAAGGACCTCCAATCCGTAGTGGACTGGGGTACAAAATGGCTCGTAAAATTTAATGCTTCCAAAACAAAGCTGCTATCTAATAACAACCACAGACAATCGTTCCTCCCTCCCATTAACATGGATCAGGCTTCTCTCCCTGAAAACGAAACACTGCGCCACCTCGAGTTAACTCTCACACCAGACCTCAAGTGGAATAACTATATAGAATCCATAGCTAAATCCGTTGCTAAGAAAGTTGGTTCTCTGTGTAGGGCCAGCAAGTTTTTCCCGTCCCAAACAATCCTGCACATATACAAGTTTACCATCCGCCTGGCAATTGAGTATTGCTGCCATATCTGGTCCTGCTATCCACTTAGGTGTCCTCGACCGAATCCAACGGAGAATCTGTAATGTGATCGATCCCGACTTGGCAGCTAGGATACAGTCGCTTTCTCACCGACGCAGTGTGGCTTCTCTGTGTCTCTTCTACAAATACTTTCATGGCTTCTGCTCCGAAGATCAGCAACTAGGTCCTACCCTTTTACTGTGAAGCCAATAAATTGTAAACGCAAATTCTACTTTAGCAGCTTCTTTACTCGAACTTCCCGCCTTCTTCTGCATTCTTGCTTTCCTAACAGTTACAATCTCCAAGAATTTGACTGTAAAGTCAATAGTCATCTCCTGTCACACTAACTTACGTCCTCTCTCTCATGTTTTTCTACATCCACCCCACTCTCATCAGTACTCTCTTCCCTCTCCTAGTCTTATCCTGACAACCTCTGCAACGTCTCACTCCTCATAACATTCCCCCTTGTCCACCCCCACTCTCATCAGTAATCTCTTCCTTATCCTACTCTCTTCCTGACACCCCTTGCACCCTCTCACTCTTCATAAAATTCCTTCTATGTAACCCACTGCACAACAGTGGCAGTAAAATGCCATGCTTGGGGCTACACGATTAAAAAAAAAAAACATTATTTCATTTTATCCAGTTGAAGAAAATCTAAAATATCTCTTTCGTTCCCATTTGTTATAAATTTTTATTGGCTCTAGTTCGACAAAATTCAAAGTTCAGGTTCTTTCATAAACAATGTATGTTGAAGAAACCAAAAGAACTCACAACAAAAACCAAAGAACTCACAACAAAAACCAAAGAACTCACAACAACTCAAAACTCACAACTCATAACAACTCTCTTTTAATTAGATTTGTTGTAAAGATCAGTCTACAAGAATTGACTATGTAAATTTCGTAAGACTTTTTAAAACTGGAATGAGAATTGATAAATATTGCATAATATTTGCACAAAGTTTCATTCTTATGAGAAATTGACACTCTCAATGATTTTGAAGGCTAGAGACGCAGAAAGAAACGGTGATTAATCTACTATCAACTTCGAGTAAACAGATAGCAAAATAATGATCATAAAAGAAAAATGGATCATGAAAGGAAAAACGAAGAGGAAGATGTAGAAATCCATTAACCATCAAAACTTGAAAGGATATGAAGCATAAAAGAAGACGTCATCCACATAGCACGTTACTAAGTAATTGCAGGGAAGCAAATACTTTTTTGCCGCTAACTTTTTCTTTTGATTATTATTATTTAGGTACCTTCACTAAATCGTCAAAAAACAGAATCGTATGAAAAAAAAAATTCCCCAAACTTAATAAAAACGAACTTTTTCCATCAAATGGATGATCAAAGTATTTTTTAATTATTTTAAAAGTTTTCTAACACGTTCGAAATTTTGGTAAAGCATCTTGTTTTGATTTTAGGTAGCTGGTAACCAGATCGTTTTGGGAGTTTACAACGGAAAACGTAATATTACATAACTCAGCTTTTTTTTCCGGTAACAAACACTTTAATTTGGAAATTCTTGCAAAAATCAAATAATCGGGTATTTTGACAAAACTTTCAAGACTTATTCACAAATGAATGAAATTATTTTCGAATTATTATTTAAAAAAATCTTGGTAAAAATATATTTTGCATCTGTTACCCACCTCCACGTAGATTCATGAAATTTGAAGAAATTAAATTTTGTTGGGAAAATTGATTTTATTAGTTAAACGCAAGACTCATTAGGAAATGTAAACCATCTATTATTTTTTTTAAATTTTGCTTTATTTTCGAAAACCTGCTCACAATAATACAATAAAAATGCAATATAAATATGACATTATTTAATTTCATAAGCTTTTAATTGCTTAAATAAATAATTTCAATTAAGTACATTATATTCTGAAGAAAATCGTTTTTTCAATTAATAATGAAATTTTACATGATTGTTTTCGTATTTTTTAATTATAATAATTTATAGGTTTAAAAAATATTTTAAAATTACTTCAAATATTTTTTGGGGCTAGTTTAAAAACTTATTTAATCGAAAATTCAAAAGTTTAATACAAATAGTCGTGCCTTCTTGTTTTTAAAAGAATTTAAATTTTTTGTGTATTTGAAGTTTTTTGTATGGTAACTTCTATGTGTAAATTAAAAAGTTATGTGTTTCAGAGTTTCTTCCCCTTACAGTGAAAAATTGTAGAATTATATCACTTGTGATCGCCATACGCTTACCTTATCTTATCTCACATCTGTCAAATATACGGTGGAAAGGTCGGAAAGTTGAATTCTGTGTTTAAGAAATAGTTTTATTCTAAATTTGATGTTATAAATAAGTCATACTTGTGTAAGTCAGATTAATTTAATATTAAATTTCCTAATTTTTCAAAAAAAAAAATTGTCACTCATGTATATTTTATTTTTGTAAGATTTTTTAAAACCAAGAATTAAATTTTGTTTACAAATGTGTCGATCGTTTAAAAATGGCGGAAAAACTGAAAGATTAAAAAAATCAAAACTTTTAAATTTCAATCATTATAATTTTTGCTTGAAATACACCAGAGTACTTTGCTTACTAGAAATAGTAAAATTAATCATTTAGTTTTCAATTAAAACTAAAATATAAGTTTCAAGAAAACTTTTTTAGTTTTAAAAATTTAATGTAAAATTTAGTTATTGAAAATGGGAAGTATTATTATTTTTTTATTACTTTTATTATTATTTCATTAGTTTTTAGTTGTATGTAAATGTCCTTTCTTATCTTGTTTTGTTAAAATTACCCATGTGATTCTTCGTCATTGCCTTCCTTCATTAATCCTCTTGGCGTGAGGAAATCAACTGTTTATCTCAAACTCTGAGCCCGACGCCTTATAGAGGAAAGCGAATTGACTTCCTTACGAGTTTCTTTAAATGGATGGCGGAACAAAACTAAAAAGAGACGGTAGGCTGGTAAGAGTTACTTAGAGTAACCAAAGACAGGAAGTTGAAGAGAAGCATGATTACCTGCATCTTGAAAGGATATGGTGCATGGAATAATAATTTAAAGAATTTACGGCAAAGCTCTATTCATATCAGTTTATGATTTATCAAATACATTTTTAAAAAAGTTTCTAATTTTTTATAAAATACTATTTTTGTTCTTGTATTTAGATATTCTCATCCCTTCTTATATCACGTAAATTCGATGAAATGAATTAAAATTGATTTGGTATAGTTTTTGATTTTCAATTTAGATTCGTATGCAGAAAAGAACTATACACAATATATTTTCATAGATTATACAAAGGGATTGCATAACGTAGGCCACGACGCACTCCTTGAAGTGTGAGAAACGCTTGATTTATGAGATATACACATAATCTGTAATATGTACTGAAAACAAACAGCTTGCATGCAAATAGAGAATAAATACACAACAATAGAAAGATGAGTATTACAAAGATGTGCAGTCTCCCAGGATTTATTTACTTTGGGCAGCGAGATGATTCTAAGTGAATAAGGTTTAACCGGATTTATTATCAGCGGATGTCAACGGAAATAACCTTAACAACATAGGCTACACAGTTGCGGAAATTTAACTATCTTAGACAGACATATTGTAAGACAAGAGAGGCAACATAGGGGAGTAAGAAGCCTACTTGATAAAATAGCTTGAATGGATAGCAGAAAATGTTCCAGAAAGACAAATAGAGATCGTAAAAGGGCAAGTATTACTGAAAGTAACAAAAGACAACAAACTTCGGGGAGTTAGGATCGGTCTCATCCTGAATGAACATCACACACACACACACACACACACACACACACACACACACACACACACACACACACACAGGAAGAGAGAGATAGAGACAGGGGAGAGAGTGACAGAGAAGGAATTACGTGGCTGTATATGTTTTATCAAGAAAGATATCTCGATTCATATTCGAATTCTTTACTTAAAAACATTATGACCTAGAAATGAGTGAGTCGGAAATGATTAAGATAAATATTTTAAGTCGAAAATGATAAATAAAAATGTTTCAAGTGGAATTATTTCATTTACTTTCTCTCGGTATTCTGAACATGAACAATGAACATTAACACTGTATATTGGCAAATATCACAAAAATAATCTAACACACCCGTCTCTTCGTTCTTTATAAACCTCTACTGTTTTTGAAAAGTTACAATTATTCACTTGGCAATGAATACTAAAAAATAGTATGAAATACATCCTTTTTTAAAACACTGGCGTGGCCTAATGATTATGGCCGGTTATATATATATATATATATATATATATATATATATATATATATATATATATATATAAATAATAACTAAATAGACTCTGTAAGTATGTAGGCTGTAAATTTATACTAAAATAAACCTTCAAAAAAACCACTAACAAACAGAACCTAATTCCGTTACAATCCGGTGCACTAAGGCGTCGGATAAATGGAGAGAAAAAAAAGAAACCCGCGGAACAAGAACAAAACATTCAATACTCCGCAGCAAAGAAAAAAAAACCCAAACGGAACTAACCACAAGAAAAAGTGCTCGATACAAAGTACAAAAGAAAATATACAAAAGTAGAGCAAAGACACACAAAAATCTAAAGCGAGCCAAAACCTACCGCGGTTTCACACTACGGATCGTCAGGGCAAAGGCCTTTGCCCTGACGATCCGTAGTGTGAAACCGCGGTAGGTTTTGGCTCGCTTTAGATTTTTTTGTGTATATATATATATATATATATATATATATATATAACGAAAATTCTAGTTTATAATACAAAAATCATTTTTAAATCACATAATCCTCGATATCATACTATTAGAGAAGCCATGTTCATTAAATGCCGTTCCTCGTTATCATTCTGACACTATTTCTGTGTTTTCCTGAAATTCACCCTCATGTCCACCTAACTGTGCATGGCGCGTGATTGCTGAAAACGGTCACTCTTCCACAATAACCTTCACATAGTAAAAATACTTATCAAGTTCCCCTGGGAAAGATATTAATCCGTAGTTTCTCCCTTCAGCTATAAATTAAATAGAAGAACAGACTGGGTTCTATAAACTTGACTGACAACCAGTCTACCGTGGAAAGTAAAGGCAATCTACTACGGGGAAATCTTCGGCCCAATCAGTCATATCTATTTCGAGAAATGATCGCCTAAGCGTGTATCATGTATGGTATTTAACTGGTTGAATACAACTCACAGATAATAACTTTACTAAATATAACAACCTAGAGAATGGCTAAAGCACTGGTGGAAAGCGCTCGAAACAATGAAAAATATGGATAATTTTATATACTTTCATTCCTGAGACACGGAAACATATTAGAATGCTTCAAAAACTCAATAAAAGATTGATTAAATCATCCACGTTGGCTATATTCAATAAAAGATGCTAAAGGAAAGCTTGCTGTTTATATATATATATATATATATATATATATATATATATATATAAAATCTAAAAAAAGAAGAGCATATAGGTAAAATCCCCAAAACCAGATCCTATTATTATTAATTTTATTCATATTAAAAATGGATCAGTTGGAGGGCTAGATGTAAATAGTATCGTCTATTCCCAGAGCCAAATATTATGTAAAAAAAATCCAAATTCTACATTCATTGAATACCTATTTCGGCGAGAAAATTCTCGTTTCTTCAGCAACGATCAAAAACAAACATTTCTTAATTCAAATATGGTACAAAAAATCACGTTCCGTAAGGTGCCAAAAACATACTAAGGAAGTTTAAAAAAAAGATGAGGGGATTATGAAAGAGTCATGAATCTCTGTCTTTGCCCCTCTGATTTTTATGTCTGGACGACAAATGTTAATTTTTTTTCTTTCTTAATCCACCTACCTTTTTTTTAATTTCCTGTAAATGGATATGTTTCGGGGCTCCTTCCGGTGTGTGAATTTTTATAGCATATTTGAATTAATAATTTGCCTTTCACTGGACAGTTGTTTGCAGATCTGCAATTACAAGAATTTAAAATTCCTTTTTTTATGTTATTATTTAAAATGAAAATTTTTTTATGTTATTATTTAAATTGAAAATTTGATTGTGATGTGAATTGATAATATTGTCCGTATTATGAGTGCAGAAGTAGCTAATTTTCAGAGTATTTCTATTGAAGATTTTGTGTAGTGGAGTTTTCATTTGGGTTGAGTCGAGTTGGAGCTCGGTTCGAGTCAAGACGAGAAACGTAAAGATGTAACGACAAGGAGTGACGGTTTCCTGCCGGGGAGCCACGACCGTACAGATAGAGACGGTCGCCTCCGATAGAGCCCTGGCTGAAGATGCAAACAAACAGAGAGAGCCAAGAAAGAGTCCAGCAGACCGACCGACCGAAAAGAGTTAAAGTTAAACAACGAACCAATCAGTTTTTGCGCTGAGCCAAGACAGACAAGATGAATTACCGCCGCCGCTACCCACCACACACAAAAACCAACCTTCGGCCGTTTCCGTAAAGCTTCGGTGAAAATCTCGAATAAGATATTTTGAATCGTCACAAATTTGAAAACTCCGATTGGAGTGAACAGACATTACCAACCAAAAGCTCGAATTAGTGTTAAGAAGACAAACACCTAGTCACTAGACGATCCGTTCCGCTCCAGGCCGCGTCACATATATTTAAACAAGAAAAAGAAGAGTTGTCAAATCAAGGATTTTAGTGCTTAGAAGGATCTAAATAACTGGACAAATATTTACAGCTTACAAGGAAATTTAAAACAAATGCTTTGCATGTGACAGTTGTGGCGTTCTTATTGGAACAGTCCTAAAAGGACTTGCGAATTGAAAAAAAAATAGGAAATTTCGGAAAACAAAAAACTATCCAAATGACGGTGGTATTAGCAAATTAGCGTTTAAGATCACTGATTACCGAAGAAATATGTTATCAGTTGAAAGCTAAAGCGAAACCATCAATTGTAAAAACTCAATGAATAACGACACCAATGCATTTTGAGAATATTCTTACCAGAAGAATTTCGTACGCCACAATGGTTGTATCTCCAAGTTGATGAGAAGGCATTGTCGTTAAAGATGGTACAATTGCTACGGCTTACAATGACGTAAATGTTTGAACACTCCTGTCAGATTCACCCGTTACTTCAAAAAGTTAGCATAGCATTACAGTTTCTATCGATGATGCGACCTAATTTTTAAATTGAGTTTAAAATGAGAAATAATACATTTTTCCGATATTTCTTTCGTTTTATTCAATACGTTTCTTAATTCAATAAGACATTCTAACGATGATATTTGTATTCCCCTCCTTTTCGACGAAGAGAAATCTTACTTGAATAACAATTCCGATAAGGGCATTTTTTCCATCAAGCTGATGCATCCATTCAAAAGTGTATAAAACTTTAGCAGGTGACACGCACCTATTTTCTTGCGGGAAAACATTTATTGATTTTTCTTACTACAATAGACTGGATATTAATTTTTGTTTCTTTGCTTAAGTAATATAAGAAAGATAAGCCAAAATGTTGTATCAAGGTTGATCAATATAAATCAAAGAGCCCGCAGCAGAGACCTAAAGGGGAGAGAAATGATATTCCAGAGTTCCATGCCAATTAAATGGTGAAAAACAAAAATAAAAAAAAAATGACTGAACATCATTGCAAATCATTGATAAGCAAAAGAAATTCCAAGTAAATAAATAATAAATATACAACAATTACTCTGCATATTCTACTCGTCAGATTGTGATGGGGGAGATTTATAGATGGGATGTTGTCATGGCCGACAATACGGTTGCTATCAAATACTAAGTGAAAAGAATCTTCTTCATGGGCGGTATCTTTTCAAGACGTAGGCGATCATGGACTTTCACTTGGCTCTGACTCTTGTCAGTATTTTTATCTTGGTATCTCTCCCAAATCCCGCTTCGCCATCCATTTGCTTAGGCATATCAATTAGATCTTGCGCTGCTTTCCCCTGTCTCTACTTTTTTTTTTATCAAATCCGCCCTGTAAGTATTAAATTCTCCAGTCTCTCCTTCCTCATTACGTGTCCCAGGAACCTCATCTGTCTCTTCCTGGTATTAAGCATGAGTTTTCTTCTCGTTTGCACCCTTTCCAACACCTCATCGTTGCTCCCGTGCTCAGTCTATGATATCCTCAGCATCCTTCTGTAAAACCACATTTCTGCTGCCTTAAGCCTCTCCTTCATTCATGATGAGATCATTCAGCATTCACTTCCATACAGAAGAACATATATCAATAGCAATCCAGCACTCTTTTCTTTGTTTCCAATGAGATTTTCCTGTCTCTCGGTATTCTGGTTAGCTTCTAAAATGCGTCCATGACCATGCCAATACGTCTTTGGATCTCTATGTCTCACTTTCCATCCTCTGTCAGAAAGCTTCTCAAGTATGTAAATTTCTTTACTTGTTTATTTTACTTTTTCCGACTTGTCGTTGGCATATTGGAGTCTTCTTTATGACTATGACCATACATTCAGTTTTCTTTAAGTTTATACTCAATCCTTTCTTCTCACTTTCTTTTACTACCTTCTGTAGAAGGTGCTGCATTTTCTGCGCCGTGTCTGCTATCAGCACCGTGTCATCTGCGTGTCTTATATTTTTGAGATTTTGGCAGCCAATGACGAATACCAGCAAGGCTTTAATTTCTCTCAAAATTGCTTCGGTGTACATGTTGAATAGATCCAGTTAGATAACACACCCTTGTCTTACGCCCTTTTCTTTTCTTGAATAGCTGCTGTGTTCACTTCCTATCTGTACACAAGCGGTTTGCTGCTAATATAGATTCTTGATTATCCTAACGTCTTTTCCGAAAATGTCAAGGTTGTTGAGTATCTTTATCAAGTCTTTGTGGTGTATTTTGTCAAACGCCTTTGCTTAGTCTATAAAGCACAGATAAAAGTTCTTCTACATTAGTATTGCTCTTTCTGATAGCATTCTGAGCCTGAATATCGCATTCCTCGTTTCTGTAGTGTCATGCTTAGGTTATTCAGTATATTGCCGCTGTTGTTGATTTCGTTTATTATTTAGGTGAGCCTGTCTACGCCAAAGCCTTACATCAATATCTCCATTACAATCTCGTCTAATGCTCCTGCTTTGTTTCTCTTCAATTTGGCCATTGCCTATTCCACTTCGGTTTTTAAAGTGGAAAGAATACATAATTTTAACTCTGATCAAATATTGACAATGTATCATTTGTGTTACGGGAATATGTCGCATTATGGAGCACTGCAAGTTCAACAGTGAAAAGAACATTTCTGTTTAATTTTATTATTTTCATTTAATTTTTCATACTGTATCTTCCCCCACCTCCCCAAAAAATAAAAAAAATGATTATCTTTTTGTTACAATATCTATTTGCAACAATTCTTAGTTAACGATTTACAAGTTGATTCAGGAAAGTTTCATAATAATTGAATGCGATACAAATGTCAACTTTTGAACACCTCTTTGTGAACTTACAGGGTTTCCAGAAAGTTTTCGAAGAGAATTTCAATGCTTCACTTTGACCAAATCCAAACATATTAATTACTTTAAAATCTCTTAGTACAATTGAAAATAGATTTTGTAGATAATTTATAAGTGAAAGTTTAGAGTAATATACCTGGAGCCAATTTTTTTCGTCATAAATTTTTATATAAGGTGTCTCTGGTTGTTTATACGCAGGATCAATTTCAGATCTCTAAAACTATTTGCAGTATTATTATCGATAATCAGAAATTTGTACTGATCAAATCAAAATATTAATTTTTCTGTTATTTATAATATGTTACAATATTTTTCTACCGTTTCAAAGTGTCCCTGAGGCTATTTCCAGACGATAACATATTCAATAGCCTTTGCAACAGTACTGAGTTGATTGTTCTCATAAACCTTTGTTCGATAAATTCTAAGGCCTTATGCAAATAATTAAAAATTTTCACAGCAACGCTTGTAATATCAGTTATTCCGATTGAACCAACGCTTGAAATTCATGTTATTCCATATTCAGAGAGATTAGTTGCTTTTTGTCAAGTAATGAAAACTCATACTTAACATAAGGAAGAGACAGATGATGTTTCTGGGACATGTAATGAGGAAGAAAAGCCTGAAGAATTTAATACTCACAGGACGGATATAAGGAAAGAGACAGCGAAAATTAGCGCGAGACCAACTTGATAGGCTTGAGCAAAAGGATGGCAAAGGGGAAGAATTTTGAGAGCGAAAAGAGACAGACCAAAGTGGAAGTCCATGATCACCTACGTCCTGAAGGTACAAGGCACATGAAGAAGAAGAAAGAAATCTCAATGTTAATCATGTCGAGTTAGAAAAGTCCCACCGCACTGAACTTCCCACAGGCTTAACTTAATTATCTAGCTGTCAAGTTGGTACCTGCCGATACTGTCAATTTTCTCACTCTCCACCTGCTTTCCTTAACTGATAATTAAACGAAGAGGATAATGGAGGCCATGCTCTCTTCATATATGATCTGGCTTATAAGATTAAAAAAATGAAACTATCTGAACAATTCTCAAAATATCACAGCTTTCTTAAATCTGTTCTTTTTAGGCACTTATATTTATCAACTTGGGTGACATTTTCTTATTTAATAGATTTTTCATATTTTTGTTTTGTTTTAAAATATTTTCTTAATTTCAAAATTCCAATGAATTTCTGTTTTCCATAAAAGCCATTGCCTTGTGTCTAAAGTCGAAGTTTAATGATTTTCGTACTTCACAGCAAATATAATTTCTTACACAGTCACATTTAAATTTATAATTTTGCTTTGCCATATTCTCTTATTAAAAGATTTATTTTCTGTATTTGCTACATCTTGTCCATCATAAATAAAAAGTAGTTTGATTTTGATGTTTTTATTATGCGCAGCTTTTGCAATTATTACAAAGGCCTATTTCCCAAAATATCCTTTGATAATTATGTGGTTATCATTATATCCACATAATTATACAATACGTTTATATTGTCTACCGTAGTTCCTGTTTATAGAATGAGAGGGGTTTTACTAATTCATTTTGGTTTCTTTTGTTAGTTTTACTGCAGTTTCTGGTCGTCATGTCTTTTTCAGTTGACATTGTTCTGAGTTCTTTGACGAAAATCATCACAGTTTGGTGAATAAATTTACATGGTATGCCTACTTTATATGACTAATTTATTCTGATAAGTGTGATTTTATATCGCCATTTACAGTTCTAGAATCTGAAGTGTTTTAGGGAAGATAATGAGCATTCTAATTCAAAGAATATAGGTAGTCAACCGATAGACGAATGGTAAGTTTCAATCAGTTTCAAAATGTCAGCATCTGTTTGTTTCCATGTCGAACAATTCAGCGATAATTCTATAAATCGGTATCACTCCATGCAAGGCAGTAAAGACACTACGACATAGGGGGATTACAGGATGTGGAGTAATTAGGAACAGAAACATAAATAACGAGCGTGGAGAGGAAAGAATAACCAAAGATACAATAAATAGCGATTGACTTGCATTTATGTTTTCACAGATTAAAGTTGACCGAAAAGCGTGGACCTGGAAGGGAGTTCCACAAGTGAGAAGTTCAAGAAAAAAAACTGTTAGCATAGAATTTACGGTTACATATATCCAGCTAAACTGTAAATTGGTCAGATCGAGACGCCAGTCTAGTACTGCGCTGAAATTTAAAAAAAGTTTAGTTGTCATAGCGAAGAGCTCATTCGAACAATTATCATGAAACTATTTTAAAAAATGACACAAAGAGAGAACCTTACAGCGTGTCTGAAGCCGATTATCATAGTATAAATCATATAATAACTTAGTATCAAAATGAATTTCAATAGAGAAAAAACGTGTCTCGGTAACATTAACGATATTGCCAAGAGATCATTTTTTTTATCTAAATGCACACTGCTTTACAATGATTGATGATTTCTGCCTATACATAAATTGGAGAAGATTGTCCCTATTAAAATAATTGGGACAGTTTTCTTCCTAAGATTTTTGCCATGAATATCCAAACTTTTATGTAATTCGAAATTTGTTTTGATAAATAGGATTCATATCAAACAATGAAAAAGATAAAACTACAAAATAATTTAAAGCACTTTAATATGGAAAATTTAGGCTGATAAAAGTGCGTGTATCTGCTTTCTGAAATTGTAAAATTTCATTGAATAATGAACGGCTTCGGTCCGATCAAGAAACCTTTAAAAATCTAAAATGTTATGTTAATTTAGTTAGATTTTTGAGAAGTAAATCGATTCAAAAGATTTTCAGCATTCAGTTGTATATTTAATTTGGTTGTATTTGTTTAGCGGCGTTTTAACTATTTACAAGTTATTTAATGCCAAAATCTAAATAGTTTGTACGCAGTTTTATTTTATTTTATTTTTGGAAATAATAATGACACAAGTCTTACTAATTAACACAAATCTGGAGAAAGGGGTGAGATCCATACCTTTATCAAGGGTATTTGCGCTTAAGTGAATATAACGAACTCAACGGGAATTGAAATTCGGCTCTCCGATAAACAATTCCGGGCCATTATCTATTATACTACGCCGCACATCGAAACTTACAGCATCTGGTATTCTAAAGCGGTCAATCATCTAATTAAGACCAGGTTCGACGTTGCTTAACTCCGATGATCGTACGAGAACCGGTGTTTCAACGTGATAGGGACGAATGTTTAAGAATGTTTTAACATGTAACTAAGACTAACTCAATGCAAAGACGAAAGACTTGGGTCGAGAATGGTTTCACTAGACTAGGACAGCTTTACGCAGAGTATATATGTATCTACATATATATTTGGTATTCACTCAATGTATCAAACCAGTGATTTTGAAATGTCTATTAGCTTTAGGCTTACGGCCATATCACGTTGAAACGCTGCTGTACCTGTATCATTTTTCAAGGTGTGCAGGGTTTTTCGTCCTCTGATCACTCACCACGGGGAATTCTTGCCGATGATTTACTGCACAAAGTGCCGCTCGGTTGTTTGTCTCTTCAGACTTGTTTAAGGATAAAGTAATATTTGTAAGAGATGGTGTAACAAATTTACACAACCAACATCTGTGGAAGGATCGGAATACCCATGGTACAATAAAAATTAGACACCAGCATAAGCTTATGGTTAATGCGTGAGCTGGAATTGTAGATAACTGTCTGATATATCTACATGTTCTCCCAGCACGTCTTACAGGAGCTGTCCACAGGGACTATATTTCATAAACACTTCCAGACCTGCATGAGGATGTACTTCTGCTAATACGGAAACGCATGTGGTTCATGCACGACAGGGTTCCAGCTCATTTTAGTCCTGCACATTATGCACTGGCTGAAATCTACCATGAAAGTTGGACAGTTAGGAAAGGACCGGCTCCATGACCTCAATACTTTGAATTTTTATTTGTGGGGCCACCGAAAGCAATTTTTTTATGCAGCAGACATTAATAATGCAGAGACGCTTCCTCAACGTGTCATTTTCTTCCTAGTATCACTTATTAAAATCAATCCACCCCAAGAAAGGTGGTAATGCCACTATGACGTAAAGCGCTACTGGGATGAAAGTGAATGAAAATACTTTCAAAGGAACTGTAAACATAATCAGCCAGTCAGTTAAATGCCATACGTGAAACACGCTTGGGCGATCATGTCTCGAAAGAGACATGACCGACTGGGCAGAAGATTATCTCGCAGTAGATTGCCATTGCTTTCTGCGGTAGACTGTTTGCCAGCCAAGGCTATAGAACCCAATCTGTCCTGTTATTTAACCCATAACTGGAAGGAAGAGACAGATTAATACCTTTCCCAAGGGTATTTGCGCGTAAGTGAATGCAATGAATTCAACTGGAATTTGAACTCCCCGATCTGTCGTTCCGAGTCGATATCCACTACACCACAACGCACATCCTCTCCTGTTAAACCACCACTCCTGTTAAAAAAAAAAAACTGAAGTGGTGTGTGGACTGAACGACAGGCGAACGTATCTAAAATTTTTTAATGTGAAATGATTTTGTGTAATATATTTGTACAATGGTTTGGGAGATGAGTAAGGATCAAGGAAGTTTATGGACTTAACGAAAACCACGTGATCAGACAAGACTATGCTATCATCTTTATGTTGCGCGTTTGGACAAGGCAAAATGAGTTGGTTACGATCAAAATCACTCTTTTACGTATATGCGTCGAACTGTTTGCAAAATGCTTTCATAAGTTTGGTTAATAGAAAGAATAAAAGAAGATAATTAATTTAAATCAACCAGAGATTGAGGTGCCTATCCACCGACTTCTCTTCTGCATATCACTATTCTTCAAAAATTTAAATTTAATAAGTGATAATTTTTAAATCATATAATAGTGTCTCTTATCAGCGATTTCGCTTTCAACAGTTTGACTGATACACGGTTAAAACCATAAATATATAATCGCAATATGTGAGAATTAGTCAGTTGTCATACGTGATACACACCTGGGCGATCATGTCTCTTTCGAGACATGACTGACGAGGCGGAAGATTTTCCTATAGTAGGTTACCATTACTTTCTGCGGTAGACCAATTGCCAACTGAGGCTACTGAACACAAGCTGTTTTGCTAATCAGGTTGAAGAAGAAGAGATTGATTATTACCTTTCCCAAAGGTATCGGTGCGTAAGTGAATGAAACGAATTCTACTGGAATTTGAACTCGGATCTCCGATTTCTTATTTTGAAACGATATCCATTACAACAGGACGCACATAAAAATAGTCGCGCTGAAAATTCATATATTGCAAAAATACAAAATTCTCTTTTTATATGACAAGATGAATGTTCTAAATTGAATAAAATATATATGATATAGTTTTTTGTGTGTGCGTGTGCTTGTGCATCCACAGGTCTTGAGAAACCTTATATCTTCGACCAAAGATTTATGCCTCTACTGCTGATAGCAGTGCAGCATTTGTTATGACTGTGCAGGCCCACATGCGAGTGACAGTCTCGATTGTAACGAATGCATGTGATGACGACCTCCCTTGATGTCGTTTTTTTGTTCTCTTCCCATGCAGCACAATTCTCCCAGGCAGCAAGCCTTCGTTTTTCTTCTCCTCCATCCATCCATCCATCCATCCATCAGAATATGATTAAATTGTTACGATATATAATAAGAGCAAAAATCATGTCCTTTAAAAATTTTATTACAATATATTGTTATATTATAGTATTAGTTATTGTTATTACACACTTTCTGTGTCTAATGTGTAAATTATACTGATTGGCTGCTTTACTGTTAGGGTTTATTAATGCGTTGTGTGTTATTTAAAGCAGAACATATTAGTATTGTAAGAATACTAATTTCTTTGCAAATGAATATTGCATAAACAATTTTAATGAAAAATTATTTTTCCAGATTATTTTTCCAGATACGGATCCAACTATTTAACCTATATCTGAGGAACAGATAGATTCATCGCTTTCTCTGTTATATTTTTGCGTGAGTGAATATAACGATCCTTCAGTAGTTGTCTACATTTCTGAGATGAAGGAGTATTTACATTATTTACACTATTAGGACTATTGTCATCATCGTTGTTGCCATTTGTACGACGTTTCGGCCGTTCTACGTTCTGGCCTTCTTCAGGTGCTAGGAATTTCGAACTGAACCCTTTATTACAATTACTGGGGTATATCATTCTTATTCTTTGTGTGAATAACAGGCTACAGCAAAGGGCGAACAAGTAGCATAAAGAGTCTAGTTAGAGAGAGATAACTCATGACTACTCAAAGAGCTCCGAAACGTCGTACAAATGGCAACAAAGATGAGAATATTCTGAATAACGTAAATAGTGTGAATGTAACTAATCCGACTGAAATTCAAACTCGGCTTTCTGATTTCGAACTGCTATCTATATGACCAACTGCACATCGTATTGGTTAAAAACAGAATGCATAATGCTCCATACTGTTTTAGAAGATTCAATAAATTAATTGAATGAAAATTCTATAACTTCTTCAGCTGATATGACTATGTAGAAGAAAATTGGCGATATTTTCTTAGAAGAAAACACCTCTTTCGCTTTGATTCTTTAAATCGGTCAATAATTTTATGCTGAAGTACCGGATAATTCTGTCGTATTTACAGGCCACAGCGTTTCCTGTGCTTAACAACATTGTTTAATTAAAAAAAAAAAAGAAGTTCTCTGCAGGATTTCTGAGTAAATTTTAAAGTTGTTTGCTTAGATGTCTGCTACGACTTGTAAGCTAAGCCACTTGTTTATTATGTTAACATTTGACTTGACGAAACCCTCTTTGTATTTGTTCTGCTACAGTCATGTGTCTGAACCGAAGACACCCACGGCGAGAAACGGACACTCTTTTTGGTGCATTCTTTAAAAGAAAGTGTGGAAGGGAGAGAGAGAGAGAGAGAGAGAGAGAGAGAGAGAGAGTAAAGACAAATCCAATGATATTCCAAAAGTAAAGGAAATGATTGCTTTGAACGACAGACAAATAACACCTTCGACAGCTGCTTGGTCTTATTGGCATTTTATCAAAGTCGTTCGTTCATGTGGCAACGATAACTGACAAGTGATCGAAAGACTCGGACGATGTTCTGACAAACTTTATTTTTGAAAGTTCAATCGCAGTGATGTGCATGTTGATTTCTGATGGTTGACTTCACATTTCTGGACAGATTCAAGTCCGAATCGTTTGGCATTCATTCCTTTTGCTTCCGTTTTATACTTTAGACTTATAACTTTTCATTAATGATTATATATCATTTGTACAATGAATCTGGTTAGAATTCTGAGAACTGCTAGACTTACACTGTCTAGCCTATTTCCTGTAAAAATATTCTAGATTAAAATGATGTTTTAACTTGTCAGTTTTCGCTATACATTTAAGATTGCACCTATCCACTTCTCTTCTGCTCTCTCTCTCTCTCACTCTCTCTCTCTCTCTCTGTATATATATATATATATATATATATATATATATATATAGGGAAAACTGTAGGACAAATTGGAAAAACTTGGTCGTGAGACGTTTCGTTCTTCCGGACACTATCGGATATAATGCGTCACAAATGTTTTGAACTTTGTCATATATTTTCCCTAATATTGTTCTTGGTGTATAAAAATATATATCGTCATCTCATATATATATATTGAATAGATTTTTAATTAAACACTAATAATAAAGTTTTAATTTAGTGAGTAGACATGTTTGAGTTGCTATACATTTGTTTTGTATTTTTAACAGTGAAATAACTTTTAAAATTTGAAGAAATTTGCTATTGTTTACGTTTCGGTTACGAAATTGAATCTGGCTGATTTCGATTCGTAGAAGTCCCAGCAAGAGATGTGCTCACGTTAAATTGGTAACTTAAACTTTGCTCTGTCAGGCTGGCTTTCGTAGCCAAACCAGTGGGTACAGACCGTTTTTCGCTAAAAAGCGATTTCTCTGATAAAAAAGCTATTTTTGTGGAAGGCACAGTTTTCTTTTAATAGAAGGACTCAAATCCCGGTTGATTATGATTAATTTCAATGTTTAAGTAAAAATAGGAAACACAGATAGCAACTGAAACATTGATTTGTGTTTTACGACTTTGATGATATTTACCTGCCCTCCCCACGAAGACAAGACATCTTTTCTTATGTGTAAAGCCCATATGCATACATATGAATCAAGAACAAAAAT
Source organism: Ascarosepion bandense (assembly GCA_037127315.1). NCBI lineage: Eukaryota > Metazoa > Mollusca > Cephalopoda > Sepiida > Sepiidae > Ascarosepion > Ascarosepion bandense. Next base: position 2,575,262 of record JBBBDQ010001454.1, on the reverse strand, counting down.
GATTTTTCCCTATTTCTCCCACGCAGAAGTCCATAAAAAGAGATAACATTGTTTTCCTTAAGTCGATAAACTTCCTTGATTTTCACTCATCTCCCAAACCAAATCATCACTCCCCAAAGACTCTGCTAAAACGTTTGGTGATATTATAGTACTGTAATCTATTACAGCCTCTACACAAAAGGGTCAAACAACTGAACAGACTTATACTGTTTGGAATTGAAGTGGCGTTTCCCACCTTTTCTAGTATTAGTGAACCGAAATGGTAGTATACTGCTGCCAGATAACTGGATGTTTTATACCCAACAAATCACTCAGCCAAAACCGATGCAGCTGAACATAGAAGTACTGCCTCAGCTTCTCTTCTATCGGATTTCTCTTCATATCAATTACTGCTTATTCCTAGTGTTAGATATATAAACGCACCAACAGGTGTACATCAGTACTGACTAAATCGAAAATACCTTCCGGCAATCTGTCAATCCTCATAAACCCAGTTTTTATTATGATGGAATAAATTTACCACCGATTTATTGGCAATATTTAGTCGATTTTTATAGTGCATATCTTGGCTAATAACGCTGTGTTTGAACTGGGGTGAAACAGTTTATATTTTATAGTTCGAAACGACAATGTGTTTTGTTTCAACCTGACGCTTTCCTATATATTATCTTTTTATGAGAATTCAATTCGAACGCCTGCTGCCAGTTGAAAGATTATTTGAAAGTCCCTATCTGCTTCTCCACGATTTCTGCCTTCTGCCTGACTTGGTTCATGTCCGTTAAATATCATATACGCTTGCTTAAATAGATTTATTTATAATGTGTTAGACCTTAAACAAATTTTATGAAATTTTTGCGGGCTTTGCATATGGTACACACGCTAATAACTATTCAATGACACCTGGACAGTTTTCATAGAATAAGAAGAACGGAAATGCATCGACGGAAACTTATCAATGTCTAGGATAATAGCACCACCAGTGATCATTTTATTCCTTGCAGTATACCGTTCTAATTCGGATATATCGATGAAATTTATTGTGTTCAAAACGTTCAGAAGCTGGCTGTCACTAACAGGATATATAATCGTCTTTATGATTGCTGGAGTGCGAAGAGATTTTCTGTAATATGATGAGGTATTATAAGTAGTTGACTAAGTGGTTGTTTGATATATAATTTTCTTTCGGCCATCTGCGGACTCTCAAACAACCAACAATAAACAGGCACAGTGAAATGATAATCAGTTTTGTCAAGGCGACTTTAAAATTAGTTAAATATTATTTGAAAAAAGAAAATCTGGAAATGAAAGGTTTTACAATATTTAGATATTTAGTATTCCATTATAACTGTAGGAACACAATTGTAAGATATACGGTTATGAGCAGAGGTGAGTATTTTGGGATGTTTGCAAAAATTGTTTGGAAACAAAGAAGAGTGCATTGGATTGTTATTTGGTATCTGTCCTACAATATGGTAGCGAATGATGAACAATTCCATCAAAGATGAAGGAAAGACTTGAAACAACCGGAATGTGATTCTACAGAAGGATGCTGAGGATACCATGGACAGAACATGTAAGCAACGACAAGAGAGGTTAGAAACGAAAAGGAAACTGATACTTAACATCAGGAAAAGATAGCCGAAGTTTCTGGGACATGTAATGAGGAAAATGGGCTTGAAACATCTGATGCTCACAGGTCGGACAGAGAGAAGGAGACAAGGGAAACTATATATATCTATATCTATATATATATCTATATATATATATATATATATATATATATATATATATTATATACCGAGTATAGGGTACGTATGGATGGAATAATATTCCTTATCCAAAGAAACCCTGTTCTTAAAAAAGTACTCAATACAAAGTAGAGCTAATAATATTTATTCAGAAATTATAACATGGATATGTTATAATATCACTACAAAAGGAGCTATTTTGTTTCGACACTTCTTGTGTTTTGTTAAGTGATGTGGTTTATTTTAAATTGAATGGTTTTAAAAGGTTAAAAGTAGATCTAATAGTTAATTAATGATGCTGATCTCAATTTAATCAAATATAAATACTAATGCCCCCCCAATTATTTTTAAGTCTGCTCACAAATCTTCAAATTAGAAGTTGCTTTACTCTGATTGGTCCACATTGTACATACAACAATGCCTGATTAAAGGGGTTTTGCTTGTTTTTAACCTTTTAAAACCATTCAATTTTAATTAAACCACATCACTTGACAAGACATCACTTGACAAGACACAAGAAGTGTCAAAACAAAATAGCTACTTTTGAAGTGATATTATAACATATCCATGTTATAATTTCTGAATATATATATATATATATATATATATATATATATATAAAGCGGTGATTGAAAGTTAATATAATTTAAAACAGCAATTTATTTTCTTTCAACATAACTATATATACCAGGAAATTAAAATTTGACTTACATCCATTCATTTTTCTTTCAGTCTACGGTTTCGCTTTAACTGGAAACAACTATTGCTTTTTAGTCTTTCGTGCCAACATCCAAAGAGTCTGAACTCCAGGACCATGGATTAGTTTTAAAGCTTTCATTACACCCGAGCAACGCCGGGCTATACTGCTAGTCTATATATAAAGTGAACACTGAAATCAAAACACAATCGTCAGGCCATCATGTTGAAGCATGAAACAGGGCATCGCCATTGGGTGATGAGGTCAGTGTCTACAATTTGCTTCATGCTTAAACAGGATAGATGGACGATTGCATTTAATCATGACACAGACTGTTGCCGTTAGAATGTTCACTTCAGTAAGGGCATTTATATTATTACTGATATTGAGTGCTTTAACCTATAAAAGTTAATATCCCTTAAAACTTTATATATATATATATATAATCTTGAGGATGATCAGGGGCCATACGTACACGCTTGGGTGATCATGTCTAGAAAGAGACATGACTGACTGGGCAGAGAAGATTTTCTTGCAGTAGGTTATTTTATGCTGTATATAATCTTAATGCAACGAATTAACAATTACATGAAAAGTGAAATCCAGTAGAAAAAATAGTATATATTTTTATTTAATTCAGAAAACAGAAAAAACGGTTATTGAATAAAACCACATTCCATTACCAGCATGCCCTCGGAAGCGATTGTATATTCACATAGTGTGACACTCTTTTATACTCTCCATAAAGTTCACAATGGTGGATTTCAATGAGTTTTTGATGCTGTGGAATCTTTCTTGGTTTATTTATCTGTCTGTTTCTCTCGAAGACGCCCAAGGATGTAGTTTCAAACGTAGTTACCTGGGGACATTGATTTTATCGTGAATATTCTCGGCCCACTAATCCAGAATCACGTTGGTCATATAAAATGATGAGATTTCAACTTGAAGGTGTGAAACCTCTCTTGAGATCACTGCGTTCCAAGAATTGTTAACTATGTCTTGACCTATGATATAAACGGTAATATTCACTTTGATCAAATTTCTAGAACTGTAACTGATAGCTTACTGTGTTATACTGAATGAACGTCTTAACAAGAATGACCAAGTATGACACGTCAATGTTAAATATCTCCATATCTGAACAAAACAAACAAAACATATCCACTTTAATGGCGATTGGTATCACCAGCTCGCAGTACTGCACGCCTTTTCATTTATTGTGCAATATCGGAAACACCTACGTTAATGGCCTCGATTCGTTCGAATAAGAAACGAGAATTTGACGTCACCAGAAAAATTTATGTCACGTGAAATAATTGGTGCTGTTTCTCTCTCTCTCTCTCTCTCTCTTTCTCTCTCTCTCTCTCTCTCTTTCTCTTTTTGGCTCCAGGATGATTGACACACGTTACTCAGATGAGGGCTACTCTTTCAAACCTCACATCACTTGTGATTGTGTTCATTTTGTTTCGGCGTTCATGGCTCCGAAAATAATACTTGGATAAGTAATGCATATAAACGCTGTATCCTTGACTAGATTGATTAAATCTGCATTCTCTAATACTCTCCTGTGTAACACTATGTACCTCCCCAGTCCAGATGTTAATCTGTCAACCTTGTTGTAAATAACAGATATTGTTAGTAAGACGATGAATGAGAGGATTGCACAGTTGGCTTTCTTCTCGTTGTTTTTATGACTTTTCAGATTGTTTACACACACACACACACACACACACACACACACACACACACACACAGACAGACAGACAGACAGACAGACAGACTACATTTCCAAAACTAACGAATGTCATTTCAGCAACGCATGAGAAAATCACCCTAAAAATGTTGCATCTCTCCCTGATAAAGTGCCTCTACTTCGTGCGTCTTAGTGGGGTCTTCCAAATGATGAACATTAATTTTAATATATTCATATTATCCTTATTTCTTTAAACCTCTTCCTAGGCTTGTATTGGGGACATATTCCTGTCTTCTGTTCATCGCAGAAAAGTTGTTTGGAAATCATGTTACCCGCCATTCCCACATATTCGCCATCTGTTTGAAGTTTTAATATTGTTTCAGAGCTTTGGAGGACAACAGTGTATAGGATTAAAGACTTCCATTCATACCCCCACAGTCAGTCATTCAAATGCCATACGTGATACATTCTTGAGCGATCATGTCTCTTTCGAGACATGACTGACTAGACAGATTTTCTCGTAGTAGGTTGCCGTTAGTTTCTGCGGTAGACCAGTTGCCAACTAAGACTATAAAAACCAGTCCCTCCTGCTATTTAACTCATACCTTTCTCAAGTATATTTGTGTGTAAGTAAATGAAACGGATTCGACTTGAATTCGAACTTGGCTCTCCGATTTCTCATTCCGAACCTATTTTCATTACACTACAATGGAAATCCCCGACATACACCACAACGCATACTCCCTACACATTAAATCTGTAACCGAAAATATCTCGATGAGAGAGAAGCCCTCAGCATAAAACATTTGACACCTATTATTAATCTCACCTTATTTAACAACAAAAGAAACCGTGCTAAAAGATTTTGGAATTTCTTTTTAAATAGAATGATGCCATCTCTAATTTCAGCCATGTTCATTTCGCAAGCTACTATTATACAGGAATCACACAGCTACATTTTAAAATGACAGCCATGGAAGGAAATTAACAAAACTTAACAAAAACACCTTCAAAATGGTCGAAAAAGTCTAGCGATTTTATTAATATTATTATTATTATTTTAAATTAATTTTTTTATTAAATTTTTAACAGAGCTAAATATATAGTATACTGTCTCTTTTCTATTCTTTCCTTTTTTATTATATATATAACTTTCTCTTCCTTTCACCATCTGAAGCCGGTTATTCGTCACCTTGGCTACTGAATTTTCTTTTTTATGTCTTATTTCTTCGTTAACTTTCCCTCTGTCTACCTCATTTTTATTTCTTTTTCTTTCCCCCCACTACTTCTATTCCTGTGACACGGTTAAACTTTTGATTCTCTGTTACAGATGCAATCTAAAAGTCTTCTTCTAATATAGTCATGAATCTCTTTCTTTGCTCCTCTGTTTTTATGTCTAGACGACAAATTAAAAAAAAAATTCTTTCTTAATCCCCCACCCTTTTTTTTAAACCTTCCTGTGTGTGGATATGTTTTGGGGCTCCTTCCGGTATGTGAATTTTTGTACCATATTTGAATTAATAAAATTTTTGTTTTTGATCGTTGCTTAAGAAGCGATAATTTTCTCGCTGAAATAGATATTCAAGGAATGTAGAATTCGGATTTTTTTTATTTAATATACATATTTGATTCTGTAAATATATAATACTATTTATATCGAGCCCTTCACCTGCATCATTTTAATATTAATAAAATTAATATTAATAGGATCTGGGTTTTGGGATTTTACATATGTGCTCTTCCCTTCTTTTTTTTTTGGATTTAATATATATATATATATATATATATATATATATATATATTGTAGTAGATAGGAAATTAGAGAATTAACATCAACCTTCTTCTTCACTTTTACAAAAATTCACTATGACGTGTGAAATCCTGGTTTTTCTCAAATAGAAAAAGGATTGACAATGTGCTTAAAAAATGTCGGAAGCGGACTTCGCGAGTAGAATTAGATTGATTTTCTAACCAATGAAAGCAATTTGCAAGACCAAAAAGATGTAGCGATCCAATGCGAAAAATCTAAAATGCTATAAAAGGCTCCGTCAGCGTCAGTCAGATAGTCATGGCAGCAGAGACGACAAGCTAATATGTAACTAGAGAAGCTTCAAGTTACACGGACATTCGTCCTCCATCTCCTTTTTTCTCGTGTGCTGATTCATTTTACTTCTTCTCTATTCAAAGACACTGCTACCGAACAACGCTCATACATAAATACATACGTACGCATAAACTCTTTTCAACAAATTGCTACATCGAAATATTTTGATACCCTTAATTTTCTAACTGAACATTAGTTTACCAATTCTTGTTATTCTATTCCTTTTAATACATTTCTATTTTAACATGAAAAATGTATATATTTTTATTCTTCCACTATTCCACACATTCCAACCTGCCGACAACCAACTTCTGATGAAAACCTTCTGATAATAATTCTGGATAAAACGTGTAAGCTGTAGGGAGTTCGGTTATGTATAACATAAGGCCGAATTAATAAATATTACACATCTCCCTATAGGTACAATATATATATATATATATATATATATATATATATATATATATATATATTCCCGGAAGGGAATCTCGGCAGGGTTCTATTTTAGAAATTCGAATACAGTTTACTTTGCGGACATAATTTCCGCTCACTTATTTTGAGAATTCGAATATTGCCACCTTTTCTTACTGGCACAATTTACATAATTTATTCCCAAAATATATATTAATAGAGATATAATGTCTTTGCCACTGTTTCACTGATAAAATACTCTTCTTATTTAATTATATTTATTAGTCCTGCTGTTTTTCTGTTTTTTCATATTTACATTTTAAGTACAATTCAGTGCTATTGGTCATAACTCTTACTAGCAACCGCTGTATTCAGCTAACTAGATTTTGTTGATTCGTGCTGTTGTAGTTTGCTGTGTATCCACCATTGAAGTTCAATATCAATTCAGTATATCGGCCTCTTGATGGATGTCTTGCTTTGCAACTGCTGCCTATTCCATGATTTTTATCATTGAGATTTTCTCCTTTAGTTTTGTCTGGTTTCTACACATAGACTTGTCTGGAAAGGTTTGACTTGTCAGCAGATAAACTGCGCCATAGAAGCATTCAAACCACACCACCACGTCAAGGTATTTAATTATGGCGTGTAAGATTTTCTCAGATAACTAATTTAATAATAAGATAAGACCGTTCGAAATATAACTTTACCTTATCACGATAAGTTTATGTTGCAATAAACTCTACGAGTTGAAGCTCCTCATTTTCTTGATCTCATTTAAATTAAGTCAGTATTTAAAAAAGTCTGTTTTCCGTTTATGAAGGCCGAATAATAATGGCATCTAAAAAATTAATTTGTAGATTATATAATTGGAACTCTACTTTTGTTAATTAGGATTTGATTAATTTCTGTGGCATCGTTAAGTTTTGACCCAGTCATTGTAAGTTAGTCGGAATTTATCCTCCTCTCCCACGGAGCGAGTTGTTTTTAACGTGGGGAACCTGAGCGCGTACGCTTAGACCACTGGTCAAAGATTACCCAGTCCCGTTTACGCAGTAACTGGGTACAAGGCTGGTCTTAGCTGGTCATTGCTTATCAAAACTGGTCAAAAGCTAGTCTTAGCTGGTCATTGCTTCCAAAACCCCGAAATGGTAGTGAGTATCTGAGAACAAATACTACATTTTGATCCCGACCAACGGTCCAAGAAGGTCATTGAAAGTTAGTCATAATCAATACTGGACAAGCTTAGTTTTGTATTACTATGAAAATTTATGTTCCATCATATTCTAATTGCTTAGAATTTGATTAGTGCATTTCTGCCTCAACTTGCATTGTAAAAAAGTAATTTAAAAAAAAGCACTCAACACGAAGCTCGAGAGACACTCAAAGAAGGAGTTACAGTGGCAATGGTAATAACGGCAAAACTGTGTGCGATGAGTGGAAGATAATGTTGTAGAAATCGAAGATTATGAAAAAAGCAGGATAGATAACAACAAACTTTTCACAGGAAGAGGTCAGGATTAAATTATTCAAGGAAGCACCTACGCGGGTGTCTATTCCGTAAAGTGGTCGGAAAAGGATTTTACTTTTTTATTCAACCCCATGAAAGTAACGGGGCATGTCCTAACATTAAAGGATTAAGTTGGTGGAAAGTTTACCATGGATTTTTTTTTATCGGTATCATCCTATGCAATACAGTAAAGCCACTAAGACAAGATGTTACAGGTTGTGGATAAATTAGGAACAGAAACATTAATAATCAGCGGTGCAAGTCGGGTCTAACCTTATCTTTCATACATATCCTCATAAACTACACCTCCAAGCCTCTTATCCTTACCACTCGTACAACAACCTCCTTCAGTAACCCCCTACCTTGAGTGACTCTTGAGCTTTGTATAAGGTGAATATAAGCAGAAAAATAATTCATGTTTTATTAAATCGGTACCACCCTAAGCAAGGTAGTAAATCCACTAAGACAAGGTGTTAGAGATTTTGGTGAATTAGGAACACAAAAATTAATGATGAGCGGAAAGAGAAAAGAGCAATCATGAGGACAGTAGGCATTAATTGATATTGCATTTACATTTTTGAAGATTAAAGTTGAGGGGAAAGCATGGATCGGAAGGGAGAACCCTCGGACCCATCCAACTATAGCCCTATCAGTCTAACCCTCGGACCCATCCAATTATCTCTCTATCAGTCTTCTACCTATATTCGGGAAAGTATTTGAGGCCATAATCAATGCTGAAATAGTTCATCATCTCACTGCCCACAAACTCTTCTCTGACAGGCAATATGGCTTCCGCTTTGCCAGGTCCACGGCCGACTTGCTAACAACCGTAACGGAGTACATGCTACAGGCCCTTGATGAGTCTGACAAGGCTCACGTGGTTGCTCTGGACATCTCCAAGGCTTTCGACAGGGTTTGGCACTCTGGCCTCCTATGCAAACTACGGGGTTACGGTATTACCGGTGGCGTGCTTGACCTAATCCATTCTTTTCTAAATAACCGCAAAATGAAGGTCGTTTTGAATGGGCATGCCTCTACATCCTACAGCACGAATGCTGGTGTCCCACAGGGCTCTATCCTGGGCCCGACGCTCTTCCTTATTTTCATCAACGACCTCCCAGATGAGATCAAGTCCCAAGTAGGCATCTACGCAGATGGCACTACAATATACTCCCGCACCAGTAAGAAACCTGTCGTGGCCGACAGGCATAATCTCGCTGCTGACCTTGAACGGGATCTACACTCTGTGGTGAACTGGGGCAAGAACTGGCTTGTCAACTTCAATTCGTCTAAGACCAAGCTGTTGTCTGTCAACCATTACAGGCAACCTCTCCTGCCTCTCATAAGCATGGACCAAGCGATTCTCCCGGAGAGCAATACACTACGCCTCCTCGGACTTACCCTGTTCTCAGACCTCAAATGGAACCCGCTATATTGAATCCATAGCAAAATCTACTGCTAAGTTTGGGTCACTACGTCGATCCAGGATGTTTTTTCCGCCTGAATCCCTCCTGCATATATACAAGTCAACCATCCGTCCGTGCATGGAGTACTGCTGCCATCTATGGTCAGGCGCCCCTGCCGTTCTCCTCAGTGTTCTTGACAGGCTCCAAAGGAGAGTCTGTAATGTGATAGGTACTGATCTGGCGGCTCGACTGCAGCCACTTCCCCACCGTCGAAATGTGGCCTCCCTTTGTCTGCTCTATATATACTTTCAAGGCTTCTGCTCGGACGAACTTAAGTCACTGGTGCCTTTTGTTTACTCGTGCAACCAGACTGGCAACTAGGTCCCACCCATTCACAATCAAGTTAGCCAAATGCAGACGACAATTCTACTCCTGCAGCTTCTTCTCTCGCACTTCCCGCCTGTGGAACTCGCTCCCATATTCTTGCTTTCCTGACGGCTACAACCTCCAGAAATTTAAATGCAATGTCAATACTCATCCACTGGACTCTAGCTCTCTCCCCACCCCCGTATAACCTTCCCTTTCTCTCCACCTATGTATCTGTCATCGCACCTGCTTTCTCAGCTTTCTATTGCTCCTTTCTAACTAGTTTGTACTCCTCACTCTTTTCTGATTAATCTTTTTACAGTTATGTAGCCCCCTTGCATTTCCGCCTTGCTCGGGGTGAAATGATTAAAAAAAAAACTAGTGAGAAGAGTGATAAAATAAATTAAGATAGAATTTACGGTTACATCTGGCACAACTCTAAATTGATGAAATCTTGACGTCAGTCTAGTACTGCACTTAAGTTAAAAAAAAAAGGCTTGGTAGGAGAGCTCATCCGAACAAGTTCTATGAAAGTATTTATAGAAATGACATAGCAAGACAACCTTACGGCGGTGAGAATGATGATGCTTGCAACGTTGTATCGATGTGAAAGAGGGGTGCAGAGTAGAAAATAAATCTTCCCCTACAAGAGTGCGTAAACGATTTTGAACTGTTATCACCGAATTATTGTTAGTTCCGCCATCTGCCACATTATAGCTGAACAGTTGCATTATTTTACCTTATTATATAAATCTCTCTCAATATATATAATTCGAAATTAAATTTTGATATTTAGGATTAAATTAATTCTGTCTTATCACTAGGAGTTGGTCACATTACCACATGACAATGGGAGTCGCAAACTACGTAGTTTTATAATTAGTTTTATATCAGACTACAATTTAAGGTAAATTATGTCTTTTTCTTCTAATTTATTTAAATTACTTGTATCCACCTCCTCTTCAACTCCCATTGCTCAATCATTATCCCGTAACGAGTTTACCCCTTTCCGTCAAAAACGAGTGCAAATTATTTGAAAGGATTATTAGCTATTTCCTCACAGGTTATCTCACCCTGATCGTGATATATATTTTTATAATCATTTCACCCCAAACAAGGCAGTACTGCCACTGATGCGCAAGGGTTTACATTAAAGAAGAGTGATGGAAATAGGAACAAGTTACAGGGCGTGTCAGAGAATGGGTAAGAGAAGGATGAGAACAATGGTGTGAAGAGAGTTGCGCGAGACTAGAGTGAAAAAGTAAAAGAACATGATACAAGGGTTGTCAGGTAAAAGATGCGAGTCAACGATATAAAAGATGGCAATTAACATTGAATGTAAATTTTTGGTTATTTTAGCTTTCAAGAAAACAATTAAACGGAAGGGAATTCCACAGTCAGGAAATGCGAGAAAAAAAACTATGGGGTAGTAGAAGTTGCGGTTATATTTGATTTGTTTCACTTTAAAAGGGTGGGACCTAGTTGCTAGTCTCGGAGCTCGAGTAAATTCATGCATGGGAGCACCAGTGAGCTAAGCTCATCGGGGCAGACGCCGTGAAAGTATTTGTAGAAGAGACAGAGGGAAGCCACATTACGTCGGTGAGGAAATTACTGAAGTTGATCTACCAGATCGGGATCGATTACATTGCAGATTCTCTGTAGGATTTTGTCAAGAGCCTCGAGATGAATAGCAGGAGCACCCGACCAGATGTGACAGCAGTATTTAATTCACGGGCAGATGGTAGATGTATATATGTGCAAGATAGTTTCACACGAGAAAAAAATTCCATAAATTCCGATACGATAAAAATTCCGATACGGTAAAGTGAAGATTTATCTATGGATTCAATATCGTCATTACAGTTGAGGTCGGCTGATAGAGTTACGCCGAAAAGGCGCAGTGTTTTGGTTTCAAAGAGACTAGTCTGATTCTTGCTGATGGGGAGTAGGAGTGATTGTCTATGGTGATTAACGGATAGCAGTTTCGTTTCGGAAGCATTAAAATTTACGAGCCATTTCTTACTCCAGTTCACCACAGACTTGAGGTTCTTTTCAAGATCAAATGTTGAATTGGTGGAGGATCTGTGAGCAAAGCACTCAGCCTATGACCTCAAATTTATTGATAAAGAGGGGATTGAGGACTTACTACTGTTTAACACATTTTTACACAGCCCCAGTAGTCTTTGGAACTGAACTTGCGGGATACTATACGCTACTTCATTCTTTCAGAAAACAACAGCTTAGGATTAATTACGATCCTCTTGCACTTATTAAGCTAGACATGCCAAATTTCCACATCTTCACTTACAACTCTATCAAAAAGTATAAACCAAAAATAGACTGATTGAAAAAAAAAATTGTAACGTATGTTTCTCAAATCTTAACCGTTATTTATTTTTTATTTCTCCTTTTTAATCTTATTTTTCTTCATTTTGATATAGACTGTGTTGCTGAGGATATGTGAAATCTCTCTTAGGGATTTCATGTTGAAATGTTCATTTAACATTTTTGAATTTTGAAAGTTTATTTCAATATATATATATATATATATATATATATATAACACATAAAAATTCAATATTTTAGTATGGCATTTTCGATAGGTATCTTGTAAACAACCATCTTGTCAGTGAGACCAAAATTTTTAATGTCTAATATTAAAAGATACTTTGGAATTTAACACTAAATATTTTTTTCATATTTATAACCATTATAATTATGAGCAATATATATATATATATATATATATATATATATATATTAATTAGTTTTAATCATAATTAAATTAGAACAGTATACAGTTGTATTAAAAAGTGCTGAATACATTTATATTGTAGAGCGTTTGAATATTTTTATTTGGAAATGAGTTGAAAAACAAGTCATTATAAATCGCCTGAACATACCGAAAAGTTGAAACCTCGATGAAAAAATAACTAATTTCCAAATGAATATATATATATATATATATATATATATATAGTTTTTGCATGATGTGTTTCATCTTTTAGGACTTCTGTCAGTTAAGTGCTATACGTGATACACGTTTGGGCGATCATGTCTCGGAAGAGACACGTCTGACTTGGGCAGGAGATTATCCCGCAGTAGGTTGCCATTACGTTTTGTGGTAGACTGTTCGCCAACCATGGTTATAGAATCCTATCTGTCCTTTTATTTAACCCATAATTAGAGGGAAGAGATGGATTAATACCTTTTCTAAGGGTATTTGGGCGTAAGTTGAATCCGAACTCAACTCTACCGATTTCTTGCTTCGAGTCAATATCCACTAGTTCCGAAGGCAGAAAATGTGAGAAAAAACTGTTTGAATAGAAGAACTTTTTAGGATTTAATTATTACACCCATAAAAGAGTGTGACCTAGATACCAATCTATTGGACTAAATTTGTTACGTTGGTGCGACTACACATGAAGGACGGATTTACTCTATCGTCTGTAATATGTGTTCCAAAAACATATAAGAAATGCATAAGGAATCTGAATAAAAAATTATATGAACACAAAAGGAATGTTCTACAAAACAATACATTAAATGAATTAGTTGCTCACCGTAACGAAACTCATTAAAGAAGAAAGTGTTTAGAGAGAGTCTTGATCCCAAACCCATCCGTTGTAAATTTGCGCCCAGGCTATTACAACATTTCAACATTGCTAGCAGCTTTTTTAATATCACAGCTTGGGGTAGGGTATCTAAAAGCAAAAGTGATGAGAACAAAAGCAATCTAAATTAAATCGGTTCTTCACAATGTAGACTAATAATAAATATACATTTGTCCCTCACCGTTTGATATAACTATGAGTTTCATGCATATGTGTTTGTGTGTGTGTGTGTGTTTGTGTGTGTGTGTGTATGAGCGGTGTGAGTGAGAGTGTGTGTATGCGTGCTAGTGCCTATAAAAATAGATTGAGAGCGAAATGAGAATAGAAATATTCTAACTTTGGAATTTACCCAAATGATTAGCCATGTAGGCGTAGATCTGAAAATAATCGGAAACAATGCGGCGAACAAACAACGCAATGATTCGACGCCACAATTACTGATCAAAATAATGCCAGTTTAGCGGTGGTGTTGTGCAGGAAAATATAGTTAAATGCTTCCTAAATATTTATTGTCTGACAAATATGGCTGTTTGCTGTATTAGTGTACAAAAATTAAAAAGAAAATGTCTATTGTGCGTAACGGAGAAGTTGATATTTGATCATATGGTCATCGTCAAGTCATTGACAAGTGAAGTTTATTTTGAAGAAGACCCGTATATATTAATGTAAAAGACACAATTGTCTCAAATGGTTACATTGTATTATTTTAAAAGAGAGTGAAATAAAAGCCAGTTGTATTTTTTGTATTTTCTTCTTTCATTTTCTTTGTTTGGTTTTGTTTTATGGTCATTTCCTTTTTATTTAATTCCTTCAATCTATTGAAATTCTTCTCTTTTTGCTCTGACAATATTTTTTTTAACCTTGTGTACTCTCCGTCCATTTCCTTTTTATCTTATCTTTTTTCTTAGTTTATCTGGTTTTTTTTTTTGTATCTTTCTATAATTTATCATTTTAATTTTTCCCTTTTTGTATATTTCTATAAAAACAACTCTATACCTCTTTTTCTTTTTTTTCTCTTAGTATCTTTATTATCGTTTCTTTTTCCTTTGCTAATTTTCTTTCCCTGACGAGGCGTAAATAATCTCCATGATTTTAACTTAATTTTTATTTCTTTATCCGTTTTTATACAATATTTTCTTTGCTTTTTTGATATTGTTTTTAGTATTTGTTTATCTATTTACAAAGTTAATAAACATACTTTTCCTATTAACTATTTTCTCATATGTAATACGGAAAAGTTTGAACAAAATTAAAAGCAACAAGTGAGAATCGTATTAGGCACTAGTATACGTTTTCAGAAATGCATACTCAGCTTTAAATTCTCTCATTTGAAACAGCAAGATTGCAAATGCAGTCAGTTAGCACAATAGAAAAGCACAAAGTAGGCAAATATTGATAAAAACTTCCTACAAATTTCACATGTCAGCAATATATGTTCTTTGGGAATTGAACTTGATCATATTAACGTTAAAACAAAGCACTTTTCTCAGAAAAATAAGTTTAAAAGGGAACATAGGAGAGGAAACACGCAACAGCTAAACATCAAGCTCATTTTTATTCTTTAATATTATGAAAAATACAATGTTTTAGTAAAATATATGTAAGGCATGGATATTTTAATAGCTAATATAGTGCGACTTTTCAAAACTATTTTCATACGGATGGCTAGAAATACCTGGGAAGTGTTCTAACAGAGGACAGAAAGTGTAACACTGATATGTGAAGGCATGGCCAAGGGTGCATTTCAAAAGTTGAGGGAAGTACTGATAGACAGAAAGATTTAATTGGAAACAAAAAAGAGAGTATTAAATTGTTGTGGGATGTCTGTTCTTCAGTATGGCAGACAATGCTGGACAATTTTATCAAAGATAAAGGAAAGACTTGAAACAAACTAAGTTGGATTCTACAAAGGATGCTAAGGATACCATGAGCCGAACATTTTAGCAACGATGAGAAGTTGGAAACAAAAAGAAAACTTATACTTAACATCAAGAAAGCTGAATGTTCTGGGGCATATAATAAGGAAGGGACTTGAGGAATCTGATACTCACAAAGTAGATAGAAGAAAAGAGAGACAGAGGAAAGCATCACATGACATACTTGAATGGCTTGAGAAAAATGGATCGCAGAGCAGGGCTTGGGAGGAGTAACAACTGAAAGTGTGTTAGTAGCTACAAGGAATAGGGAAATGTGGAAGGCCACGATCGCCTATGTTCTGAAGGGACACGGTACAAAGAAGATGATACTACGCAGTCGCATTATGCTTAAGAATATAATGTACTTCTTGTTTTTAGCTTTATAAGCACGTGTGCGTATTATACAAAAGTCATCTAATGCAAACAACAGACGGTAATATATATTACATCATTTCTTTCTTTGAATATCTTTCATATATCCCTCATTAGTGTTTCTTCCTCTCAGTTTTCTTCTGTACTCACTGTTACCTTTCTATATTTTTTCTCTTCCTTCTCTTCTTTGATATTTCCTCTTGTATAGGTTTAGAACTAAACAGAAATATATATTCACCATAAAACCTAGAATGATCAAACTATTCGCGTTGTATTTCTGTCTATTAATTTATTTGCCTATTTACGATAGTTTATCAATGCAATTATATGTGTAAGCGAGAATGTGCGAGTGTGTGTGTGGGACTTACTGGCTATAACGTGCGTATTCGGCATCGGGCCATAAGATTTCCTCTTGGAAAATATTCAAAAACTCAATGTCTAATATCCGGCTCACACTTAAACTTGAGCCAACCACCTGCTGGATAAATAAGCAACCGTCTAAGAAAAGACTCTCAGTAAGAAAACACTATTTTCTATCCAAATGCATAAGTTTGGTTCAAGGCAAAATGACAGTGTTTTGATCAGCTCCAAAAAGAAAACACAAACGCTACACCCTTGTGCAAATTAACTGAAACAAAATGAATAATGTCTTCCTAGGATTTTTCACACTTTACCTGATCACTTTTACGTCGTCTTTCTCTTGGCATTGCTTTTCTTTTCAGATCACATTTTCCTTCACGTTCTGAATTGATCAAGTTTGTTTCTTTGCTTTGATGACACCGCTGACACTTAAAAGGCTGACACCAACAATATCAGCGACCGTTTTGGAGTATCGTCTATCGCAGAAAATGACTGTAGGACAGCTAATCGACAGTCGAGACAATTGTGCATGGGCGTGATAAAAATCGGATGCAACCACGGATGACACAATATCTTCAAGGCCAAACCAAACAAATTTCATCATAAACCCTGAAAATAGATCCATATTACAGCACACCAATGCAAATAAGGAAAAAATAGAAATCGATTACACCATCTCTCTTCAGTGTGTCTAAAACCGACTGTATGGTTAATGAAAGAAAACTAAATTAATTTGCACAGGGGTGTATAACATAATTCTAAATTATAAGAAAGCCTCGACCAGCAAAACCCTTATTTCATCTAGGTTCGTTTTCTTCTATGTATTATGTCTCTTCAAAACGTTGGCGACCATGGTTCTCCGCAATTTTCTGTACTTTTTAGCTTGTAATAAACTTTGTCTTTTTGCTATCTTCCCTGTTATCCATTTCCTCAAGAGCTCATAGTTTTTTTTTTGTCTTTCTTGCCTTGACTCCGTCCTGGGAGCATCACATATTCAAAGACCACTTATGTGACCTGGATATTTGAAATATCTTTTTCTAATGCCCTGTTTGTGTTTACATCGTCTTTTTTTTAATAAAATATTATAAACAAAAACACGATTATAAAAGCACCTCATGCAGCATACAAATTGTGTTACTCGCCGTTGTGAAATATATTACTCATCATCATTACCATCATCATCATTCCTATAAATGCCTGGGGTCATAGCGTCGCCGTGCAAGTAAGCATCTGACCAGTTCTCTTTGCATATCTGGGTTTTAAACAGAAAAAATAATGAATTTTTGGAACAGTAAAATCCATCTTTCTCCAGGTTACACTGCAGTCAAACCTTCACCTTAGTTAATGACACATGGCCGTTGATTGCATCAAAATAACCCTCCACTATACCAAGTTAATATCATAGACCATTACTACAATACAGTTAATTAGATCCTCGCCGGAGATTACATACTTGTGAACTGCTAAAACTAACCTATGGAAATAGCTACAAACTAATTAAGTTTAACTTACTTTCCAATTTTAAAATACAGCTCAAGAGACAGCGCCGCGTTATTTTTATCTCTTCCTAGAACTATATTATCAGAAAAAATATACTAACAATAATATAAATTGTAAATATAAATTGTTCATTTCGTATATGAAGCTCATTGAAGAAGATCTTTAATCTCATGTAAAAATTTAAAAAAAATCTATTCATCTCAAATAGTAACAAAACTGGGCCTTGTTTCATATGAGAAAACATCGTCAGACTTTGTTTCTCACCTCAGGGTTCACTTAGTACTTGCTGAGGCAAACGAAAACGATTACATTTTGAAACAGTTACTTGTAAATAGATTTTGCTGGACTAAACCATATTTTGATGATAGCTCTATTGAAAGAATGTTAACTGAGATAAGAACTGTAGCTACAAATATCATGCGAGACAATTGCTAACTCTCCAGCCAACACTGACGTTCATGTGGCTATCAGTTTCTTAAAATGATGACACTAGTCAAGACAAATTTGCGTTTGAAGAAATATCTGATGCCAGACATTTCGATAGTGTCCAGTTTGAAGCCACTTTTTCACTGGACCAGCTTCCCCGCATAAAAGAGTCACGTCCGGCTTTTTAGGAGGTTAATGTCAGAAAATCAATTTTCATCTTTAAAACTCATAAAATATTAGATATATTTTGGTCTTGATTATTTTCGTGAACTTTTTGTAAATGATTTGCGTGACGATTAAGATGGCGTGACGAACAAATTTACCTGATATAAATAGTCAGTGTGTCTGCTGCTTGATTTTATCACCCATAAATATATTTAATTAAAATGATTTCCGTTTTTTAACTCATTTTCTATTTGGTTAATACAATTTATTTCTTTCCAACACTAAAATGGCTCCTTAGAAATGTTGGAACACGTAACAGATGACCAAGGTTTATTTTTATTTCATGATTTAAGACTTTGGAGAAAGGACTATAATATTTAAAATTAATGTAGATAGCACAACGTTTCGGTCGATATATTCTCAAATCATCATTAAGGATAGTGTTCGTTAGGAAAGTAAAATATCCTTATTTCTACAGAAAAGTGGACACCGAAAAAATGTTCTTATTAATATGGCAAACGGCTGCAGGTATTTCAACAAAGTTATCTTATCATTTATACTCCATTTTCACAAATCTAAACTATATGATTAAGCAAACCTTACGGTGTTAAAACCTATACAATTCCGAATAACGCAACTTACAGACAAACCGATATGTACTGCCACATTAAACTTTCTTGCTCTCTATCAGTATATCCTGTTAATTATATGAACCTTATTTCAAATAAAATAGCTACTGTTTCAGATTTTTTAGCCTTCCCCTTGAGCTATGGTTTTGTTATATTCTTTGAATTTTTTTAAGTAGGCGAAAGTTGAAAGGCGAACGAAGAAACATTTGTGTATTTTCATTTTTTTATTCAGATCTTTAGATGTAAAAAAATAAATTCTTAAAATGAATACGTGTTACAAATTACCCTCTCGTCTATTGAAATTCATTTTACGTGTGTTACCTACTTATTTTTTCCAGCTATGAGTTATTAGGAATTTATTTGTGAAAGCAATTTATTTCTTTTTGATTTATTAAAATCTGTCTATTTTCTTAAATACAAAAACGTATATCATAATTATTACAACGATGAACAATCTATCTGATCACTGAGTGCAAACAATAAATTGCTATATGTTGTAACTATGTTGATTAGTGAACAGGTTTTTAATAAATTTCAGTGCTTTTTCATATTTAAAAATCTCTTTGCATGATCACGAGCAAATCATGTTAAGACAGCTGCTAGCTTCAGTGAAAATAGCTGCGGTTTAAACATATTTTAGTTGTAGTGAGAATGACACCAGGCACATGCAATTGAAGATAGATCAGAAGTGCAAAACCCCAACAATAACCGGCAAAGAAAGACGAGGAACTATAGACCTAACGTCGGGTTAACGTGGATATTGTAATCTCTTTAATATGCCTAAAGTTTGCTTGCTAAGTTAAATATGAAAAAGTTGAAAGAAAAACGAATAAAATTAATTCAGCAAACGACGAAGAACGAAGAACGAAAGAGAGCAAAAGATAACTGTACAAGAAAAATGTTAATGATATATTGTAAATAATGTTCCTTATTATGATAAAAACCGCTATATATATATATATATAGTGCATCGAGGCAGCAAGTAATTTTCTAAACATATGCTGTTAAATGTAAGAGACAATGAATGTCTATTATGTTTAATCATGAGCCGTTCTAAATGTCGTATTTTGGCTTTAATTTCAGTTGAAAATATAGACAAAAATTCTCCAACATTTGGATAATTATTTATTGATTTTCTGCTAAGCTTTCGGCTCACATGAGTCATCTTCAGAGAGGTTGTTTAGACTGAAATATTATAACATTTGCTCTATTTTGTATTGAGAACTTTAAAATCATAAATGATACGAACTGTAGGTTTTTGCTCCATTTGTTCTTACTCTTATATATATATATATATATATATATATATATATATATATATATATATACTATAAATAACTTCTCACCAATCTTTCTCATTACTTTTTATTTCTACTGTACTTTCTCTTTCCCTTTCCTTTTTCTTTTCATTTTCTTGATTTCTCATCTTATTTTCTCAACTTCTCTACATTTCTTCTTTATTCTTTTTTAATCTTTTCACCTTTTACAAAAAGATTTCTAAAAATAAAAGGAAGTGTTTTTTTATTTAAAAAATTCAATAAAACGTTTATTACCATAATTATTAACTACCTGATGAGACATTGTTCTTTCACTGTTGAAGCAAATGTACAATATATATATATATATATATATATATGTGTGTGTGTGTGTGTGTGTGTGTGTGTGTGTGTGCTTAAAGATGTTTTTGAAGGTACAGAATTTGATAATAGATATGAAAGTGTAATGCTGAATACTATTAGGTATGTTAAAAAAAGCAACCGGTTTCGCTCCCGCTCTTCAGGCCTCATTGGGAGATTAACTTAAATTAAAAAAAAATTATGGAATAATGAAGGGAAAGAAAGACAAGAATAAAATAATTAATGCGAACAGGGACAGAAGTACTAGAGGCTAATAATGACTAGACCCAGCAAACATTTACGCTGTTTACAGAAAGAAGGTTTGCGGGGACCAGATAGACAAAGACTCTAGCACTATTAAATGAAGGAAAGAGTGTGATCTGAACACAATTGTGAACCAATCAACACTAAACTCAGCATATATATATATATATATATATATATATATATATATATATATATATATATATATCACCCGTATACAGGTTTGTTTTGAAGCTTATCGGTGCAGCTAAATAAAATACCATGCCTGCTTTAAGCCAGGACCAAAACCCGACTAATTTATCAACACCCGGAGATTCCCACACCATGTCATCGGCGGACGTTCGAGAAAGGGCTATTTCAATGCGTGTAATATATTTACATCAATGTAAATGCGCCAGCAGTTGAAAGTGTTCAATCTCGAAAGCCATAAATAACAATGGAATTTTTCTCTCTAAAGTTCCCAACACTAGGGAGAACATTATATACATATATATAAACCGAGCCCCATGATCGTTACAGGAGGTATATATAGTCATCCGCAGACAGATCTGTTTCGATGTATCACAGCTCATCAGCTATACGGTTAGACATTTGAAACCCGACCGAAGTGGCCGCCGTCGGCGATTCTACCTCTGAGCTATGGGCACTTGGTAGAAGAAGGCAGACTTTTAGCGTATGATGAATATATATATATATATATATATATATATATATATATATATATATATATATATCGACACCACGTGATGTAAACAAAAAAATATTCGGACGCTATCGTGAAATACGTTTCTAATTCAAATTTAAAAATCACTTGTTTCTGATGAAGGACCGAGGACGGTCTGAAATATAAAATATAATAAAAATCAACAAATACTGTTTAAAAAAAGTACAGTTTTAAATTCTAAACTTTTTATTAATACTCTTTCCTACTATATATATATATAATGAATTGTTTGCACATTATATTTCATCGATACTCGTATTTAAGTATTGATTATTTACGATAAACTTTTATTACGAAAATGTGTGCCATTCGGCAGGATTCGAACCTGCGACCCCTATCTATATAGGGGAACCCACCATTTGATCTGGTAACGTCTTAGACCTCTCGACCAGTCTAAACGAGATTTTTATCGAGCCTATATAACACAATTTTCATAAATAATCAGGCCGGTAGAAATAGATATATAATACTGTTTCATTAAAAACAGAATATCTACTTAAATACGAGTATCGATAAAATATAATGTTCGAACAATTCATTTCAAATTGTCGGTTGCTCATAACCAAGTTTCGTTAAAATTCGTTGATTTCCGTAACATATATATATATATATATATATATATATATATATATATATATATATATATATATATTCTCTCGTATTTTACAAAAGAGCTAAAGAATTCGGCAAAAAAAGATAAAAGAATGCAAATGACAAAAGAAAAAGTTATCACACTTGTTAACAATGAATTTTGATGATGAATGACTCAAAGCAGGAAAAGAAAAAAAAGAAAAATAAAAATTAATAAAAGACTTGAAGTTATCCAGAATTTTTACAAACAGTCCTGATTACTGAACAAACCCCTGCAGCTTCCTCTCTCGCACTTCCCGCCTGTAGAACTCACTCCCGTATTCTTGCTTTCCTGACGGATACGACCTCCATAAATTTAAATGCAAAGTTAATACTCACCTAATAACCACTGGACTCTAGCTCTCTCCCCTCCCCTGTATAATCTTCACTTTCTCTCCGCTGTCATTGCACCTGCTTTCTCAGCTTTCTATTGTTCCTTTCTAACTAGCTTGTACTCCTCACTCTTTTCTAATTAATCTTTCTACATTTATGTAACCCCCTGCACATCAGTGGCGTTTCTGCCTTGCTCGGGGTGAAATGATTAAAAAAAAAACAACAACATCTACGTGTGGATGTAAATGTTTGTTTGCATATTTCCTTGTGGATCCTATGTCAATCAAGTCTAGAATTGTATTTTCTGGCCTATTTTTGTCTACAGCGGTAATTTACGTACGATGTGTGTCTCTGCATCATTTTCATTGCCAAGAAGGTCAAAATCAATTATAGAACGCTCAGTCTATCAGCGTGTTACAGAAGTGCCGTCGATTGGAGGTGTCGAGATTCTCAAAATCTGCAACTAATCTCACTAGTTTGCTTTCTCTTAGCAACTGTCTATCGATTTCCCTATCTCGATACCAGGAATGTGTAAGGTTCTTACCCAGTTCCACCTCAAAATCTGGTCAAATGATCGAACATTAGATTTTTTGTGAGAAAGGGCACCTACCTTGCACCGAGGATATTCAGCACCCCTTCTATCTATCTATCTATCTATCTATCTATCTATCTATCTATCTATCTATCAGGGGTAGCTTAGACGTGGTCTTGAGGGTCGAACTCACTACTCAAAAACTCAGTGGAGATCAAACTTATTACTCAGTCGTAAATGGACGAAATCAAGTACTCAGTAGGAATCAAGCCCAAGGACCCAGTGAGAAGCAACTCAAGGATTCAGTCAAGATCAAACTTGCTAATCAGTTGTTAATGCATACAAGCTTTATAACCATTGCAACGTTAAAGCCACCAAACACGTAGATATTTAATAAGTATAAATTATTTGTGGCACAAGGCAGAATAATTAATGTTTTAATTATATGACATATAAGCGTGCAACTCAAAAGCTTTCAGGTTTCGGTATCAAGTGCATCATCATCATGAAGTGAAATGTTGTTCAGTTACGGGGTCATATATATAATATAATGGAAATTTAAAAAAAAAAAAACATAGGTGCTACCCTATTAGGTAAAAGTGGCGGAGTGGGAAGCCTTTTGTTTATAAACCAATGAATATTAAGACAATTATGTGTAGTGGTGTGGGTAATTGTAAACATGGAGACAAAACAGGAAGTGTCAGTTGTATCAGTTTAAATTATGATGGAACAAAAATGCTGCCAATTATTGTAAATGCTACAAGTTCATAAATTAAAACAATATGCTTGTCTTTAACGGTGTTGTTAATATAAAAAATGAAGTTTATGGAAGGAAAAAGACGCAAAGCCATGATTTTAATTACTTAAGAAGGAAGAACTCAGTTTAAAAGTTAACTAGTAGTTGACAAGCAGTTAGTAAGCGTAAACGGCAATGTAATCGTTAAGGTTAGGTTAGAAGTACATATAATGAATAATAGGGGTGGGATTATATAGTACAATATAGTATATATTGAATGGTTTGAGAAAATTTTAAATTTATTTAAGAGTGTGAGTTATCTTGTATTAGTAGTAAGTAATTTCATTAGGTTGATTTACTAAATTAATTTTCGGGAATTTAATTATTTGATTTTTTTTTTGTAAGCAAAAAAAATAAAAACATTATCATGTAACGAATTACATGTTCTAGCTATTTTTAATATCTTCCATTTTACTGTGGGTGTTTTATTTGCATCCTTTAATTGCAAATAGTTTTTAGAATGTCAGTTACTATAGATTTTATTATTAAAGGAGAGCTTATTCTTATACAAACGCGACTTGAAAGTGTTTTTAGTGCTGTTTGATAGTAGTTGAATTTTCTGTGGTAGAAATAGTGGCTTGGTATACTATTGAGTATGTTAGACATCTATTTTGCAGAGAACATCCATTTGGGTTACGACAATGGCAATTATTAATATTATTGTCATTATTTATATTAGGATGGTGTTGACTGCTAATCTTGTTATGTTCTTTTGCATTTTTTATTATCATTTCTAGGTTATAAGTGTAGCCATAACTAAGTTTCGGTGTATTCTTATTGAAAATTTGGTTAAGTGGGTCATTAGTTGGAAAGTGCTTCTGAACAGTTGAGGAATTTATTGCCAAATTGTTACTAACCATTTAGTTAAATGGTGGTGTGTACCAAATTATTTTTCTATTTCTGTTATGTTTTTGTATTATTATCATTATTTTGCTTATTATATTTAATGTCAGTGAATTTATAGCCGCTGTTTTTAGGGCGGTTTTGTAATATAGATTGTGTTTAAAAAAGATGTCTTCATTTGAGAGGTTGTTGTTTATTCTAGGGTATATGTTTTATAATAGATTGGGGTGATTTGATTTATTGTGGAAGTAACTAGGGTTAGCATTATTTTTTACGTAGGATGAATACAGTGTTATTAACTAAATCAAAAGTAACATGTAGAACTTCAACTTTTTTTAGGTTTGGTTTATACTGTAACTTTAAGGTTGAGATTTTTCATCTATCTGTATATGAATTTATGGATTCTATTTACTTTAGATTGTGTTGAATTATTGACTATTATGAGACCATCGTCTCTATATAACCCAATGGATATTAGTATTTGAGTGGAAAGTCTATATATATATATATATATATATATATATATATATATATATAGTCATCCGCAGACAGATCTGTTTTGCTGTATCACAGCTCATCAGTACGGTTAGACATCTGATTGCTTTTTTACCCAGGTTTAGAACCCTACCGAATTGGGGTCAGTCGGGGATTCTACCTCTGAGCTATGTGGTAGAAGCAGGCAGGCTTTTAGCGTTTGATATTGTATTCATACGCCTGTAGTGAGAGTGTTCTAATTCATTACTGAATGAACGATATATATATATATATATATATATATATATATATATATATATATATAAACAGTACAGTATCATTTCCAGTTGTCTTGAATTTGGAGTTTGGAAATGGAACTTCCCAAATTCCCACACCGGAGAGATGTCATCTTTAGATCATCCATGTCTTTACCAATCGACTCACAGAAGATTTCATGAAAGACCATGTTCAATGTCAGCTTTATATAGGTCAGTCAGTTAAATGCTATACGTAATACACGTTTGGGCGATCATGTCTCGAAAGAGACATAACTGACTGGGCAGAAGATCATCCCGCAGTGGATTGCGATTACATTCTGCGGTAGACTGGTTGCCATCCAAGGCTATAGAACACAATATGTCCTGTTATTTAACCCATAACTGGAGGGAAGAAACGGATTAATACCTTTCCCAAGGGTATTTGCGCTTAAGTGAATGGAGGAAATTCAACTGCAATTTGAAGGTATTCTACTGATTTTCCTCGAAAGATTAATATCTGCTCAGATTGTATCCGAATGTAAACAAACTCAACCGATGACAACATTACAGAATTTAACGGAAATCCGCGAAACTGGCATTAGCCGACATATTTGAATTTATATTTGTCTAACATTATTATTTTTAATGGAAATTCTTATTTGTGTATATGTATATATAAAAAATAAACAGACTCAAACACGAGTATCCATTAAGAATAATAATGTTGAACAAATAAAAATTAAAATATGTTGGCTAATTTTCCCTCTCGGTTTTAATTTCCTATAATTCCCTTTCTGACCCCTTTATATCGTTGCCTCTTTCATCTGAGTGAACATATTTTTCAATATATTTACATTAGTTGGTTGGGTGTTTTTTTTGTTTTTTTTGTTTTCAGCGGCATATCAATCTCTATGCCAAAACCTATTTTGTACGCAATTTTCTTTTAGATAATAACAGTTTTAATGATACAATTTTTAATAATTAACCCATACATGTAGCTAAAGAGTTGGATTCATACCTTTCAGTTCTTGTTTTTTGTTTAGCGTATATCAACCTCTATTATTTATTCAATACCAAAAGGTAAATATTTTGTACTCAAATTTAATGAGGGTTTTAGTGATACATATTTTACTAATTAACCCATAGATCGGGAGATGCAAATTGATACTATTCATAAGTGTATATAATGAACCCAACTGGAATTACACGACCCGAACATCCATGCTTACAGCACTTGGTATTCTCAAGCGGTCACCCATCTAAGTACTAACCAGGCTCGACGTTACTTAACTTCGGTAATCGTTCGGGAACCACTGTTGTAACGTGAAGTAGCTGTAAGCTATATGTTCATTGTTTTATTCGTTTATTTTTTCTTCTAACAAATCTTTCCTCTCTCTCAGTGGTGCTTTTCTTCCGTTGAGCACTTTTGTTATCTAATCGTAACGTATTTTTCCCTTGTTTTTTCTTTCATTACTTTCTTCATTTTGCTCGTTTCTTTTTCTCTCACTATCATTCTATTTGATTCTTTTCTCTCTTTGTTTACTGCATACTTTCCTCTTCATAAACAATTTTATCTTTGTCTAAAATTAAATCTTTTTTCTCTTGTCACTTTCTTTCAACTTTTACTGTATTAATCTTTAGGATTCCCTCTGTTTTGCTATCTCTTTCTGCTTCATTTTAGCAAGTTTTTACTTTTTTTTTCTTTCCCATATCTCAATAGTCTTTCTTTATATTCAAGGCCTTAATGTCGACAAGGAATTAGCAAAGACCCAAATCTAGAAGACAATCAATCATATTTTAGAAAAGTTCACGTTTGCCAGTTTCCTAAGAGATTCCCAAATGAGAAAATGTTGGCTCCACACCATTCAACTAACGGAAAGAGAAAAAGAGACATAGCCATGACAAAGATGATTACAGAAAAGGCACTTCTGTTTATACCTAAAGCTTTGTGCGTTGAAATAGAACCAGTCACTTACGAAACAGCAAATTGAAACTCTTAATAAACACCATTCAAACCAGCATATACCACATTTTATTGTGCACAATAGGCTATAGACTTCAAACGGCTATATCTTTTAGGAATTTTCGAAATTTCTAAGTAATCTTTGCAGATCAGTCTTGCCGTTGCTTAACTTCGGTGATCGCAAAAAATCTGTTTTAGCGATATATATATATATATATATATATATATATATATATATATATATATATATATATATATATAAACACCGTTTAAACACCGGAAGGCAATGAACAGTGAAGCATGAAACAGCCTGTCGCCTCTGGGTGTTGACTTCAATGTCTGCTTTCATATTTACATATACTTTAGCCCTGATATTGAACATTTTAACTCATAATTTATAAATATAGCATACATCAAAACAATATTTATCATATATATATATATATATATATATGGTAATGTCAATTAATAAATTTACATATTAGGGTGGACCTATGTATAGTATCATTATTCAGGTGTTAATAAAACACCTTGTTGAAATATGCCCCTGATGATTGTATAATGCATGAAACTCCGAGTCGTGCCATAGATATCAGATAATATGCATATTTATTAATATATATATATATATATATATATATATAGAGAGAGAGAGAGAGAGATAAAATAATTGCTATATTGATGGAGGAAGAATGTTCAGTATTGAGAATGTTGCATTTGTGTATAATAAAAGTGTTAACATAAACATTAACCCTGCTTTATTCCTAGCAATTTCACGCCTCAGCTCGTCTGATGAGTGCTTAAGTTGTGATTCTGACAATTATCATGCAGTATTTATTTGTTTACCGATACCGTCTATCTATCTATCTATCTATCTATCTATCTATCTGCGTGTGGGTGTGAATCTTTTAAGTGTCCTGGTTTTACTTGACGTACTGAATATCTCTGAAAAGTTACCAGTTTAATATATGTTCGCTTTCATTAGAGCCAATGTAACACTCATAAACAATACGTTTATTTCAACTGAAATACGTTTTTAAATTAAAAATATAATTTCTTGAAAAGATAATCGATCGTTGTCTATACGATGTAGATCACGATTGCTTGCATCAACGTTAGCGTGATGGTTTGACGGATACTTGGCAGACTAACCCTAAGTATGTATGTGGAATTCTGTCTAACATGAATTATTCCAGATAGAAATGTAATCAAAGGCTTCCTTAGTTTCACTTAAAAGGGGGATCGATTTTGACTCAACAAATTCTTTTTATTTGTAGCTATTTTTGGGATTTTTACTATCAATTTCCACGCATACTTTTGTCATCTATTTACCTAAACTTAGCAGGTAAGTTATTTATAGTTTCTTTTTGTCTCTTTGGCGCCCAATATGTTCTGTGGTTGTCAAATTTTTGAAGCTCTCTTTTCTTATTATGCGCCTGAGATATTTAAACCGTTTTTTTATAATGTTAATTATAAGCGTTCATTTTGTTTATATTTTCATAAAAATAACTTCCTCATTCCTCATTGATCCACTCATGATATTCTCAACCTTCTTCTGGCGTACTATATCTCTCATTTTCCGAGACTAGGTAATGCAATCGATGATATATATATATATATATATATATATGTGTGTGTGTGTGTGTGTGTGTGTGTGTGTGTGTGTGTGTGTGTGTGTGTGTTGAAAGGAAAACTTAACAGATAATTAAGTAGTTATAAATCCAGGATTTTATTTCAGCAATGTGAAAAAATATTTGAAATTGCCTCTTTCAAACCATTGATGAATAAATACATGTTAATTTTACTCAGACTATTTTTAAAATCTTAATTATCTATTGGGTTTTCCTCTCAATATAGTTACTCTGGATACTTTTTATGTAATTGGTCTTTGATACAAATTATATAAAAAAAATCTTTTGGATTACCCTTTCTGTCTTCACGAGTTGCCATTATCTCTCTCTCTCTCTCACACACACACACACACACACACACACACACACACACACATATATATATATATATATATTATTAATAGCATTTCTTTAAAACATCGCAGACAAGGAAAATGTGATGATTTTTATTGAGATTTTCTAATATTCTTACATTTTTCTGTTTGGTGTGGTTAAGAGAGTATTAAAAAAATCAATAGTGTTTGTTTTCCCAAGCGCTTTCAGCTAATTCTTTGGCGATTTTCAAGGACTTTTGTTGTTGATTCTCTTTTATGCTTGTCTGCTTGGGATGTAGTACGTGGTGTCTTTAAAGCTGAAGTATTTATTTCAAGCCCTGCGAAAGGAAACGTGACTGGAATTCAGTTTGGAGTCGTTCTATTAAAAAAACTTTTAACATTATTTCCGCTTCTAAATAAGGTAAAACTTAACTGGGGACCAGATGTTTTATCTTGTGGCTTCGCTGACAACTTAATATTTTCGGTTATGGGATTTGTGAAGGATGATCATGTTATAAACCATATTTTTTCGTATGTGCTCTTGTTTATTGTGCGTGGCTAAAATGCCATTTTATGGCACATTGATCAGATATATGAAACATGAAGCGTTTACTCAACTAGGTAGTTGTATGATCGATATAGCAAATTGATTTCTGACAAAAGACAGTCTTGTACTGCATAGTTCAAGTGATCGTTAGTTCAGATTTAATAGGGACATTTTTATTAGTGAGGGCGAGGTTGGCGGTTTACCATTTCCTGTAATATATAATAAGTTTTACCTGTATTCCGAGATTTATGAATGGAATATACTGTTTAATGATTCGTCCCATAGAGAATTATGCTGCTTGTAATTATTGTGGTTATGGTTGCAATAAAATATGTTGATGTATTTTCTTTTTACTGATGTCATGTATTTTTGTAAGAATAATTATATTTGTTTATCGATTTGTAAATAATAAAAGGAACATTGAGGAAATTATTAACTAATGTTTGTTTTATGCGTTTGTGTACACCCAGAAATATCCACTGGGAAAAAGAATTTAGTTATGCTCTATTAAAGAAATTTTTTATCACTGCTATTTTATATCAATCAGGGCATTGGGTATCATAATTTAGAAGATATGTTTTCGTACTGAGTGGTGGGATTTTTATACGGGTAGGTGATAAATATTTTGGAACTGAGTTCTATATCGACGTTAAATAACGGGATCTTTTATATGAATTCGTATGTTGACTTTAATGATGAGTTTTATCCGAAAGTTGATTTTAGATTTATAATTGTGTCTTTATTTTTCTCAAAAGAAAAATGTTGTCAATACATTTTGTGCAGATTTGAATATTGTCTGTTGTTTTAAACATATAAAAGTTAAAGAAAGACGTACCGAAGTAGGTTCCCCTAATTATTCCGTTAGTTTATATATATGTATTTCTAACAAGATTTCTCGAGTATTTAGACAGTAGAAGGAAATAAATAAGTATACTGTTTAATAACTAAAAATAGAGCTTCTACTGAAGTATGAGTATCCATTAAAAAATAAAGTTTAAAGAGATAAATTATATATATATATATATATATATATACATATGTGTAAACTTATCGCTATACTCGTTTCGAAAAACTCTCCGAGTATATACGTGTAAGGAAAAAATGGTAATAAAAAAAGAAAGAGCTAGGCACTTGAAAATCAGTCAAAGTACGTAGCCCAAAGAAAAAAAAATCCGAGACGAGTAACCTAAAACAAAAAAACGCTCAATACACAAGTAGTGCAAACAAAGTAAGTAACTAACCTAAAGAGCCAACGAACCTACCAAGGTTAGGTGAAACCCTTGATATAGGTGAAACTCTTGATATATATATATATATATATATATATATTAGTTTTTGGTCATAATTAAATTAAACTAGTGCTCAGTTGTGTTTAAGAGTGTTCAATACATGAATATTGTAGGACTTTTGTACATTTTTTATTTGGAAATGTGTTATTTTTGCAAACTTTGTTTCAACCTTTTGGTATCTTCAGGCGATTTATATTAACAGATTTTCCGTTTTTCAATCGTACAAACTGGGATTTTTTTTACGAACGTGCGACTGCAATTTTTAAACAATCGCAAATTTTCAAAATTAGGGCGGAGTTACTTAAGGATCTTGAAACACTTTTATCCATGTTTATATGAACCTAATATGTGTTTATAGGTGTTATTATATCTTGATATTATTTCTGATTTTTCATTCAGTTATTCATTTGCTCTGGAAACAACATAATACCTAACTTTTCCTTCTTGAACAATCTGCAGACATTACCATCGTTGTATAGTTTGGCTTATATATATATATATATATATATATATATATATATATATATATATATATTGAAAACCTGGTAAAAACGTTTGTCAAGCTTTTAGACATCTTGATATCTGGCTTAAATTCTATTGCATAATATAAAAGTATTTGTATTTTTGGTGTTTAGTAATATGTATAAATGAAGAATTATTAGTTAAATAGAGAGAGAATGAATGAAGGAGAATGAAAGAAAAAGAAAAAGGGGAAGAAAGAGAGAGAGAGAGAAAGAGAAAAAGAGAGAGAGAGAATATGCAATTGGCCTGGGAGTTCAGCGCTGAAGATTGAATCTACAGGCCAAGTTCAAATTTCGGCCAAATTTGCTTCCATCAGTCCCTGGCAATATGCTCCAATGATGCATTAAACTTGATATCAAACATCCTCAATTCTGTGCAGATATCAAGCATTTTACGACAAAAACCTAACTTGCCAAAATATATTTTATAAGTAGACCACTGAAAAATAATTTACTTATTCTCTAAAATTACATAACCATTATTTTGTTTAATAATAAATGACCCTTACAATACTCATTTGTTTGTCCTAACTTCAATATAGCTTTGTTTACCATAGTTACTTAATTAAATTTTAATCTTACCAATAGGGCCATATAAGAAACTTCTAAGATATTAAAAATAACTTTTTGAAAACACCTAAAATCTGCTTTGTTGTTCAAAATTACTCTGTATACATTTGTATACCATATGTTCTTAATAAATATCTTCCCCAGACTGATAAAGATTGTCATTTTATCATGACATGAGTTGACAACTCACCTCCCTATGACCTAAATGTTCACTTTCATGGTTCAACCTATTTTTCACTTTTCATTGAGTAATCTCGACACACCCATAAACATATTGTTGATCTTCCCCAACTCCTCCGTCTTAACTTTCTAAATAACTATGAATTCATTTTCTATTTTTCAAAATAAATCATTTTCCCCATTCGTTTTAAAAATCACCCAAACAACAACTAAGTTCTGAAACATTAATATCTTTTGTGCAGTGATAAAAATGTTTATATATATATATATATATATATATATATATATATATATATATATATATAAGGCCTCTCCACTAATTTGCTGAAAAACAGCATAGCATAATGAAAATGTCTGTTATTATCAAGAAGAAAAACCAAAGTATTTTTATTATTTTATTAATTTTTAAAAATTTTACATTAGAAGTTTTGGCTTACTATTTTCTTTTATTTTCCTGATGGCGATCGATTAGTGTTGTTCGCGTTTTTTCGGTGAAAAACACATTGATTTTGAATTTCTTACGAAAGTTAAATAATTGTCAGATTTTAATGAATCTTTTAGGACATTCGGAAGTGAATAAATATTCTTTTAAGATTTTTCTTTTGAGACAATCTTGGCATTTCTTTTCATATGCTGCTCCCATTTACTTAAATTCATGTAATTTCAAGAAATTAAATATTAATTTGAAAACTTTTAATTTTCTTTTGCATGTAATAATAGCATCATCCACATACAAAAGAATATTATAAATAACATATGCATTACTAATAAAAAAAATATTACATTTAATAATCACTTATGAACACTGTAACAATTTGCTTACCGTGTTCGGAACGTAACACACATATAACGTTATATACATAAAATTTACACATATTTTTTATAAGTGAAAAAAATATTATTCTTAATAATAACTAAATGTATAGCCGAAAACGCTGGAAAGTACAAAACTTTGGACAATTCTTATATAATTTGAATTCTGAAAAGAAAAAAGTCATAAGAACACATGAAAAATTATATAAAAAACTTAATGATAATACATTGGCTGTCATTTTTATCTTGAAGTATGTTTAAAAAAACAAAATTCACAAACATACCAGTTTGACCATTTCAATAACATCACCTTGTGTGCTGTCAAACCTTATAACACTGGAATAAATAAATAAAAACAGTTGCGTAAAGGTACACAGGACAGTCCTTGAAAACAATGTAGCAGATTTCGAAAGTATTCGTGAAAATAATAAATTATATAAAAATAAATATAAACTTTGCCAAATTTACGGAGAACATACATCTCTTAGTTCGGAAATTTTAAGAAGTCAATAAAAACATTGATAGATATAATTTGTTGATATTATTTAATCAGAAGATTTTCAAAGAATTATTGTTGCCGCAATACACTGCATATATTGGAGAGAATGGCAATTCGTGAAGAGGATAATCCAATAGATTCTATGTAATTAATATAAAATATCAATTAGATAAAAATAGGAAGCTCAGTGGATATCATCCAGAGGAATATAAAATATCGAGAGGAAATATGTATGTGTGTGTGTGTGTGTGTGTGTGTGATTATACTGATTTGCATTTTGATTAAACATGCAAATATGTACAGAGGTATACGACTTATTGTACTAAAAGATATACATAAATAAACTACATGTAATCCTTTTTAATTTTTATGAAATTATTTTTCGTCGTCTCAAAAATTGTATTATTACCCATGAACCCATTTAAAAGAATAGCTAAGCCCAAAGTATTGCAAGGAAAGACGGTAACTCAGCGGTTTCTTTAAACCAGTGATGGATCTTGAGGATGATGGCACAAGTATATCAGTAATGTTAAGCAAGAAACAATTTAACGAAAGAAAATAAATACTTTTTCTAAAGCGTAATTTTCTTCTCAAGTAGAGGGTCATTTTTCATATCTAAATACATCCTCAATTGAATTTGTCATTATTCAAAGTCATAAATAATGTCTTTATTAATTACTTTATTTTCCCTTCTTGAAAAGTTCTACTGACGAATTTTCATCCATTCTACTCTAACATATCAAACAAAAATGAATTGGGAATTGCCTGCTTTCTCTCTTTCACCGTAGTATATCAATCACATGTC
Organism: Ascarosepion bandense; assembly: GCA_037127315.1. Classification (NCBI taxonomy): domain Eukaryota; kingdom Metazoa; phylum Mollusca; class Cephalopoda; order Sepiida; family Sepiidae; genus Ascarosepion; species Ascarosepion bandense. Next base: position 2,540,747 of record JBBBDQ010001454.1, on the reverse strand, counting down.
TAGCACTCTAGAACTGACAATCAAAACGAGGTAGTAAAATCATTAGATTAATGCCTTTCTTCAGGGTATGATAGTGAAGGTTATATCTGGAGTAGGTAATAAATTTTGGAATCGGGTCTCTGATTCCGTTTCCAGAATTGTTATAAATTGTGTCCAATCAACGATAGCGCCTCGCACATTTATTTGATTTCACAGATGAAGTGTGTAAACTCAAGGAATACTCTTGGAAAAATAGGATAGAGTTATACAAAGTGTCTTAGTTCGAAAATACTGTGAACAATTCAACGAGAAACAAATGACACAGATGTCTTCGTTCGTTATACGTATTAATTAATGGCTTTGCAAAAGACTCATTAAACACATTTTTAAAAAAGTTCACTCAAATGATAACGTGATGAGAGAAAATTCTAGCAACAGAAAACAAGTTTAAGGACGAATTATGGTTGTATTTTAGCTTCTTTGTTTTTATTCGTTTTCCACGGCTTACCAACCCTTGGTCGGTGATGTAAAGACAGAAAATATTATTACATTGTAAGAATTTTATAGTAATGATTTACTGATACATATCTTAGTAACTAAGCCATACCTGGAGGGAAATGAGGTAGAATTAAAACTTACCCAATGTAGGTACTTCGACATGGTGTAATTCTTAGCAAGCTTGTCTCACTAGAGCAATTGCAATTGAATAGTGAGTTCGTACTTCACTTAGTGCTTCACAGTTTTGACCTTGTGCCACATATAATCTATACTTAGAAAATCATTTCAGCAGTGAGTTTGACCCTCACTGAGTGATCCACATATTTGTTCTTGCACTACATCTAAACTATGATTAGAAAATCATTTAATTAGAAAATCTGATCCACACAGGATGCTCCACACTTTTAGCCTTGTGTCACATCTAAGCTATGTTTAGAAAACCACTTATGTAGTGAGTTTGATCCCCACTGGGTGCTCCAAACGTTCGCTCTTTTGGCATTTTTAATTTATACATATAAAATAATTTTGGCGCTTCGATATGGTATAATAGTTAGTAAACTTGTCTTACGACTGAGTAGTGAATTTGATACTCACTAGGTGCTGCATACTTTCGGTTAATGCTATTTTAGCGTAAGTGACTTTAACAAACCTAATTCTTTCCGATTAACAATTCCAAATCTTATTTATCTGCACATCCTCGTTTACAGCGCTTGGTATTCTCACGCGGTCACTAATATAATTACTAGTCAGGCTCGACGTTGCTTAACTTTGGTGATTGTACAAGAACAACTATTTCAACGGGATGTGGCCGTAAGCCATTTAAAAAAAGAAACAACTGCTATACGGGTTAAATATCGCACCACTGAAACGTGTGGGTTGTCAGAAAACTGATTTGAACAAATAGATGCAGCCACGCTTGTATCTTCTTATACGCATACGTTAAGGAAGGGAAAGAATTAGAGAGTTAAGCTTTTAAAAATTTCAGTCTGGAATCACAAAGAATGAAACGAAATGATGACATAATCCAAACTAATTCAATTGAAAATTATATCACAAGAGTTTTATTGCACAGAGAAAATATTTTGTGAAAAAATGGATAAATTTTTCATATCAAAAGGAACAGTTTGTCCAGTGAAACGTTGATAATTTTTCTGAAGAAAGTGATCACGGCAATCCATCATTATTTTCTTTTATTGTCCATGAATTGTCATTCGTTTTAGGGAGAAATGGTGCAATGGTTTCCAGTTGCCGTCTCCACGATTTGGAATACGGTGTTTTATTTCTTTTTGCTTCTATTTAAGTTAAAGCTGGGAAAGGAAGAAATATATCCATGTCTTCCAAAAAATAAAAAAACAAGTGAAAGCTATAGACTAGTCCCGAATTTTAACACTGATAGCCAAATCCATTTTCCTCGCCTATATCAGTTACTGTACCTACTAATGCATGAAAATCTATCGCTATCCTTTGTAAAGCTCATTCCCTATGAAAACCAAATGAATATCATTAGTTCTCTTTCACTGAGCACATTTAAAACTAAAGGAATATTCAAAATTCGGGACTTATTAACCAATAGGTTTCTCTTATTTAATTAGAAATTGAAATGTTAGCTTTAAATTTCGACATCACTAAATCTTTTTGCTCTTTGCCAGATGAAAGACAAAACTAAGAGAGTTACATAAAACCTGTGATTTCTGCTTTCTTTGTAGCAAGGGCAGAAAAATATGCTTAAATTTGTTGAGCAGACCATTTAACTTTTTTTGTCAGAGTAACCCAAATATTATCAAGACAGGGAAACTGAAGCTCAACTTCAACTCAACGAAATCTGTCTGATTGACCAATAAACAAATTCAGTTGCTAGTCCATCTTGTACCTGACCAAACTGTTAAAAACACATTAAAGGTTCCTTTTTGCACCTAACGGAGTTAATTAGGACTCTATGTAAATTCTATCTTTTGATTCTTGTTTGAGAATAAAGAATTTATTTATTTACAAGTAAGAGGAAATAAACATTCTCAAAACTTTTCATTAAATTAATAGAATCCTCGTATTATTTACCCGTCTCTCAACTGAGACAAAATACGACACAATGTCGGCTTTAACGTGGGGAACCCGAGCGCGTACACATGGGTCCGGTAAAAAATAAATTGCCCAGCCATTGTCGGTTGCGCTTCCATCAATATGACTATTGATTTCCCCATATCTAGTGCAATGGGGGGCTGTTCTTCATAAACGGGCACCTCACAGTATGTTATTTTCACCAGCTGTGTCTTTGCGAACAAAGCCACAAATGAGTCGTACTCTGATCGAAGACTAAGATACAACTGAGAGATGATAATCACCCTACGACATAGACAGCAAAGTCATAATAAAATCCTAACTGTTAATCAAAGTATAATGGAGTTAAAAACCTGTCCGTTTGATTAGTAGGTCTATTCAGTGAAACTTCCACTTTTAGTAGTGGTGAGAAAAGTTCAACTGACAGATATTGAACACGAGGAAATCTCTAATTTAAGCATACAACATCAGAATATTGAATGAAAATTGATCAGTATTTTTTTAGTTTTTTTCCGATTTTTAATACACACACACACACACACACACACACACACACACACACACACACACACACACATATATATATATATATATAGTCATCTGCAGACAGATCTATTTCGCTGTATCACAGCTCATCAGTACGATTAGACATCCGATTGTTTCTTGTCAGTAGTGAAACCTGACCGAATTGACATCACTCGGCGATTCTACCTCTGAACTATGAGCGCTCGGTAGAGGGAGGCGGACTTTAGCTTGTTATTTACAATATAAATACACGCCAGTAGCCGAGAGTGTTTAGATTCATTACTGAATGAACGACGCGTTCACAAAACACACACACACACACACACACACACACACACACACATATAAATATATATATATATATATATATATATATATATATATATATATATATTATTGAAGGTGTATCTTGTATTTGCCTTTAGTGCCAAATACTTTAAACAATTAAAATACTTTTTGGAACAGCCTAATGTGCTAATGCTTTTGTGAATAGAGTAGTCAAAAATTAATTGATATCTATCCTTCTTTTCCTGATAAATCATTATTATTAACTTGAGTGTCACTCGTGCCTTGTATTGAGTGAATTTTGGTATATACGTACTTTTTTCGGTAGTATTACAAATACTTCACTTCCTTATTAGTAGAATGTATCACACTTCCTAGGTATGTAAAAGATTCGACAAATTCTTTTGATTCCCCTCCGTTTGTATTGAGTCACATTATCTGAATCTTATGGCTTCAGTTTTAGAATCATTGATATAGAGGTTAATTCTGTTGGAAAATTTTTCTAGATGATGCAGAACTGTCATTGGTAATGGTGTGTGAAATGATATCTAGGTCATCTGAATGGTCAACAGCTCTGAACATTTTTGCAGGATATCAATTTGAGAGTCTTGCTCATAAAATATAGCCTAGATGTTTATCGAGGGAAGTTCTTAATAAGGTAGTCAAGGGTAATTACAAAAAGAAAATGCGTAAGAGTGTTACTCTGAAGGATCCCTGCTTTGAGGTTGAAGAAGCTAGTGTCTTCATTTGGGGGTCTAACCAAAGATTTGCTGTATTTGTATAGCATCATTATGACAGCTAATGTCTTAAGGGGGGATGCCACAAAGCCTGTGGAGACTTGAATAAAATAGAGGTAATCTGGAGGTTTGATTTACCAGACAACCTCAAGCGGAGATTTCTTTGAGCCACTGTGAAAAATGTTAACTGAAACTCTTTTTGTCTAAGCTTGATGGAACCTACACTCGGAGCCGAGAACTATAATTAACATTTCTTGGAGACAACATCAAACTAAATTACAGCTCTATGAACTCAGACCTGATATTTGTACAATTTTACGCAAACACAGAATGCGTTTCAGGACATTTATGTCGGGAAAAACAAGAGCTTGCGAGTGATCTACTGTTTTTGGCACCTAGCCATGGAGTAAGACGGGTTGGTAGCAGACACAGAATGCCACCTTAAATACCTTCCGACCTTCAAAGAGAACCCTGATGGCTGTCGTGATAGTTCGACCGAATAAAAATAAAATTACGAATATATTAATCCATGTGTTGTTCCTTGGTATTTGTGTCTAGCTCACCTATAGCCCTGATTGTCCATGTTCTTTAGTTGAAGATAAGTGCACTTTGATTGTTGAATATCGACTAATCTTGAAAAACAAGCACATCTCCAATACTTTCGAATTTTTTATTTCTTTCTATCTATCTATCTATCTATCTATCTATCTATCTATCTATCTATCTATCTATCTATCTATTTTTCTTTATATTCCTATCGATACAACTTAATGTAGATCATTCCACTTGAATCAAAGTGACTCCCTCCAGTTACCCATTTCCCTTTCTATTTTCACATCACGCCACGTAGCATACGTTCTTCAATATGGATATCTCCAAGCGAAGACCTACAATGTGAATAAATGATTCGTAGGCCTTGATTTATCAAGTTTCTACTCATCATCCTTTACCCCACTCATTCATTCTTATTCTACAGCACGCTTTCTGAGGTCAGCTGATAATTTATGAGCTTTCCATCTCAGCCTGTATTTCGTCTACTTAAGAGCTGATACATGCCCAGCAGCTATTACTAGCCCCAAGGAAATATTACACTGCTTGCTGTCGTGAAATGTGAGAAGTGCCTTTAGTGCGTCTGCAAGCATTTGTACCTGCTAATTCACATATCAATACTGGTGTGTGAATGTCAGCATTTGACGACTTCTGTGAATTTGTAAATCAGAAGACTTCTTTTTTATTTTGAGCTTTATGGCGAATCAAAATTTAAATAATACTTATGTGTTGGTAAACATTTTTTTTAAATTATGTTTTATTCTGACAAAAATTACTTCTTATTTCTACCAATAATATTATCGTGTTTCATTTTTTAGAAAATTCATTTTTCCCAGCCTCAACATTTATTCTGTTTCTATACATTCTTCTTTTATGTGCCGTAGGCGATCATGGACTTCCACCTCTTTCAATACCTGACGGCTCTTTCTCCTGTTGCTCCACCCAAATCCCGCTCTGCCATCCACTTACTCAGGCCCGTCCGTCAAGTATGTTACCCGCTACAACTAATCATTACCTGTCACCCTCCACTAATTAAATAAAACAAACAAGTCTGTTTAAGTAATAAAAGGTAGTTTTGGGGAATAGGTAAAATATTTATACCTGCAATTTCGACTGTTGTAGCCTAGAAATTAAAAGGACCATTGTACTTATCTTTATTGCCATATTCACGACGTTTGTTGTACGCTCCGACTTTCTTCAGATGATATGAATTTTGAACTGAAATCTTTATTTCGATTACTGGGATATATCATTATCATTCTAAGTCCGATGCCATTTTTGGTAGCCATGTAGATATCATCCTTTGCTTAACTAAGTCCACCACTGCTGTAGCCTGGTATTGAACTCACAACTCTTTGGGTCAAATAATTGGAATTAACCAACGTCTATATTCACTGGAAATAACCTAAGTCTATATCCACTGGGCCATGAGTCCTCAAGCACGCATAGCCCAGTGGATATAGACGTTGATTAGTTCTATTGATTTAACCCAAAGAGGTGTAAATTCAATACCAGGCTACAGCAGTGTTGTACAAATAAATCAGAGACACAAAATGTAAATAACTACATGGTTGCCAGAAGTGGTATCGTACATGAAATGAGAATGATATACCCCAATTATTGAAAAAAAGGGTTCAGTTCGAAATTCCTAGCACCTAAAGAAGGCTAGAACGTGCAACTGACGAAACGTTGTAAACATGGAACAATAAAAATGGGGACAATAGTCCGAACAATGCAAATAATGTAAATACTACCTCATCTCAGAAGTATGGACGAAATTAAAGGGATTTCTTTATTCTTCAAACGAAAAGACGATCGTAGAAGAGTCGTTTGAAGAACTGTCGATATTGTTAGGCTGTCCTGAAAGTTCATGCCAATTTTAAGGGAAATAAAACACAAAAGAAAATTACGCCATTAAATATTTATTTAACTAAATATGAACCACTTATTTTTGCACAACATTTTTCAATTTTCCCTTCAACTTAAAGACTCTGTTTTCCTTGAATTTTGGTGGTTTTTCGACAAAGAACTTATTAAGGTGGTTGTTTTATAACACCCAAATAATTAAAATTTTTACCATTGAGATTATTTTGCAAGGACCTGAATAAATAAAAATCCGAATAAGCAATGTCTATTAAATATGGCGAGTAGAGTAACACATCTTAGCGGAGCTGCAACAATTTTCTCCAGGTCGCTAAAAAAACAAAAATAAAACATGTAAAGATGGGAAACAACTGTTCGTCAACTTTGGCCATTTTCCTTGAATTTCTGCTTTTAATTTGTGTTATGGGATCTCCCGTTTGTATATGATAATGGGCTCGACTGAGTATACATACACTCTTACCATAAAGAGAATAGCAGTTGCTGCCAGAGAGAGAGAGAGAGAGAGAGAGAGAGAGAGAGAGAGAGAGAGAGAGAGAGTATTCGTAGAGATCCGCTACATTTATCGGGTGAGTACAGGAACTGATACTATTAGCTCTGAGCTCCACTCAGCTAGGACAATATACACGGATATACTATTTCTAACGACTTCACTTCAAGACTTATCATATATTTATTTCCTATTAATAGTATTCCTGGATTTACTAACCTGCTTTCAAATTTGGAAATTACATAAATATATTCTATTTTCTATCTACATATCTATTTTGTTGTTGATTATTTTGTGCGGTTTCTCACTCGGAATCCACAACAAATTGGCGACGAAGATTCGTACACGTACATCGCCACAGCAAATTGACGATGAAGATTGGTACACAAGTCACCACAACAATTTGTCCAGTTGCAAGCAGTACTTTTTAGAATCAGTTCATTAGTTACTTGTTAGAAGCCCATAATACAAGATTCCTTTCCAATCCTATCAGATCCGCAGTATGATTTCTTTGGATAAAAATCTGCTTTTGGGGTGGTTAAAGTTGGCTCATTTCGCTTACCCTGTGATTATTTTCGCTGAACGTTGTTGTAAATGATGTATTTCTCATAACCAGTTACAATATGCTTAAAAAGGTGCATATCTATTGTGTTTATACATCAAATCACAGACGATCGAAAAGAGTCTTTTCATTCAGATCATGTGGTATACAAACATCGTAGTAATTTAAGTACTTAATTTCACTAAATGCTTATGGTTAGTGGATTTTGATAAATTTAGTGTTTCTTCCGATCCCTGCGTTGTGTAATGCCGGTTATTCTCTACCAATGTGGTTGTCATCTTTAGTGGGGGTTTTCTTTATCAATAAGGTTACAATCACTCACTGTGTAAACATAGTGAACCACTTCCGTAAAATTCTGTCAACGAGAGCGCCTTCACCGTTCACACATCTTTTAGTTGCTTGCGACTTATTTGTGCCTTTATGATAATAAAAATAGGCATCAAATGTTTAATGGATGCAAAATTGACACATAATTTTAAACCTTTCTCAGGAAATAGGTTGAGTGTGCGCTCATCAGAAATGTAAGTATATTATATCTGTCGATAAATTTGACGAATTCTAGTGATGGAACACGGACAACTTAAAATCGGTTTGAACTTTTCCGACAACCCAATAGACTAACAATGAGATGTTGATAAATCCCTGAATCCAAAATATTCTTGTTATGAGTCATTTTTTTTAATTTGACGTGACTGGCCATTCCTAATCCAAAATAGAATATAGTACTTAATCTAATCTATATGAAATATGGATAATCTAACCAAATTCACACTGTCACACAAACAAATAAACAAAATAGCTTTTGTATTAGGTCTGCCAGCCTAACTAATAAACCTACCACCAGACGCTAATCCCACCCCCACTAAACAAAAATTAATAAGCTAGGAAATTTGTTAGGAAAATCTAGTTGTTATTATCCAAAGTGATATTCAACGTAACTAGAATTTGGATAACCTGAATAGCAAAAATAACTTTGCTTTCCTACAATCTGTTAAAGTGTCCATACTTATCGTTACTACGCAAATTTACATTCTTGTAGCTTGTTTTCTTTGAGTTATATATAATAATACAAAAAGTTAATTTTGAATGAAACTTATATGCTTCAAGATGCATGAACTTGCTTTATTGGATTGCTTAAGAGTATTTGCATACTTGTAAAATCTTGACGCCGTGGCCTACAGAAACAATATATTCCTCATACCTGTTTTCTTTGTAAAAACTTTCTCAATACTCATATTTATCGTTACAAGCAAATTCAATAAAACCAGAAAAACAAGAAGCAAGTCAAAGAATTACATTTCGAAGTTGCATTAAATCGAATTTGAATCTATTAACATGTAAAACGGATATTTATATCACTTGAATTTATTGGATTCTTTCTAACAAGCAAACACTTTTCTTTTTCTTGAGAAGCAACAATTTTCAAGAGTGATATCCCAGTGAAATGTGTTCTGTCGTTAAAACATCCGATATTTAGCTTGTAGAAAAGAGAATTAACCGCAAAATTTCATTAACTTACATACACTAACGCAAAATAAAATTGTAACACTCTGAAGGTCTATATACATTGTGACCTGGTGCATGCAATCAGTTGTAAATATTCATATAAAAATTATCAAAGTCTTCGGCCATCTTGTAACGTCGTAAGACTTACACCATCGCAATGTCTGTGTGTGTACTGCTTTAGACGTTGACACATGCTTCCAAAAGATTCAGTGAGAAGAAAGAAGCTTGTTGTAAGCTGATGTTTTCCCACCTAGATGTACCCTTATTGTCTAATCAGATTCATTTGAATTGGATCGGATTATGATCCTTCAAGAGGCTGGATTGTCATGTCAAAGAATTGCTGCGCATTTTCTACATGATTTTTTGATGTCGCTTCGAAGTTGATAACGGTTGGTAAATCACCATTCCTACACGCTTAAACCAGGAAAATTTAGGTTATCGGTGTTTCAACTTTCTGAACAAACGCTTTGACTTAAGACGTTGACTTTCTGAACAAACGCGTAGACATAAAACGGCCTCTTCGCATCACATATGACTTGTATCGAAGTTTCTCATGTACAATTCTCCTCATTGCGCGCTTTGAAAACTTGGGTCATTTAGCAATGGAGTTAATTGGCTTTCTGGAGTTCTTATCCAGAATTTCATACAAATTTATGTGTTTTGATTGTGTTAAACCACTTAGTAGAGGATTTACATATGGCGACTATTCTAGAATCCCTGTCAGGGGCTTCTATCTCTTTTCGAAATTTGACAACCAGTCAGCAAGCAAATTTCAGGAAGCGAGTAATCACCATGCTCTATTTTTAAAAGCAACAGTGGCATCGTGCCTTTTTATTTACTGAGTTAGCTTGATACTATTCATCACTTATGTGAAAAGAAATAATAATCAGAACAAGTTAAAAAAAACAGTTAAAGCTATTAATAGAAATATATTAATAGAACCGAGCAACTCCGACAGTACAACAGTGACCAAATGAGTAAATGAAAAAAAAACATCCTACGTGACGCGTTTCATTCTACGAAATATCTTCTTCACACTAATGAATGGTTTTATCAATAAAATATTATACATATATATTAAAATATAAAATATTATACATATATATTAAAATATAAAATATTATACATATATATTAAAATATAAAATATTATACATATATATTAAAATATAAAATATTATACATATATATTATACTGAATAAGTAAAGAGCAAGTAGAAAAAAGTATCTTTTATCAAACATGATTCACTTTAACAAACTTCTTTAAAGACTAATGATTTAAAAACTTTTTAAAATTTCAAGAGACACTATGTTGATTGAGATATGGTTTCATTGGTTAGATACGTGTCACGTGTGCTAAAGCAATAGAGAAATATTTAACGTTGAAGAAGAATCTTGTGTCAGTTGAACTGTACGTCCCACGAGTAATAAAAAAATTAGACATTCATTATGAATGTAAGTATATGTAAGCGAAAATAATGCGTGTCAAGTGCATTGAATCTATAGTCGAATTAAGCGCGTTAATATATATATATATATATATATATATATATATATATGTGTGTGTGTGTGTGTGTGTGTGTGTTAATAAATAATAATAATAATATTAATAATAATTCTATTATTATTTTTTGTTATTTTATTATTTAATATTATTTGTATTGCGAAATTGCAATATTGTAATGATTTAGTACTGTGATTTATATGTATACTTCTTATTTGTATATTATTATTTAATTATGTTATTACTAGCAGTATAGCCCAGCATTGCTCGGGTGTAATGAAAGCTTTAAAACTAAACCATGGTCCTGGATCTCAGACTCTTTGGATGTTAGCACGAAAGACTAAAAAGCAATAGTTGTTTCCAGTTAAAGCGAAACCGTAGACCGAAAGAAAAATGAATGGATGTAAGTGAAATTTTGATTTCCTGGTATCGATACAAAATTTTCTGCACTATTGTATAATCTGAAACCTTGAAACTTTTGAATATCGTTTCTTATGTCTTTGTCTATGAGTGTATCAAATTTGATTAAAATCGTACCACTTCTTCTATAACCTGATTTTTTCGATTATCGATTTTCGATATTTATCGGGGGTACCTCGACACAAAACCTAGCTAAGAACACTTGCAGACGCTTATAGTACAACTGTGTAAGTTTTCAAGAAAATCAGTTCAGCCGTTTCGGAGTCTATAGGTAACGGACACAGACACACAGACACAGACACACACAGACAAATTCATATTTATAAATAAGTTTAGATAATAATTTTAATAAATAGATATTGCATTAATATATTGAAAGATTCTAACAGTTAATATATTATTTTTAGAATTTATTTATAAAAATTTCGTGTATTACTTTTATACATTATTTTCGCTAGAATTTTAAAGGGAAATTTCGTTTTACGATTCCAGACTCATAAACGTACATATTCATACATGTTTTTCTCATTTAATTTAAAAAAAAAGAAAATCATTCCATCATTTGACATGAGTATACAATACTTGCTACATATTTTGAACGGAAAGGTATTCTGTCGCTGTCATTCACACATACTAACGTTTCCGACATATTCACACATTTAATTCCTCTATAGTTTTAATATGGTTGACACTCATTATTTTTGCTTATTATCGGCGGACATAATTTTCACAACATAATATACGTAAATTACAGTGTTGTTAGGCTCAGAAAAAAATGTGTTAGGATTCTTCGATAATAAATTTGTAAAGAAAAGCAAAAAGAAAAGCGTAAATTTTAACTGTACGAAGACGGTGGGGAGGTAGCACCTGTTAGGGCACTCGCTGTAGTCAAATTATGAACTCTAAACAAAAACAAATCACTGCGAAAGTAAAAATGTAATTTTATATTACAAATAGTAGCAATACATTTTTATATTTACATTATATTTACAAAAATTTAACAATACCTATTTATAGTAAAAATTACCAACAATACATTTCTAAATCAAAACGACCAGAACAATATAGTAGAATTATCAACAACATATTTTAGCAAAATGACCAACAACACATTTTACCAGTAGCTGAAACAATAAAATTGTGTTCAAAATGTTTAGATTTCGACATCAAATAACCGACAGTGGTTGATGTACCTCTAAACAAAACTAATAAAGACGGAAATCATGGTTCACAATAAAAGAGATTTTAAATGAGTAAGCTGTGAGTTGAAAATATGGAAACCAAGGAGGTACAGATATTTAACTATTTGATTAATGTAATGTTATTGGAAAAGGCAGTACAAATGCAGAAGGACCTGTTTCATAGACTACGCAAAGACATTCGACAAATTACGCCACAAAGACTTGATAGAGATGCCGTTCAACTTTGACATATTCGCGAAAGACATTGGGGCAATCAAGAACTTGTACTGGCAGCAAACCGCCTGCATATTGATAGCTAAAGTTTCTAAGACATAAAATGAGGAAGAAAGTCTTGGAGAATCTGATACTTACGGGACGGATAGAGGGAAAGAGAAACAGGAGGAAGCAACGCGTGATAGAACTTAAGCAAAGGGGTGGCAGAACAGGGTTTTGGAGGGGTAACAAGAGAAAGTGGTTTAACTGCTGCAAGGGATAGAGAGACCATAGGAACCAATATCGTCAATGTCCTAAAGAGACAAGGCATATAGAAGATGTAACTAATAACGAAAATTATGGAAAAGAAAACCCCTAACCAAATGTGTCTTCCACAAACTAAGCAAAGTATTAAGAGATAGAAAACTGCCCTTAAAAATATAGAAAGTAATGCTGAACTCATGTCGTATCTAACCTCCTATACAGCAATGAATGTTGGATAATCTCAAAGACGAAAAATAACTTTTAGAAGACAGGGGCATAGTTCTACCGACGAGTTCTGAGAATATTATGACCAAAGCATGTGAGCAATTAAAACGTTTTAAGGAAAAGGGAATTACAAACAAACTAATGCATACGATCCGAAAAAAAACAACTGAAATTTCTGTAGTGCAAAATGAGAACAACTGGCCTGGAAAATTTAACACAGTCAAAATATATTGAGCGCAAGAGAAATCGAACACAAGTAAAGAATATGAGTGACTGGAATACAAAACAAATAGGAATAGGAATAGGAATAGGAATATGAGTGACTGGAATACAAAACAAATAGGAATAGGAATAGGAATAGGAATATGAGTGACTGGAATACAAAACAAATAGGAATAGGAATAGGAATATGAGTGACTGGAATACAAAACAAATAGGAATAGGAATAGGAATAGGAATATGAGTGACTGGAATACAAAACAAATAGGAATAGGAATAGGAATAGGAATATGAGTGACTGGAATACAAAACAAATAGGAATAGGAATAGGAATAGGAATATGAGTGACTGGAATACAAAACAAATAGGAATAGGAATAGGAATATGAATATGAGTGACTGGAATACAAAACAAATAGGAATATGAATAGGAATAGGAATATGAGTGACTGGAATACAAAACAAATAGGAATAGGAATAGGAATAGGAATATGAGTGACTGGAATACAAAACAAATAGGAATAGGAGAGTAAAAAAAAAAAGAAGTTTGGCGCATAAAAGAAGATAGTAATATTGTGAAATGACAAACGAAGCTAATCTTTGTTTCAAATATTCTCCTCCACTTTCTTCAGACATTAAGCAAAACGTGCCAGTGTGCGATTAATATTTGACTACTTTCTAGATCAGTTAGTTAATTGCCATACGTGATGCACGCTTGAGTGATCATGTCTTTTTCGATCCATGACTTACTAGGCAGAAAATTTTCTCGCAATATGTTGCCATTTCTTTCTGCGGTAGACTGGTTGTAAACCAAAACTATAGAAACTAGTCTATCCTGGTATTCAACCTATACATTGAGAGAGAAGAGATTGATTAATACCTTTCCCAAGAGTATTTGTGCGTAAATGAATGAAACGATTTCGACTGGAATTCGAGTTCGGCTCGAATGTTTGAATATTTTTCATATGATTATACCACTAAAATGGAAGATTTTTTTAAAATCATATCACCCCGAGCAAGGCGGTAACGCCACTTATGTGCTGGGGGCTACGTAAGAGTGAAAAGATTGGAAAGCCGGAAACCACATCCTAAACAGGAAACAAGGGATGAGCCTCTTCACCAGTTCAATAGACGTGAGTGGAGTGTGAACCGGGCGATAATTTAGTCTTTCAATAAAGGATATTACATTGCTCGTTACAAATTTTAAAAAAAATCATTAATTTATATTTTAATGTCAATATCCAGAAAGGTATTTTTGCGTAAGTGAATGAAATGATTTCGTGCCGGATTTGGACTAATTTCATATCTTAATATCACAATTTCATATCTTAATATGCTAATAGGATCTGTGCCTGCCCGCCACACGATTTAACCAGTAATAAAAGATGCATCATGTCCTTTAATAATAAGATATAGAGTGCTTATTTCAGTAATAATTTAATTTAAATATTTTAGGGTATACGTTTTGTGTCTATGAGTCAAGAGAGATTACTTGTACTATATAATAAAAGCATGTAGAGAAAGTAAATTAACTGTAGCAAATTCATGTGTGAACTGATACGGCAAATATAATATTCATGATTTAAATATTACTAGCATCATAGCCCGGCGTTGCCCGTGACAATACTAACACAAACAACAAATCTCGTGATGCAATAATGTTTATAATATTAAGTGGATAAATTCCATTAAAACTCAGTTATACGAAAATATAATTATATAAAAATTTTTTAAATATTTCTTTTCCTTCAAAATTATGGGGGAAATATTCACATTTTCTGGTTAAGCAATTTAATTAAATTTTAAAATGTCGGAATAAAAATTAAATATAAAGGCTCGTCTCATTTTTTTTAATAAATAAATATTTTAGTCGCGTTTGACACGTGTGATTTGATTTCTGTGACGTAATATACCAACCATCTTAGATCTTAGATGATTTACGGAGCAAATGTAAACAATCGGCTCCATTAGCCAAAAAGTGTGAAAGGGAAAATTTGCTGAACTTAAACTCAAAAAGTATGTGTCGATCTGGCTTCCCTGTAGATATGTGTCCCTAGAAAGTTTGAATGGCGTAGCTTAAAAAATGTAGGCGTGCATAAGGAACATTCACGCACAAACTCACAGACTGCTTTTTATATATATATAAAAAGCAGTCTGTGAGTTTGTGCGTGAATGTTCCTTATGCACGCCTACAATAGACAATATGCCTTTCAAATTCAATCAAAACATTAAGAAACAAAAAAAAAATTAACAACTCTCACAACAGACATCAAGTGGAATGACTATATAGAATCCATAGCTGAATCTGCTGCTAAGAAAGTCGGTTCTTTGTGTAAGGCCAGGAAGTTTTTTTTTCCGCCTGAAACAATCCTGCACATATATAAAGCTACCATCCGCTATTAATAGTCCATTGAATACTGCTGTCAAATCTGGTCGGGAGCTCCTGCTATCCACCTCGGTGTCCATGAAAAAATCTAACGAAGAATCTGTAATGTGATAGATCCCGACTTGTCAGCTCGGATACAGTCACATTCTCACTGGCGCAATGTGGCTTCCCTGTGTCTCTTCTACAAGTATTTTCACGGCTTCTGCTCCGATGAACTTAGCTCACTGGTGCCTCCTATATATAAATTTACTCGACCCACAAGATTAGTAACTAGGTCCCACCCTTTTACTGTGAAACCAATAATTTGTAAACGCAAATTCTACTCCACAGCTTCTTTTCTCCCCTAAATTCCGGAAACATGGACAGAAGTACAACGTTCTACACCCGTATATAATTAAATGGTTTACTTCGAATGTTAACCAAGTCGTCAAACACCAAAAAAAGCCGGTGGGATATATCAGCCGAAAAGTTTATAATAGCTAAAAAGATAAGGATATTAGTCGCTATTAAATATCTCAATAGTATGATCTGAATACTGATGATCTACTTAAATTATTTACACTGTTCAGACTATTTTCCTCATCTTTAGACGTTTGTTTGTTCCAGTTACTTGACCCAAAAATGAGTTCAATAACCGGTTACAGCAATGGTGAACAAATAAATTGTAGAATTGAGAGATAACTACGCCGGAAGTGGCATCGCACACAAAATGAGAATAATATACCCCAGTGACCAAAAAAATGTTTTGGTTTAAAATTCCTAGCACCTGAAGAAAGCTGGAGCGTACAGCGGCTGAAACGTCGTGAAAATATCAATAAATATAAAGACAATAGTCTGAACAGTGTGTATAATGTAAATACTACTTTATATCAGAAGTGTAGACAAATGTTGCTAATCGTGACTGCAGTCGTTAATATAAGAGTCTAATTAAGAATTCATTGTGAGTTCGAGTCTTACTGAATGCTCCTCAATTATAAACTTGTATTCAGGTTTAAGTTGGTCCAACTCTCTCCTGCTAAGCTGTTAAGGCAAGTGGCGGAAAATTTATGCGGGTTTCGCTAAGGAACTAAGATTTAAACTCTATAAATAGTTATGAATGTTGAGCAGGCAAATAAGACGAAAGCAGACGTCCTCCCTTCCAAAGCGAGGTTAATAGCAGTTAGGGTCGTCTAATGCTGGGAGTTCGTTCGAGCAGGGACCCGATAGGCAGATAGAGAAATGCGCGCTGATTTTATCGAAAAAAATCTGCATTTATATGATTTTCTGTGAATAGTTTGGCAAGACTAAATGCAAATCCTCGAATGCTATTTATTTAAAAGAGTTTGCGGATGGATTTCATCCTCCTCCCTGCTTAGTACTTGCTGAAAGTCATTACAAAATGCTTCTAATGATATACGCCAGTACGATACTGACTGTCAGTAAAACCTAACTACTGATATGTTATATTCTTAATTGTCAATGCGTAGGATATAGAAAATAGTACTAAAATTTTCGAAATCAAACATTTCAACATTTGTAAGTACAAATGATTCCATGGGGATTTTTATTCATTCTTCATTGTGTTGAAAGCTTTTTACATTCATATGTTGCTTACATTTTACGTTGCTTACGTTTTTTTTTATTTGAAATTGCATAGCGTCATTTTACTCAGGAGCATTAACAATATTTATTTTGCATAAAATACAAAATTATGGCAGAAGGCCGAAAAGTGGAGGGGTAGAGGGTGGTACTCACTTAACTGTTCTATGCCTAGCTAAACACTATCACGACCCATTCACTCATTACAATTTACACATTCACCAAAGGAACCCATCATCACCTCTCAATCCCTCAAACACCACAATACCACAAATTTACAAGGGTCACCTAAAAAGGGGGAAATAACCCATGACAATAAAAATGCATTTATATACAATATAATGTATAACCTAAAACATTTAAAAGATGAAATGATGGAAGGGGGATGAACCAGAAGAAAAACTGAAAAACAACAATTTTTTAACTAAAATAATTAACAATGTTAGTAAGACCTGTCAATCCTAGAAAAAAGTGGCCGCTATATTTTTTTTTTTAATCATTTCACCCCGAGCAAGGCAGAAACGCCACTGATGTGCAGGGGGGTTACATAAATGTAAAAAGATTAATTAGAAAAGAGTGAGGAGTACAAGCTAGTTAGAAAGGAACAATAGAAAGCTGAGAAAGCAGGTGCAATGACAGATACATGGGCGGAGAGAAAGTGAAGATTATACAGGGGAGGGGAGAGAGCTAGAGTCCAGTGGTTACTAGATGAGTATTAACTTTGCATTTAAATTTCTGGAGGTATATTCCGCCAACCGGCGAAATCAAGAAGCAAACTAAGATGAGGAAGAGAATTTTATGATGTTAATAATTTAGAATATCGGACTCACATGAAAGCAAAATATTCTCCTTTTTTTTCTATAAATCATGTCACTTCAGAACGTTGGCGGTCACGATTCTCCACAACCCCTTCTCTTGTCGTCGTTTTGCTATTTCTTCTGAACATTGCTCAGCATCCATTTTCTGAAGCTTTATAGGTAGGTTAGGCACTTATTTCCTCTTTCCCTCTTGCTTTCAATTTGTCCTGTGTGTATCTAATTCTATCTAGGAATTCCACAGACACGAAGTGCTAAAGTCACAAGTTTATTCGCCTGAAGAGAGTCAACTTTAAACTCGAAACACGTGTAGCGTCTCAAATACCATTATGGACACTTAATGCATCATAACATGTATAATAATACCAACAATAAATCTATACTTTAAACAAAACGTTCACGGCCTCTCAGACTTTTTATTCCCAACCAATTTGAAAAACTCTTTCTGTTTTTAATATATATATATATATATATATATATATATATATATATATTCAATATTCGAGAAATGAAATCGTAATAAGGATAAATATGCACTCACCGTTTGAATTTGAATATAATTTTTCGAGTATTTAGGCCAGTAGACGTAAATAAACATGCACTTTAATAAATGGAATGTCTACTTAAATAAAGAGTAACGTTTAAAAGTGCTAAAGATGAGATCGGATTGATTAATAACACCAAATAACTTTATATGTAAGTAGTGAACAATTCGTTCATTGACTTTTTGTTGGCTCTATATATTCAGTTCTTTTGTTTGTGCACTGAGTACTTTTTATCAACCGTCTACTTGTGTAACCAGTATCTCTTTTACTTTAATATATACATATATTTGCCTCATTTGTAACATGATGTGCAATATTATATATTCACACACACACACACACACACACACACACACACACACACACACACACACCTATATATATATATATATATATAATATTATATATAATATTATATATATATATATATATATATATATATATATATATACTATTAAAGATGCTTAACCTGGCAAGAGATCAAACAGGGGAATGCATACTAAGAACTTTTGTTGCGTAATGAAAATCCTTCCTAACTTTTAACGGCGTGTCGACAAAATCGATATTCGAAATGTTCGTCTACTTTGCTTTTAATCTTTGGCGTCGGTAGGTATGACGCTCCAATCTAGATCTCAGGACAAGCCATGATTTCATGTTTTATTACGGAGATGAGGCCATCCGCTCACATTATTTTACGTTCAAGGACGAAAGAGAAAACTCTCTTTTTCAAATCACGCTCATGGAATCATATTTTATCTTCGTTCTGTTTTGTTCTCAATCACTCCATAGGTTTTTTTTCCACTAACGTCTGTGATTTATGAAGTGCAAGAACTAAAAAAAAGGGTTAAGAAAATGGAAATTCAGGAAAAGGAAGAAGAAGTGTAAAGGGAAAGTACATTGAAAATAGACAGAATAAAAAAAGGTGAGAAAGTTGAAAGAAAAGCTAAAAGCGGCAAAAAAGAATGATGCAAAAGTTAAAAATTGAAACTGAAGAGATTCTTATTTACGTAATCTTTATTTTCAGAAATAAATTATGAAAAGGTTTTCATCAAAATCCCAATACGTTCTGCGTTTTATTATATGGCTTGTACTTAAAAAAGACTTGCAAATGAAAAGGTTTCTACCTTTTCAATTTCTATTGATTTATCTTATTTTAGTTCTCTATAATTCCTTTTAACGTAAAGATGCTCACTATACCATGGATCGAACATGTGAGCAACGTCAAAGTTTTGTAGAGTATGTAAGCAAAAAGGAAATTTATACTTAGCATCAGGAAGAGACAACTGAGGTTTCTAGGACACGTAATGAGGAAGGAAGGTTTAGAGAATCTAATACTCACGGAACTGATAGAGGAAAAGTGAGACCAGGAAAAGAAGCACGAGAGATACTTGATGAGCTTGAGTAGGTGGATGGCGGAGTGAGGTTTGGGAGATATAACAAAAAGGAAAATGTTGAAAGCGACAATGGGTAGGGACAAGTGGAAGTTATGATCGCCTACGTTCTGAAGAAACATAGCACACAAAGAAGTTACTTCAAAGGGGAACATTTCTGCCTGCATGACACATTATTCTCGATTCATATGTTCAATAGATCTGCCTATATGCCTTTATTCCTTTCTTTCTTTCTTTCTTCCTTTCTTTCTTTCTTTCTTTCTTTCATATCACATTGAAACATTGGTCTCGTATGATACACGTTAGGCAACGTCAAGTCTGGCCAATACTTAGATGGTTGACCGCTTACGACTACAAGGTGCTGTAAGATTGGGTGTGCGTAAATATCCTTTAGAAAGGTATGAATCCACCTTTTCTTTCCCCTACTATTGGTTAATTGGCGAGACTTTTAATATTAAATTATTGTTACCTCCCCAAATTTTAACAAACTAAAAATATTTTCTGGCTTTAAATAACCTGTAAAATATTGAATAATCTTTAAAAAATCAATCAATATTTCAAAATTTCGTTTCTTATCCATTTTTGTTTATTTCATTAATTCTTTATTATTAATCTTTCTTTATGGTATTTTTCCCATTATTAAATTTAAATGCAATGTCAATACTCATCTATTAACCACTGCACTCTAGCTCTCTCTCCACCCCCGTATATCCTTCTCTTTCTCTCCACCTATGTATCTGTCATCGCACCTGCATTCTCAGCTTTCTATTGCTCCTTTCTAACTAGTTTGTACTCCTCACTCTTTTCTAATTAATCTTTTTACAGTTATGTAGCCCCCAGCTCATCAGTGGCATTTCTGCCTTGCTCGGGGTGAAATGATTAAAAAAAATCTTTTTCTTTCTTATTGTATCTTTCTTATTATGCTTTCGTTTTTCTTTCTTTTTTCTTTTTACTTTCTTATTGTTCTTTCTTTTTTCTTTGTTATTTTTATTTCTTTCTTCTTGCTTATTATTCTTTCTTTTCTCTTTCTTCTTTCTTTTTTCTTTTTTTTTCCTATTGTTCTTTCTTTCTTCTTCCTTATTATTCTTTCTTTTTCTTATTTTTCTTATTTCTTTCTTATTGTTCTTTCTTTCTTTCTTCTTTCTTATTCTTTCTTTTTTATAATTTCTTTTTTTTCTGTCTGTCTTCCGTAATGTCCATCTGCCATTCGCGTTCTTTAGCGTCAATATGCTTCTAGTTTTGTTTATCCCTTTACATTGCTGGCCACTCCAAGACTTCTTTTCCGTTCACTTCTTAACACACTCGATAATGAAATTTATTTATTTAATTGTGCTTTTGTTTTCTTCCACTTGCGTCGTTCATATTTCTTTTTCACCGATTTTGAAACCTTCCATCCTACTGTCGTTATTTCCTGGCGTGTCTTTCCTCCATTTTAAAATATTTTACTAATTGCCCACATTTGCAACGTGGAAGGAAATGTGTCATTGGGAATTTAAATTTATTATGGGGAAAAATAAAAATGTCCATTAAAATGACCTCCAACAAAAACTGGAATCGGCTTTTAATAGGTTTTAAATATCTATATATGTATATATTTATGTGTATATATATATATATATATATATATATATATATATATATATATATATCAGCATGCAGTGTGGGTATAGAAGAATCTAAAGGAGTATCCTGTAAATACAGTGGTAGAATCACTCTCTAAGAGAGCTCTAAATATATATGTATATAAATACATATAGAGCAAAGATAAGAAAAAACAAGGCAGACACGTTATTTCATGGTAAATCAGAAGTATGGGTAAATCGGAAAGTATGGGTAACTCGGAAAAATTAAGGCAGACACGTTATTTCATGGTAAATCGGAGGTATGGGCCTATTTTCAGACGAACCATCATCAGCTTCCGTCTTTATTTTACGAAGGATTTTAGTCGAATTCGTGTAAAATCCCTTGTAAAATAAAGACGGAAGCTGATGATGGTTCGCCTGAAATAGGCTTATACCTCCGATTTGCCATGACGTGTCTGCCTTAATTTTATATATATATATATATATATATATATATATATATATATATATATATATAAGTTTGAGTAAATTATCGCCATTTCATAATTGCGGTTATCTGCCTTGAAATTCAGTATTAGATTCTTGCCTGGATTCAATATGGCAACCCTATATATATATATATATATATATATATATATATATATATATATGGTTAAATAAAATAAAGCCAAGAGGAAATCTTTATTTTAAATCGTCAACGCGTTTTGTCCTGTGATGGACTTTATCAAGGCAAAAGCACAAAATGAGCTTTATTCTAAATTACGTATCTATAAACAAACAGTTTTGACAACAACAAAGACGCTCACAAATCATTTCAAAAGATTAACAGAATATTTTAGTTTTTAGAATTTCTTCATGTGTAGTGCAAAGTCACGAGATATTAAAATAAATGGATTTCAAACGTGTTCTTTGAAACTGTTTATGTATGTGTAAGCTGTCACTCTTGTATATTTTTAGTTTCGTGCATGCGCATTGCTTTTATTTATTTTGTTGACTGCGCAGGTTCAGTTTGGAATTGTCTGTGAAAATAATAGTACCATGACGCAGTTTACACCAGCAGAAATTTAGAAAAGACATGATCTACTGCTTCGTATTCACTCCGGAAATTCCAATACAAACAAGAGATTCTGACGTCATCTGGAGGCCATAGTTGAAGCCAATGTCGATTTTATCGAATATATTCACCTTTTTGTATTTCAAAATATTTCTGAGTAATTTTCGCAAATATATCTGTTAAAATGAGATGTAGTTAATCATCTCCACGCTTTTTTGTTCAAAAGAAATGAGTGAAATACCCATTAATTTCTCAAACTGTGTTCAATGTTTAGTCATTCAGCAATGATTTGAGGTAGGAAATTTAAATTTCCCATTTCAGATTTTATTATGCTAGTCATGTTGAATAATAGCAATTTTACTGTGAAAACATTGATTTACCAAGTGAAGCTGACATTTTAAGTGCGATAGTATCAAAGTTGATAATGGCTAGTTGGATCAATTTGTGTTGATGTGATCCATTTGAATCACACATTTGTTTTAATGTTATTAACACAATTTCGAGTCAATCGCTACTTCCAGTCATTAATGTGTGTTTGTATAATCCATATGAAGAAATAATTTTCTGGTGTAGATCTTGTCTCTCTGTCTCTTTTTCTTCTAATATGTGATTCTTTTTTTTTTCGTTTGGAAAGACACGACTCATATTACAGCTACTATTTGTCAGTTTTTTATTTTATAAATTAATTTGTTGGTATTTCTAATTTGAAGCTACAACTATTAATAATTCTCTTCAAATGTTCCTTACGCAGCCTTTCCTTTGAGCAGTTGTTTTTTTTGTAAATGTATTTTTCACACTAAAAAATTATAGTAGCTATAACTAAGAAAGTTAAGTGACTAATATATGGAGGACGGTTGTTTGGGACCGGGGAATTTTTCCAACTTTTCGAGATTATCCAGACTGCTCTGTTTGGCAATTGTTAGCCTTAAATGACTTTCCTGCTCTGCATTTATTAAGATTTCCCAGTTTATGGTATATTGAAAAAAATTTTGTTTTATCGATAATTAAGTACCTCCTGAATTAGGCATCTAAGAGCCACAAGGGATAGGGAGACGTGGAGATCCATGATCACCTACGTCCTGAAGGGACAGGGCACATAGAAGAAGAAGAAGAAGAAGGGTAGTCAATATTAATATTTATCTTTCTGGTTTTTGTCGATTTTCTTCAATTACTAAAATGTTTTTGTTCCGCCCTGTGATATTTTCAAACTTCCTAATAATAATTGATAAATTTGATATCTTTATACAGGGTGCGACTGAAATACCTGCCACATATACCTCCCAGAAATAGTCATATTATGTGGGAGGTATTTCTACAGCAGTTGGTATTTTTTTTAAAATATCATAATTCCCGTAAAATATAGATTTTTATCTACATAATATCATTTTTTACTCTTAAATTATGTGGTCTCATATAATAGGGTCATCCGTTATTTGGTAGATTCTTTGTGTTTGTTTACAATAAATATACATCGATAATAGAAATTATCTGTTCGAATTTTAAAATCATAAACAGCCTCGATTTTTTGTTCATACGATCGGCTTAAGTCATTTGTCGAATTCCATAGTTCAAGTACAGTCGTGTCTACTTTTACTCCTGGGCTAATTGATTCATTGACTGATATTAATAACATTTTTATCTCTGTATTTGTATATACTTCTGGGATAAAGATGTATTTACATTGACTATTGTCCTCATCTTTATTGCTATGTTTATGAAGCTTCGGCCATTGTACGCTCCGGCCTTCTTCATCCTATGGGATGAAGTTGAAATAATTGATACAGAATACCACTGGAAACTAAGTAAACTTAAGGAATCAGCGCATATATTAGGCCTCAAAAATCTCCTAAGCCAACTAAGCATAGAAATGAACAAAATAAGGAAACCAGTAATTCGGTGTGCTAGAGGAAATTATCAGCGTCAAAGATTGCAATATGAACTCTAATAAAGAAGCTACAGCAAAAGTCATACGCACTGAAGATTGAAATATGAATTCTGGTAAAAATATTTACTGAAATGTTAGAGATATAAGTACCAGAAATTCATTTACTGATGTCTTCGGCGTTCCCATTTAAATGCACTTGTGCCGCATCTACCTCGGGACCATGTGAGGAAGTAGTTGATATCTCAATGTCACATGGTTCGGAAGATATAGATGTTGGTTGATCCCAGGGACTTGACCAAAAAAGCTGGGTGTTCAATACCAAGCTACAGTAGTGGTTAACAAATAAATCAGAGAGTTATGTTAAAGGGAGATAAGTACATGGCTGTCAGAAGTGGCATCGCACATGGAATGAGAATGATATACCCCAGTGATCGTAAAAGGCTCGATTCAAAATTTCTAGCACCTGAAGAAAGCTAGAGCGTATAACGGCCGAAACGTCGTAAACATGGCGTTAAGATAACATTCCGAACAATTTAAACAGTGTAGTTTTATCTCTATACGTGTGACACTCTTTATTTACTTGTGTCTTGTTTGTTTTTTATTGATATTAGATAATTTTTTAACGATATTATTCCTTTTCTCATTGATATTAGACAATTTCTTATTGTTATTGTATATTTTATTAATGATATTAGACATTATATTAATGTCATTAGATATTTTTATTGATATTAGCCTTTTTCATATTGATATTATATATCTTATTACTGATATTAATAATTATCTTATTGGTATTAGACATTTTCGTTTTGATATTAGACATTTTTTTAATGATATTAGACATTTTCTATTTGATATTAGATATTTTCGTATTGGTATTAGACATATTCATAGCGATATTATTCATTTCCTATCGATATTAGACATTTTCTCATTGATATTATTCATATGAATTCATTTTGTTTTGCTCAAATATTACAAATGATTCCCTTTCTTTTCAACGTGATTTTTTTCTCTTGGGGTGGTTTTACTAGCGTTCTTTTTTTGCGTAGTCTATAATTTCTTCTTTCCTTTGTCTAGTGATTTCTCTCAGACAGTGTTTTTCAACCGCCATTCTGTGGCACACCAGTGTGCTGCGCGATTCTATTACGTATTCCACGAAATATTGATTAAACATTGAAGACCTCGCAAAAAACAGGTACATGTTTCACACGAAATAAACTGCAAAAAATATAATTAAATAGAAGCATTAGAATAAATTAAGTTTATATCTGTGTATGTATTTTTTAAAATCTTTGGTTTTATTTCATAACAATTAAATATATAGCCTTTAAAAATTTACTGAATGTGCTGTGATATTTTCATTTGAGCCTAGTTGTGCCGTTGCTTTAAAAAGGTTGACAAATCCTGCTTTATGCCGTTGTTTTTCTATGCCTTCTAGTGGTGAAGCTTTTCAACTTTGTTCTCTTGTCAAAATAACTACACTTTTTGGCTATCACGAATAATAGCCTTTTATTCTACCATCTCTAATTCAATGACTGACTTATGGCAGTCATCGGACTCGTTTACTACGCGTTCATCTTTTCCCTTAACGCTAGATAATAGACAGAGGGATTAATACACTTTATTAATTCGCTAGTCCCCTGAGCTACAAACGTAGCTTCTCTTTCCTAGTTTCGGAAAAGGCCAGGATACTTTAATGTAGATGCTGCGTATGTATTTATGTTTAATTTCTGATTTTTAGTCTTATATCCAAAAGTATCATTTTATTAAATTGTTATTTTACTTTTTGAAAATAAAATATTAGACAATATACAGGGTGCGATTGGTGAATTGTCGCCTTTATTTATTTTTAATTTTGCACATGCGCATTGCTTGGCTTTGATTTTGTCAACTGTACAGTACAGTAGGGTCAGTTAGGCACTTTTTGGGAGAAGAAAGTAACATGATGCAGCTCACACTGACAGGAATTCGGAAACGCCATGTTGTACGATTTGGTTTTCTCACTGGAAAATCTCATACAAACATTTTAGAGTGTTTCTGTCTCAATTTGAAGACACAGCAGAGGATTCGGAAAGAGTTGGATGAGTCTAATAAGGATTATAAAAATATGGCAGATCGGAAAACTAGCTCTGATTGTTCTGTTAAAAAGAGGACTCTCGATTTTGTTGTTAAGGGACTCAGACCCAGTATAATCGCCTACATCAAATGCCTTGAGGAGGTAGTCCTGGCCTGGGTCAAGTGGCTCCTGAAAGTTCCTAAGTCTGGATAAAGGAATTTCACCATGCCATACCAGCAGGAGAACCCAGTCATGGCTTTCAGACAATTTATGCGACCGCATTACCTCTTACATCTGGCTACCTAATTCCACAAACAACAATCCCCTTGGTTATTTTAAGTGAGGCGTAGTTTAATAAGTGACCAACAAAACTACTTGCAGTACCAAAGATGAACCGATGGCAAGGATCATGGCAGCAGCATTCAACAACTTCAACAAGGAGACCGTACAGAATAGATGTAGAAGATTCCGAAGTTGTCTGGAGGCCGTGGTTAAAGCCACTGTCGATTTTATTAAATAAACTTATCCTTTAGTATTTCAAGATAGTTTTATTCAATTTTGGTAAATATATCTGTTAAAATGAGATGTCAGTGTTATTTTCATATTAGCGTCATTTAGACGCACCCACTATATAATGATATCTGGGACTGGTATTAAGATTTATAATTTTAATTTCTGTTTATTGTCTTGATAACTTTATGGCTTGATAATAAAATTACGCTTGTTTTTCTTGTTGCATCACACGCATTGCGTAATGTCCAATCCTGTATTCTGTTTCATTGTTTTGCATCAAATATTTGATTGGTTTGTTTAATGCCTTCTCTTAAATTGTATTTTTTGCTAATCCTTTTACATCCTCCATATGTACGAAACACCTGATTAATGAATGAATGCTTTTTTTGCAAACTTACAGGATGAAATCTAATGTATTACATAAAATGAATAATTGGAGAAATTCTGAATTTTCTTGTAAATGCTTTTTTGTTTTAGCCACAAATAAGAAAGAATAGGACATCGTATGATGAAATAATTTCGTAAGATTTGTCGTATATAATTTATAATTATTCTATTTTCTTTGATTTCTGGTTCATACTCAATTCTTTCCGGGTACACAGACAGAGACCTAAGGTCAGAAATGGCATCATGATATTTTCTGTTGAGCATTTGAATAAAACGAAAAAAAAACGGTATATTGAGATTTTCTTAAGATTTTCGAAGGTAGATTACAATCTGCACGGACTACCATATCAAGAAGAAAGCACATTCTGTTCTTGTAGTCTTTAGTCACAATGTCATGGTAATTAGCTTTTATTATTCTGTCAGTGCGTCATGTAAAGTTCCATAAAATTGTTACGGGTCCAATCTCTCTAAACGCACCTGGGTGATCTTCATAGCATTTTTTACAGTTTCATTAACGTAAAGGTTACATATTTTCAAGTGCATATATTGGCCATATATTATTACTATTAATATTATTCTTGTTTTTGTTGTTGTTGTTTTTGTTGTAGTCATTTCAATTATGGTTGAATAAAGGATTTTTCTATAGCAAAACCATTTTCGGCATATACAGTTATCCGCACCTTGATTTATCAACTCGGAGCCAAATCATTAAACACGAAGTCATCCGATGCATTTTCTTTCATGAAGAATAAATGGATCAAATCCCTAAACAAATCATTTGGAAATGTATTTGGCGATCTACACGTCAAATTTTATTTCAGAATGACATTTATTTTATTCATTATTTCGGATAATTTAGTTATTTTTTCATCCACACTTTTAAATTACCAGAATATAGTTTTTCAAGCCCTGTGCTAAGGTCTCTAGATAATGCTAAAAACTGAACACAATGTGCGTGTTGTCTCTGTCAAACCTTGATCTTGGTGATCAAAGAGCATTATTTTTTATTCTTATGTGCCCATTTTTAATGCATTTCTATTTCCCATCTCTGTAGAAATCTCACACTTGATTGCTGTGATTTTTATCCCTTTTTTCGATTTATTGGCATATTTCCACAAAATATCTAGAATATGGTTCTTTACTTTTGACATGAATAAACATTTTGCTCACTCAAATTCTATTTTTAAAAAAACGACATTGTTTTGTGGTAGCAGTTTCCAATATCCAACTTGAACTTGTAAATTCGATTTGTTATATAACAAAAGCAGTTTTATTCACTGGAGAAATTAGTTATTAGACACTGAAAATAGAAAATTCATGGTTTTAACTTTCATAATTGACACTGTATCCACTGCAAATTGGAAATGATGGAAAAAAGCAAAAAGAATTGATTAATTCTTCAGCGCAATATTTTCAATTTGATTAGTTTCTTAACTGTCGCCAAATTAAGGAACCAATAACCAACAAAAAAGGAAAGCATTTATAATTATCAACATTTACATTGCTACGTTGTAAAATATTCAAAACAAAGCACTGAAGTTTAAAAGATTTCCTTTGAACTTCCTTAGAACATGTCGACATATTCCTTTTAGAATAGAAAGGAAACCGTTTTTTATTCACACCAATTCTTCTTCCTACCTAACTCTTTTCTATCAATATACCCTGTGAGTATATTCTTTCGAGCCTTCTTTCCTCATTATGTTTCCAAGGAATTTCAACTGTCTTTTCCTGGATTTTAGTATTCTAAAAGTGTTCTTTGGGTTGTCATTTTCTTAACGACTTTCTCGTTACTTACTCGAAAAATGGAATATTCAGTATCTTTCTATAGAATTCCATTCATGCTGCTTCTAGTTTTCGCCCATCCTTTCATAGATGGTGCAACATTCACTGTCATATAAAAAGATTGATACCATATAGCAATCCATCAGCCTTTTCTAACATTTCTTCCGTTCTCAGCACCTTTTTTATCATTTGGAATGCGTTTTTCGCTTGTCCAATGCGTGTTCAGAACTCGGTGTCATATTTTTCAATCTCTGTTAAAATGCTTCCCAGATACTTGACTTTGTGTACCTTCTTGATGTTTAATATTTCGAATTCGTATCTCGCCTCTTTGGTCTTTGCTCTTGTTGATGAACATACTTTCTGTTTTTTTACAGTTGAGGTTATTTTTTCTCAATTTATTCTACTATCCTGTCTAGGTGGTCATGTAGTTTCTTTTCCAAGTTGACCATCAACACAGTGTTTTCTGCGTGTTGTTAAGATAACGTTCACCACTAATAGATCTTGGTAAGGTCTTCCGTTTCCTTAAGTTACCGTTTACGAGAGGTTGAATAAACCTGGGGAGAAGGCGTATCCTTGTCTGACGTCCATTTCTTATTTGGAATAGCTACTCAATTTTTTTCTATTCGTCTGCAGGCGTTTTTTCCCCAAGTTCTTGGTTATTGTAACATCTTTACTAAGTATATCTAGTTTTTACAACAATTCAAATTGAGCCTTGTGTCGTACTTTGTGAAATGATTTTGCTTAATCTATAAATATTAAGTGCATATCCTTTTGCATTAGTAAGCCTTGCTCTGACGCCGTTCTGATTATGAATACCTTATTTCTTGTAGCAGTGTTTTTGATAAAATCTTCTCTGTTCTCGTTTTCAGTCTAACTCCGCATCAGGATTAGCATCATTAATTTCTTTATGTGGCTCATTAAACTGATTGCGCTAGAGAGTTTTATTTCTTTACTTTTTTTACGAATACGTGTCGCAAATAAAATCCATCCATTTGCCTTGATAAAGTAATAGAATGCAACTTTTGAACGCTTATCAGCTTAACTGCTCCGCATACCAAATTCCAGCAAGGACTTCAGGTCATCAGCTGATTTGACGTGTTTTACAATGATCCCAGATCTCTTACTTTATACAGTGTGATGGATGAATTTTCGTCGAAATTACGCAAAAATGAAAATAACGCAGACATTTGATTTTAACAGATATATTTACCAACATTACAAAAACTTGAAATACTAAAGAGTAGATTTATTCAATAAAAACGTCATTGGTTTCAGCCAGAAGTGTTCATAACCTTCTTCATCTCTTATGGACGACCTCCTTGTTTAAATTGGTATAGGCTGCTATATTCTTTGGAGTCAGTTCATCATTGGTGTTAAAAGTTTTGTTGGTCTTTCGCACAACTGCACCCCACACATGATAATCAAGGATATTGCAGTCTGAGAAGTTATGTGGCCAGATGTATGAGATAATACTGTCTCAGAAATTGTCTGACAGCAATGACTGATTTTGCCTGCTTGTGTGGAATGGTGCAGAGTCCTTTATCCTTTCAACGGCGACTCATTTAACCCAGATCAGCACTTGATGTAGGCCTCGGTACTGAGTTTCACCAACAAATTCTGGAGTTCTTTTCTTGGCAGAACGATTAGAGTGAGTTCCCGTAAATTTCTAATCACCATTAGACTCATCCAACCATTTCCAAATCCTCTGCACTGTCCTCAGGTGGTCATATAAACACTCTGAAATGTTTGTATTGGAGCTTCCGATGAAAATGTCAAGCAGTACAGCATACCTTTTACAAATTTCTGGCGTCATGGTGCTATTTTCCTTACAGACGCTGCCCAACTGACCTTACTATACTGTGCCGTCGACAAAATCAAAACCAACCAACGCACATGCACGAAATTAAAAATACATAAAGACGACATTTTACCGATTGCAGCCTGTATTTACTTAAAATTCTAACCACGAATCATGTGTGACAAAAGTGCTCAATTAAAAATAGCATTGACAATATTAGTTGTTTACGTATAAGTCTGTGGAAGAAGGTGAAAATTTGGTTATCTCGCACAAGGTCACGTAAACAATTATGAACTCTGTCAAATCTGATCAAGTAAAACAAAATAGAAATAATTAATTCAAGAGTTCGTCTATGAGGATAAGGTAATGTTAACCGTTTCCTTTTAAGGAAATACTCAACATTGATTAACAGACAGCTAGTATTGCTGACTGTGTAAATGTATAAGATTTTCCTCTTAAATTAGTTTTTTTAGGAAAATTGGTTTCTCAATCCAGTAGTTGTTGTTAATCCTTCGATTATCTATGGTAGTTACCTTCTTAACCATTTATTTAAAGTAGTGTAGAACATCAACATCTTGATTATCT
The DNA here is from genome assembly GCA_037127315.1 of Ascarosepion bandense. Taxonomy (NCBI): domain Eukaryota; kingdom Metazoa; phylum Mollusca; class Cephalopoda; order Sepiida; family Sepiidae; genus Ascarosepion; species Ascarosepion bandense. The sequence goes on along the minus strand of JBBBDQ010001454.1, from coordinate 2,509,295 downwards.
CATTATTTTCACTTCCAGTTGCATGTGATATCCATTTTATCTGTTGCAGTCAAAGGAATTGTCATAAGATTTTGAACCTAATGTTTCACTTTCTAATATTTTGAAGTATTTTAATTTAAGTGATACTAATTGATTTGTCTACATTTAAGTTTTGTAGCTTAACATTTCAAAACGGAGTTTTTTCTATGTTTTTCACACAGGCGGTTGTAACTGCACATGCGGCATTCAGCCTTGTCTCCCTTATATATTTTATGATATCGATTTCAGAGTCGTTCATATGTGTTTTTCATCTGAGGTATATTTATTTCAAGATGTCGCTTGCTTTTGGAATTTAAGCTCTCCTCCCTCTTATCTCCTGTTTCGAACAGCTGTTAGCCGCCCACAAGCTTCAGAGGATGCTTATCGATAACAAAATCCAATGAAAATTTTTCATTATTTTCAATACAGGCTACCAATATTATTTATAATTTTTGACGATTTCGCCAGATGTGAACTTATTTTAACAGTCACTGTAACTCCCAAAAGTTAAAAAGAATAATTATATATCTGTCTATATGAAGTATTGTAACAATTTACACGATTTACATTATTCAGACTGTTGTTCTCGTCGTTGTTGTTTCCCCAAGAATACATGGCCCAGTTGATAAAAGCGTTAGTTGGATTAATCTAGTGACTTGAACCCAAGAGTCGTGAGTTCAATACCTAGCCACAGACGAGATGAACAAAAACTTGGAGCGTTTAGTTACTAAAGACATATAACTGAAACTGAATATCAGGAAGAGTCATGGCACGTAGAACTAGAACAGTCTACTCCTGTGAACAAAATAAAAGGTTCGTTTCAAAACCTGAAGAAGGCCAGAGAGTACAACGGCTGAAACGTCAAGAATATGACAACTAAAATTGAAACAGCAGTTTAAACAAATTAAAAACTGTAAATAGAATAATTACATATTTCAGATTTGTAAAATATTTCGGATAATGTTTCTCAATTTGCATGAATTAAACAATGTATTTATTAATTAAGGCATACAAAATGCACTCCTTATTACATTTTAATGTAGTAAAGGAAGTCGAGAAGAAAGGACTACCTATAATTAGCTAACTATATGTAATTAGCAAGAGAGATATCACAAAATGGAAACCTCAAAATTAAGAAAGTACACAAATTTGTCACTCTCAGTACTGTTGTAAAAACAAGCAGCAGAAAATGTGAGGCTAAGACCTGAAGGCGAATTAGAAGAGCTAACTATGCTTTCCAAAAGCTAAACAAAGTATTAAGAAACAAGGAAATTTTGTTAGAAACAAAGAAAATAGTGCTTAACTGCTATGTAGGACCAACTTTCTTACATGACAGTGAATCCTGAAGAATTTCCTCATAGATGAAGAGAAAACTTGAGAGAACAAGAATGCGAATATACAGGGAGGATACTGAGAATATCATGTGTAGAAGATGCGGGCGAAAAGAACTTTTACCGAAAATTGGGATCTGAGAGAGCTAGGTAAACTTTCTTGCGAACGTAATAAGGAAAAGGGGCATAGAAATTTAATACAGGACATTTTTTTTTAATCGTTTCACCCCGAGCAAGGCGGAAACGCCACTGATGTGCAGGGGGTTACATAAATGTAAAAAGATTAATTAGAAAAGAGTGAGGAGTAGAAGATAGTTAGAAAGGAACAATAGAAAGCTGAGAAAGAAGGTGCGATGACAGATACATAGGTGGAGAGAAACGGAAGGTTATACAGGGGAGGGGAGGGGAGGGGAGGGGAGAGAGCTAGAGGCCAGTGGTTAGTAGATGAGTATTAACTTTGCATTTAAATTTCTGGAGGTTGTAGCCGTCAGGAAAGCAAGAATACGGGAGTGAGTTCCACAGGCGGGAAGTGCGAGAGAGGAAGCTGCATGAGTAGAATTATCGTCTGCATATTGAAATCTGAGGTAAATAGTTAGATTTCAGAATAGAGACTGGGGATAAAAATTATTTAGCGATACAAAGGAGAAGAAATTTATAACTATGACTGTCAACATCCTAAAATAACGCAGCATATAGAAGAAGCCAATAGTTTTCAAAATTAAAGTATTCCAACAGATTTTTATATTGACTATATTTTGTTTTTACTGGAAACTGTTGCTCTCAATAAACTCAATGAACTGTGCGAGAAGGGGGAGGGGAATAGTAAAAGTACATGGCTGGATTATGACCCGATGGTAATGAAAATGGTTTGAATAAAAACTTTGATTAGGTTGAAGGCAAGCAGGAGGTATGCACCGGAACTTATCTGATTGACTGAAGGCAAATTCGCCTGAAATCTTGGTTGATGAAAAGAGACCGAAATGAGTCACTTATTTGTAAGGGAATCAAGATATGACGGTTAGTCAAATCAGCGGTTTTACTTGATGTCTTTCTTGTAACTTATTTAGAATCAGCCTCTTTTTCAAAGTAAGAATTTTGTCAGAATTTCTGAAATTATTATTATCTCTCTCTCACTCATTCTCTCTCTCTCTCTCTCTCTCTCTCACACACGCACACAGGCAAACATGCATATATATGCTTATGTATGCAAAATATCGAATATAAATAACATTTATCGGTAAAAAGACAATATGAGTAAAGACAAACAAAAACGTATTTACCAATACGTGTTTGTTATTTTTTTTCACACTCTCACGTTAAGTCGCTTCCGTCACCTTTTGTTGGTCAGAAAATGGTTTTACGCTAAAATGTCTGTTGGGCAGGCTGGCCCTGCTACAATTGGTCTGAATTTAAGATCACTGGGGGTTAGGGTGTGAATATATTCCGATTTCTGTTCCTGGATAGCTGATTTAATTGTTTCAGACTTGTGTACCTTTGGGAGTCCGTAAAAATTGCTGGTTTTTGAAACAAAGTCTTAAGAAAATCATTTTCTTTTTTTCGTTTTTTTGTCTCCTAAGATATTTTGAATATTTGTTTTGTAGTAAGTTTTATCCAGCACTTTGTCTGCTTCCGTTATTATTATGTCACTGTTCTCACGGATCTTTTCTAAAGCTAGTTTTGTGTGAGATTGTTATGATGGTTGTGATTGTTTCAAAAGTCTGTGTCCCACATTTTTTAAAGAATATTTTCATTGCATTTGAATTGTTGTTCTTATATGGAAAAGATTTGTTTTTTTTTTTTACTATTTTCATTTTTAAGTCTGTAATGTTACTTTTTGGCGTGGGGCAGAATTTTAGACATAACTTTAGACGGTTTATATCTTCTTCTTCTACTGATATATATATATATATATATATATATATATATATATATATACGCTTATGTCGTTTTAAAGACCAAGATTTATATATGCTGATGATTTAGAATCATTTGTAAGTTCAGAAAACTTTTTTCATATTAAATTATTTGTTAATTAACTGAGTAATATATTCATGACTTGGCTTTGTATGTATTAATATTATAATGGTCTATATTATCATTCTGCTTATTTCATGTTCAAAAGTTACGCATTTCTAGATAAGAATTTAATACTATATTATATATTCGATATATCATTGAATGGTATAGTACCTGGTCGATCCCCAGGCCTTCTAAGCTGGCCTCATTCACACTTTTGGTCTGTACATATAATAATAAACAATAAAGAATTAGAAAAAGCAGAAGAGACACGGTAAAAGAAAAGGTAGTGAAGAGAAAATGAACAAAGATAAAAAAACCAATAGAAGAAGAAATTAAAGAAAAAATGAATATATGCTAATAAAAAGACGGGGAGATGTGAAGGGGAAAATAAAGACATAAGGAAACGCTCTTCCTAGATTTATATAAAGAGAATTTGCAATCGATAATTAGAAACCGGAATAGCTATAGATCATTCCCGACCTAAAGTTGAGCTCATGCATAAATCCATTGCTAAAAGTGCATAAAAATAGTCGACTAATTCTATAGCTAAAAAAAATTAGCTGACACCTGATGCCATGCGTTACCTTTACAAGATTCAGGTTAGATAAAAAACAAATGAAGTTTGGTATCTAGGTTGGACCTGCTCAGACTTCAATTTTAAGCCTTGATAAAATTCGAAATCAAGCGGACTTATCGGGTAAACATATTTTCGACTCTGCAACTTGATTCTCACAGACAAAACATCAAAAGTCTATCGCTGATCTAGCACTATTTATTTGAAAATTGTTCAAATGGGCCCTGTTTTTGAATTTTTCGGCCGGGATATGCAATGCTACTTCACCTTCGAGTCACCTTCATTTTCTTCGTAGAAACTTAAATAGAAATGTTCACTCAGACAGCATTTTCCCAGGAACTGTTACTTTGTCGAATAAATTGCGGCGGATATATTGAATACTGCAATCTGAACCTCTTCAAGTCAAGGATCAGTTGTTATTTATCCTTTTTATTCGTATAATCATCACGGGTGTACGTTGTAACGAATCGGAGATCTGAGTTCGAATTCCAATAAGTTTATTACATTAACTTATCCGCAAGTACCATTGGGAAATTTATGAATTCATTTCTTTTTTCCGTGGAACAGGGTGGGTCCTTAGCCTTGAGTAGCAAGTGGCAAGCAATCTACCGCAGAAAGAAAAGCCAACCTACTCTTAATCCTAGTCAGTACTGAAATAAAATAAAACATGACCACTCAATAGTGTACCACGTACAGCATTTAACTGATTTCACTGCTACTACCTCTTCATTCATTTATGTCACACACATTATTTATAATTCTAATTCTAATAGCAAACCTTCAAGAGGATCTTTATTATCGTATTGGGTGAACTTGATTTTAAAAAAAAACTCTGACTAATGAGAAAAACTATCACAGAAATATTAAATTCGCCATTGTCATTGTTCTCTTGATAGTAGTTGATTCTTATCGAGGTCATCATTTCAGTTACACTAATTTTGATTCTGTTCCGAAATATAATTAACAGAATCTCTAAAGACATGCAAGTTTTAAACGCTCCCCGAATACGCATAAAATATTTTTTATTCCTGTCGTGTCTCCTATCTAAGTGAATTATCTGAAAATATGTTACATCGTTAAAATCAATGACGGCTTAAGTGTCAAAAAGAAACTTTCTTTCAACATATCAAATACATACAGAACCATATCAAAAATATTAAATGAAATATAGTAAATTTTATAGTTCTATAATTTTCTATATCTGATAGTCTATAGGACTCATGATTATAAAAGCTGCGTTTCTATTCCCGTAGTGACAATTCAGTGTAGACAGGCTGTCTACTGTATTGGTCTTTAAAGGGATTTCCTTTATCGGAATAAAATCAAAAACGATTATTTAGAAGTTGTTTCGAAGAAAAAATCCCAACTTGCAAACAAATGCAGCAAATTGCAACCAACTTACTAGTAGTTTATATATATATGCACCATGTCTGGTGAGTGTTTTTAGCGAACACATAAAGGAATCTACATAAACAACTACATAAAGTAGTGAATTAAACCGAGAAGAAAAGACGATACACTAATTGCAAGAAAGCAGAATACATGGTTGTCAGAAAAAGAAGCAGTGTAACATGTAAATTACAAATTAGAGATACCAAAATCAAGCAAGTACAACAATTTGATTATCTAGAAAATATATAAAATTGGAAAAGTTGTAGTGTGCGTCGGCCATGCCTGGTACAAGGCCATTTCCAAACATAGCCGACAATCCCCATATTTAAAGGCATCAGATCGCTGAAAGAATGGTTGGAACAATAAATCTGTTTTGTTTATACATTAGAGTAAAATTTCTTTTCTTCTTCTTTATGCGTCGTGTCCTTTCAGAGCGTAGGCGATCATAGACATCCTCTTGACTCTGTCTTTTCTTGCTCGCAATAATTTTTCTCTTGGTATCTCTTCCAAGCCCCGCTCCGTCAACCATTTGCTCAGACCTAACAAGTACGTCTCGCGATGCTTTTTTTTTTTAATCATTTCACTCCGAGCAAGGCATTCCACAGCCACTATTGCGCAGGGGGTTACATAGGGGAAAGTCATGAGAAAGAGTGGGTAGATATAGGAAATGTCAGAAGGAGGGTGATAGACGGGTAAGGATACCTAGGATTAGGGTTAGGTAGATGGGAAGAGTGTTTGAGAGAATGGATGCGAGTTAGTGAGATAAGAGATGTCTATTGACCTTACATTTAAACTCCTGGAGATCGTAGCTGTCGCGGAAGCAAGTATGTGGAAGGGAATTCAACAGGCGGGAAGTTCGAGAAAATAAGCTGTTGGAGTAGAAATTGCGGTTACATCTTATCTGTTCCATGGTAAAAGAGTGGGACCTAGTTGCTAATCTAGTATCTCGTGCAAATTCGTCTCTAGGGGGCACCAGTGATCTAAGTTCATCGGGGCCGTGAAAGTATTTATAGAAGAGGCAAAGGGAAGCCACGTCACGCCGGTGAGAGAGTGACTGCAGCCGGCCTGCCAAGTCAGTATCAATCACATTACAGATTCTACAACAGATTCTCTGTTGTATTTTGTCAAGAATCACGAGGAGAATAGCAGGGGCACCCGACTAGATGTGGCAGCAGTATTCAATACACGGGCGGATGGTAGATTTATATATGTGCAGGATAGATTCAGACGGGAAAAACTTCCGGGCCCTGCACAGAGAACCGACTTTCATAGCAGCGGATTTAGCAATGGATTCGATATAGTCATCCACTTGAGATCCACTGAGAGTGTGAGGTCAAGGAGGCGTAGTGTTTTACTCTCTGGGAAGCAAGCCTGTTCCATGCTAATGGGAGTTAGGTGCTATTGTCTATGATGGTTAATTGATAGCAACTTCGTTTTGGAAGCATTAAAATTTACGAGCCATTTCCTAGTCCATTACGGATTGGAGGTCCTTTTCAAGCTCGGCTGCAAGGTTCGCTTTGTCGCCCACACCAGGTTTTTGATCGAGGCGAGAGTAAACTGTGGTGTCATCGGCGTACATGCCTACTTGGGATTTTATGGCATCGGGGAAATCATTAATGTTGATCAGAAAGAGCGTACGACCTAAGAAAGAGCCTTGAGGGACACCCGCCTTCGTATGGTAGATTTGGGAGGCATGCCCGTTTAATACCACCTTCAATGTGCGGTTAGAGAGGAATGAATGGATTAAGTCAAACAAATGTCCATTATACCATAGCTCCGCAGTTTGCGTAGAAGGCCAGCATGCCAGACTTTGTCGAATGCTTTGGAGATATCCAAGGAAACGGTTCGAGCTTCACCATCGTCGTTAGCATATCAGCCGTAGACCTGGCGAAGCGGAAACCATACTGTTTGTCCGAGAGGAGCCTGTAGGCTGTGAGATGCTGAACTACCTCGGCGTTGATAATGGCTTCGAACACTTTGCCAAAGATCGGAAGAAGGCTGATAGGGCAGTAATTTGCGGGGTCCGAGGGTTCTCCACTATTCTTAAATATAGGAACTACAGAGGAAGATTTCCAACAAGCAGGAAAGCAGGAAGCAGATAGGCAGAAATTGTAGAGTTTAGAGAGGACAGAGGAGAGTTAAAGGGCACATTTCTTCAAGACTACGGGATTCGGATTCCATCCCCTCCGTTCGCTTTGTGAGGGTCAAGTTTTGAGATTATGTTAGAGGGTGTAATGTGGACGTCATTCAGTTCAGCCTCAGTTCTAGGTGGGAAGTCGGATGGAGAAACTCCTGACGAATCCAGCCTCGAATTGGTGGAAAATCTGCGAGCAAAGCATTCAGCCTTGTCAGCTGAGGAGGTGAGGACCTCAAATTCATTGATTAGGTGGGTATTGAGGTCTTACTCTTATTAAGCACGCTTTTACAGAGTCGCCAGTAGTCTTTGGTGCCGAACTTACAGGATGCTATGCATTGCTTCATTCTGGCAGCAAACAACATCTTAGCTTCGTTAAGTATATTTTTACACTTATTACGAGCTGAGGCGAAAAGGCGCCTGTTTTGGTCCGACGCGTAGCTTCGATAAAGCCGGAAGAAATGATTCCGGTGGGCAATGGCGGCCGAGCAAGCGGGCGAGAACCAGGGAGACGAATGGGATTTAAGCTGAAATTTCCTGGCAGCAATGAAAGCATCGATGCCAGCCTTAACCCGAGAGGAGACCTTGGATGCACAGTCTTCGACGGGAAGACTAAAAACGTTGTTCCAAGGGACGTCACATAGGAAGTCTCGGAACAAATCCCAGTCTGCTCTTAGGTAGCAGTAAGATATTCTGCTGGTCTGGGTTTCTTGGTTAGAGTGGGAGTGGAATAGAATGTTGACGGAAACTACGGCGTAGTCAGAGTTTCCGAGAGGGCAGAGCTGCCTGTTAGTGCAAGAGTCTGGGATGGAAATGAAGTAGAGGCGAGTCCCTTAGGTTTATTGGAGAAACGCGTGAGGAAGTCCACCACTTGCGTAAGAGATTGGGTGATTGAAAAATTCACGGTGTGGACACCAGCAAGGTCGGTGACAGAGTTTTCCAGCCACTTGGTGTGGTGGGCGTTAAAGTCACCAAACACAAATATATGGGCAGATGGATGAGAAAAAAATGGCCTTGTCGATTTTGTTACAGATGCTATCAAGTACCGAACAGTCAGAGGAGGAGGGGGAGCGGTAGAGAAAGAAAAGATAGCTAACCGAGCTTAGAAGTGAGAGACGGCAGCATATGAAAGAATGATCCAGGGATTCAAGAAATGACACCCTAGATAAAGGGAGGTGTTCGCTGACATAAACACCAAGTCCATGTATATGGACAATGGAGTCCTTCCTGAAGAGGGGAAAGTAACCAGGAACGTAAAACTCAGAAGAGGGGATAGAAGGTTCAAGGTTAGTTTCACATAGAGCTAAGATATCAGGTGAGTTAGTTTGAAAGAATTATTCTACGCTGTAAATGTTAGTTCGGATACCTCGTATGTTTGTGAAGGAGATGCAGACAGGGGAAACCTGTCTCTTCTTCCATTTATCCGACTTATGAGTATCAAGTTCTCCAGGCATTCCCTCCTCATTATGTATCCCAGGAACCTCATTTGTCTCTTCCTTTTGCATCATTTTCAACACCTCATCGTTGCACACGTGCTCTGTCCATGATATCCTAAACAGAAATAACGAATTTGTAAAATAAGTGAAATTGTATTTACTGAACAGAATAACATAAATATATAAGAAGAAAATGTTCGAAGAGAAAATGTATGGTGTTAAATGCTCCACAGAAATTCAGAGTTCATAGTAGCAAAATGGGTATATGTAGAAAGATTGAAAAGATTACTAATAAAATTTTGTGTTCTTTTCCTCTTTATGACTGGCTAAAGAGTGAAAAGGAAAGTCAAGCAATAAAGGAGATTGTACTTATCGAAGTCAGTTGAAGTATCTTGTTGATTTTTTTTTTTTGACTGTGTGTGGGTGAAGACGAAGAAAGGAAAATTAGAAGGAGAGGTAGGACGAATGCATGTCGACAAGACACGACAGTGTCAGTGTCAGTGTCCTGAAATTTCTTTTGTTACATTGTGACAAGGTCTATCAGATTACCGCTCCCATTTCAGACTAATTTGACCGCTCAAAGGTCATGGTTAAGTAGTGAATTTTAGTCATGTGATCGGCTCCGAACAGTATACCCGTTGTCTAGGTGTTAAACAAAATTGACTGGGGTCATAGATAAATTTGCTATTTTCTATCCAATCACAATTCGGAATGTTAATTTTCACACGGACTTGTGTAATTTGCCTTGGTCTGGGTTTTTCCAAAATGTTTTCAGTCGTTTTGATCCGATTTTTCGGGTGTGCAATTTTCTTTTTTCGTTTGAGTTAATTGTTATATCATATATGATTTGTATCCTATAAAGTGTAACATTGAAATCCGAAGACGTGTTGTGAAAGCGAAAGCACACCCCAAAAGCTAAGCAAAGTATTAAGAAACATGAAACTCTAGTTAGAAACAAAAAAAAATATTACTGAACTCTTATGCAATATCAGTCCTGCTATTTGACAATGGATGCTGGGTAATCTCCTCAAAGATGAGGAAAAGACTTTAAGCAACATCTATGTGGTTTTACAGAATAATGTGAGTAACAGCGAAGTTTTCGAGAAAAAGAAAAAGAAACCTATGCATAACATCAGTTAGAAAAAGTTGATATTTCTGGGCTACGTAATGAAGAAAGACGTCTTGTAAAATTTAATATTCACAAAATGAATTGAAAAACATTCATCAACATTTCAAATGCTTCAAGTTTTTCTTTCATCTTTAACTATACTGCCCAGCATTCGCTGTCATATTGAAGAACAGGCATCACATAGCGATCCAATACTCTCTTCTTTTCCTGTCTTTTAATACTTTGCTCAGCTTCTGGAACCCGTCCTTGACCATGTAAATTCTCCTTCGTATCTCAGTGTCGCACTTTTCGTCTTTTGTTAGAACACTTCCCATGTACTTAAATTTTTCTACTTGCTTGATTTTAGTATCCCCAGCCTCTAATTAGCATTTTTGACTGCTCTGTTTGGCTATACAATCGGTACTTCTCTAAATTTTGTCCTGTTGATGAAACAAAATTTTCTTTAGAAGAGCTTCTTGGATGGGCCGAGAACTTTTTACCATATTTCAAAAATAAGTATAAAAATGAAAAAGCATTTGAAACTAGTTAAATTATGCACAGAAATTATGAAAAATTTGTACCACTTAATTCATATAAAGATGAAATAGAATTTGATAAAATAAGAAAAATGTTTCATTTTATTGATCATTGTCTTAGTGACAAGGTGTGAAAAATATAACTTAAACGTCTGCTGTTAAAGATTTGATTGCTTCTCCTTCTTCTTGCAAATATCATATAAAAAGAAAAGAAACCCTTCTAAAGAACTCTGGTCACTCGAAAGAGTGGGTACATTTTAACACTCTTTCCATCCTGCAGATTCCCTTTTAACTTTCTTACAGACTGCTGCTGCTGTTCGCTTTGGATGCATTTTCATTGTCAAAAATGCGTAATACGGATATGCACTTAACTCACGTAAATGAACAATGTGATTTGATTTCTTAAATATATTACATAAAACTAAATTCGAAAGGTTAATTTTGATAACTGTTGTCATTACAGCAATAGCAAAATACATCCACTTTTACCCGATTTCATATTCTGAATTAGTATTTAATTTATGACCATTCATTTAAATCAGGTTTCTGAAAAATAATAAACACAACGTAACAAATGTTATAGAATTTCACCATGAATATCCATCTTCAAGGCACGTGTGCTTCACCAGAATCTACAGGAAGACATTACAGCAAAGAAAATTATCCTTTTTAACAAATGCACATCTCTATCTAAGCGATACATTTCCTTTAGTAAGTCCAGATGTCGAGAGACACATTTCCTTTAGTAAGTCCAGATGTCTAGGCCATTTAAAAAAAGGAATACCTACCCAGTCACATCCCTCATTCCTTTTTATAGTAAAAAACAATAAAATTGTTTAAAACACCCCTTAATTTCTTAATAATTACTTTGTTTAGGTTTCGGATAAACTTAGTGAATACAGACTTGGAAAAGCCTCCACAAGAGATGTTATTTTCTTGCATTTAAAATATAATTAACCTTTTATAACTGTATTACATACGCCTAGGTCTCTTATGGTCACTCCTTGACGATATGGGGACGTTTTCATGGTCCAATGACTCTGAGAGTTAAGAGTTCTAAACTCTTGGTAGGACGACCTTTGTCAGCCGAAGAGAAGGACCCAGACTAGCCGCGACTAACCCCAAAGACCTCAGAAATGGGGCTAGCAGATGACGATTTCAACAGAACTCAACGGTAGAACCAGCGGATGAAGAAGGCTATGCATGAAGGACATATTACAGAAGGTTACACTCGGCGTTATAACAGTGTCAGTCCATTCCAGTTTCATAACTGGATTGTGCATGTCTCATTTCATATGTTCCGCAAAGTAATCTCCTGATCGTGTTGTGAGTGGGTCACTTCCTGGCATGTTGAGGTCCACCTTAAACAAAACCACGCTATCAGCTTTTTATTCTGCTCTGATTTTCTTTCACTTCAAACCAAATCTTGCAAAACCAAACGGTGATAAAGAATGGATGATGGGAGCTTGTTTTGATGAAACTGGAAGCTAATAGTCGAGAAACTGCACCGTGGCGGCGAATTCAGTCATCAACGCCATCATCATAAAGGAAGCGATATGCAGCAAAGAAATTAAGTTCTTGGATACGAGATAAAGCCAACGAAGACACATTTCTCTGAAATGTGAGTCAAATCCGTGGACAGAAACAGGAAATCCCTATGCTAAGATATAGGAGTAAAAGAAACAGCACCACAAAGACAAAAATATCACCTACAATATTCGGCTAAAAATGATGGAAACCTGAAGATGGCCAGATAGTACTCTGTCTAAATGACAAAAATATCTACTTTGAGAAATGATGAGAATAATAGTTCGAATATATCAAAATATATTGAGAATTCCTCATTTTAAACATGAAGCAATATAAAACTTTGGGCTGACATGTTTTTAGCCATCAATGTCTATGCGATGAAATTTGGAACCTTCAATCTGTTACCGATTTGACGTTGGTAAATAACATTTATTGTCAATACAAATACATTATTTTTAGCTTATTGTTACCTTCTATATTTGATCGTTGATGCGATGAAAATCCTTTATATTGAACATTAAACGTTGTTAAAACCATTGAAAACAATTTACGAATGAGAAAACAATATTATCTATTTTTTGTATATATAAAACATTAATGAAATACCTGAAGACAAAACCTGAAACGCAGCCAATTATAAACGATGTATTTTCAGAATTGACAGCCCAACATTAAGTAGATATTCAGAACCTATTATATTACTCAATTTCGCTAAATGAAATTGAAATGTAATAAATATCGATTACAGCTTGGTTCATTTGTAATTTCCATATATTTTGTTCCCCCACATTTTCTCTTCTAATTAAAATTCGCCGTTCAACCACGATCGGCCTCTAGAAGTGCCTGAAGAGGGCAAGCTGATATAAAAAACGAAGGGTGATAATTTAAAAATTAGATATTTGCCAGACTTGATATTCATGGTCGATAAGCTCAGCATCTACCAGACTACTGCTACAAAATCTTGGAGAAAAATTGATTCTTTATCTTAATTGTTAAGAGCAAATACTTAAACGTGTTCCATCACCATAACAACACAACTCAAAAGCCAATTCGTATTTTTCATTCTTTCATTCCGGTAGAATATATATATATATATATATATATATATATATATATATTCCACAGGAATGAAAATGATTACGCTTCGATGCTTTCGACCTTTTGGTCTTGGCAGGCGTAATAGGCTAACTGGCCTTTTAATGCTTTATTTTTTAACGCACAACAGGAAGTTTAAAACACATAACAAGAAGTTTAAAACTAGCCAACTACGTGTGTAAATTTAAAGAAAAAGAAAAAAAGCCTAATGTAAGCTGGAGCATATTGAGAGAATCCAAATCTTGCAGCAAGCCCTTTTTTCCTTACTTCTACCACAGGATGCCGTAGGGACTTAACGTGTCTAATTTCACCTCCAGGGAACTTTTTACTTCTCATCGATTTATCTGTCGCATTGCATACAACACAGTACTGTCACTACACTACTCAAATAAAGCCTCACACGACTAAATAACATCTCCAGTAAAACCTACCTCGTAAAGATATACCTACCTTCAAGTAAAGGTAATTGTCCTTCTTAGACAATTGCTAAACGCCACTGTAAATGTGTAATCCAACAACCCAAATACACCTTTCACTAACCACCAAATAGTTTCATATCGATTGAAATAGTAACTGCTAATCAGATTTACTAGGAATTGCTCGGAATTTCTCCAATAAATTACTAGACTACTTTAACAACTTAATTATTGAAGTTATTTGTTTGAACATTATTTTATTTTTTTAATTGATACTCGTATTTGGGTAGATATTCTGTTTTAATAAATAACCAATCCGGTAGAAATAAATATATAAATATACTGTTTGATTAAAAACAGAATATCTACTCAAATACTTCTATCGATTAAAAAAATAATAATGTTCAAACAAATAATTTGAATATGTCGGTTGCTAAAACTATTTCGTTAATCTTCGGGATATTCGTAAGTAAATTATTGTTTTATGCCCAAAACAGGTTAAAAATCAGAAACCCCCAAACTTATTCACTTTTAGAAGTGCACTGTTCAATCTTTCTCAAAAATCCCATCTATACAAAAAAGTGCTTTATAAGATTGTGGTTAGAGTGTTCGAGAAATTGCGTTATTGTTGAGGATGGCAGTTAAATTTGTTTAGATCATTAGATTATATAAAAAAAGAAAGGCGTGAGCTGTGGAAATACATTACGTAAACCATTAAATTTGTGGTTTTGTAAAGGTTAAAAACAAAGTCAGGTTTTTCAGTGATGGACGAACTACATTCCTTATTTCAACAAGTTATCACATACAAGGCTAGGACCCGCCATACCATTCACATTGTAGCAAACCGCGCACATTTCCTCCGTGTTTTATTGGTGAAAAGTGAGTTCCACTTGAACAGCTTCTTTCCGAGAACCACTACTCTGTGGATCTAACACCTAATTTTTCTTCGAACAGTAAAATCTTAACCAGTTCAAGTTGATGGTTAACCGTCATCTTCTTGACACATCCATATAAACTTGCCTTTTAATGTAACACTTTGCCTCGAGTGGCTCGCCTTGTACAGGATGAACCTCACTGTAAAAATCCTGGATATAAAGAAACGGATGATATAACAAATAACTATGTGTTCTAAAAAGTTTTTAGGATTTATAAATAAAACTATCATCAAACTTTTATTCTATTAAAAAGTGTATCATAATTAAACGCGTAAAGTTTATAAGTGTTATAAGTGTCCTAATTAAAACACATAACTAAGATGATTTATCAAATAACTACATGTTCTAAAATGTTTTGGAATTGTATAAATAAAACTATCATCAAATTTTTTCTTCTATGAAAAATTCTATAATAGTTAAATGATTTATGTTAGATTAAGGCTATCACCAGTAGAATGAGCAACAATTTGATTGCTAAAGAAATTTCATTCATGTTGTAAAGTGGCTGCCATCCCTGCAAAACTCTCGACGATGGAATGGCCCTCTATTTAAGTAAACAATAGTAGCATTCGAGGCAAAATATTCGAGTGTTATTCGAGTAATATTCAGACTGATTACTTCGGCGTCTATTGTGATCTGACCCCTCCTCTCTGTGTTGTAAGTTCTGTCTTGTCTGCTATGGTAACTATTATATTGTTTTGTGTATATCCGTTTAACACAGGATATTGTCCTGAATAATACCGCAGAACATTTTTACTGTGTAGCGTATCCACCTCGACGATACAACAATTCACAAATGTATATGTTTGTACAGCAAGAAATGAGTGTAGTAGACAAACTCTAGTGACTATTTACCGGCATGGGGCGAAGGATAGCTTGTTAATTTTAACGACTCACAATCTAAACTACTCTCTGTTAATCATCTGAGAGACTCTTTTTCTGCCTTCCATCAACATGGTTGACGTTAACTGTGTGGCTTGTTGCGCCTCCTCGGGCTCACGTTCTCAACTACATGAAATAGAAATACTATATTGGATCCATTGATGGGTTAGTAATTAAGAAAGTTGGTTCACTGTGTTGCGCTAGACTGTTTTTCACTCCAGAATCTATCTTCTAAGTCTAACATTCGTCCGTGCTTAGAATATTGCTGCCACATATAGTTCGGGACCCCGACTGGATATGTAGAAATCTCTGATAAAATCTAAAAGAGAATTAGCAATACTATTGGTTTTATCTTGGGCTTCGGATTCAGTCGTTTGCCAACCACCCTAAGGTTCCTGCCCTGTGTCTTTTCTATAAATAATTTCATGTTATTTGTTCGGATGAACTCTTTGCTATCGTACCTAGAGCTCCCTACCGGATCCATGTTTTCCAGCCAACTTTAAATTCAAATACAATGTAAATTAATATCTTCTTTTTCTTTAAATCGCTTCTTAGTAATCTTTTTTTTTCTTGCATACCCAGCAATCCCTTGTGTCGACTTAAAATCAAAACTATAACGTTATTACTCGAGTGAAAGTTTAACTTGAATAGCTATACAGCCTTAATGTTACACTCTCGGTTGACAGAGACCGAGATTCAAGATTTTTGTTTTATTTAAAATAAGCAACTGCTAATATCAACGATACAAAACCGATGTTAGAACTTGCTTACAGGCGATTTTAATGTATTTTAAACTACATTATATAAGGCCAATATTGAATTATTGATTGTTTAATAGTAGTGTTATATATAAAAGGGATAAGTAAATCGCCTATTTCTCTCGGGGCACACCTTTCTCGGCAGCTGTTTGTAGCATAATTGTGATATAACTGTTTACAAGATATTGGCATACCTAAAACACCCACTTTTTGGCGTAATCTCGAAATTATCATCAACATAACCTGGTGATACTTGACGGTACCTCTTTATTTAAAATGTATATAGGTTTTTACGCAAATGTTTCTTGCTGAATTAAACGCATAAATAGTCAGTTAAAGTTAGAAATGTTTATGTGTTCTGTTAGTTTTGTGATTTCTGCTTCAATTTATGCATTGTCTGATTATAATATTGATTTATTATTTTTGATATTTTGATTTATTAATAAAGTTTGACACATTTTCAATAACAAACAGATTTCCCAATGATTTTCACTTGTCTCGGGTCCTCAATAACCAAAATACACAGTAAAATATTAAAGAGCATCATATATTCACATTATAATAGATAATTTCTCCTTTGTTTTTCTCTTCTTTTCTTTCCTACTTTTTACGTTTTTTATTCTTTTTCGTTTTATTTCTTTTTTTTTTTTCGTTCTTTATTTTACTTTTCCTTTCTTACTTCCTGTCGTTCTTCCTTTCGTTCTTTCTTATTTTAGATACACAAAAATAGAAAGTGGCTTAACAAAAGTGCGTAACAAACCAATTTTAAGAAACAAAATGTAAGTTATAACCAAAAAGTGATCGTTTAAATTTCTGGCACACATAATGTAGAAGGAGGGCTAGAAACGCACAAGACATATCGAAGTCAAGATGAGCAGATGAAACTGTAGTTAACCTTTGTGCAAACAGATGGTAGAAGAGTGACTGGGAGGGGTAGTAAAAAGACAAATATTAGTAAGAGCAACAAAACATAGGATGCTGTTGAAAGCCATAATCGGCATCATTTTGATGGTAATCAAGAGAAGATGTACATAAGTCATGATTCCCTTCTAAACTCTAAGTTACTGAAACAATCGAAAGTTAAATTGGGACATGAAAGAACGATTGTATTCGTCAATTTTTCTCTCTTTTCCTCAAGTTCATATTTTTCCTGTTTGTTAATTTACAATCATGAGAAAATAAAGAAAACTTTTGGTACTCTGAGACTTAAAAAGGATGCGTGAGAAATCCACATTAATGTGAAACCTTGCAGATCCTTCACCATAGACGAAACGTCGCAAGCCTATCTCTACTCTATTTCTATTTCCAACTGTTTGGAAGAGCAATATCCTTGAATTAATGATAGGAATCGCAATGTAACATACACAAGATTGAATAATTCCTATTCCCTTCGTATTTTACAGATAAGAAGGAAGTTCCACTTAGCTCTTCCCGAGAACCGCTATTTGTGAAATATACTCCCGAGAGAATAGTTCCTCGATCACTACAATCCTAACCATTTTACGTTTAAAGATAAACATTTATCTATTCTGCATACCTTCATAATAGGCAATTATTTACGTCCATAGCCTCATTCAGTAACACTCTACTTTGAGTAGCTCTTGAACCTGGTCTTAAATAAACATTTATTAAAAGAAACAATAACAACAACAAGTAAATAGAGAGCTGCAAGTCACTCTAATAAACAAAGATAGAGGAACTTTTGGTGCGGTTGATGTATACTTTCTTGGGAATCATGGATCTGTATTGAAAATTATGGGATTTACAAAGATCTTGACTGAAAAATTAAGAAATTGAAAGTAGGAAAGTATTGCTTGTATTCATAAAGATGAGAACGTTACAAATAAAATAGTCGGCCCTTTCGCTATAATCCGAATACATTGAAACTCAAACGAAATAAGAATGAAAATATTTAACAAGGAAAGAAAAATCGTCAGCCGATTTCGAATTCTGGTCGAGTTATTCACGTATCACACAAATACCTGCAGAAAGCCGTGAATCTATCTTTTCTATCCCCAGCAATGGAAGAGCAGATTGGGCTCTTTATTCTTGAATGGTATATATCCTGAAGATAATGGCTCAATAAGAACACCCGACTTTCAGCAGTCTGAGAACTGTTGCTAAGACCTGAATTCATAAGTCACGTGAGTAGCAATATATCTTTGATGGTTGCGGTAATAATAATAATAATAATAATAATAATAATAATAATAATAATGTTAAGTGATACTTGTCCTCGTATATGGCAGCGAATGCAGATCAATATCATCAAAGATGAAGGAGAGACTCTAAGTAACAGAAATGTGGTTCTGCAGAAGGTTGCTGACGATACCATAGACCGAACATGTGAACAACGACGAGGTTTTGGAGAGAAATGAAACGAAAAGGAATAGCTGAGGTTTCTTTGACACGTAATAGGGAAGGAGGGTTTGGAGAATCTAATACTCAAAACGTGCGCAGAGAAAAAGAGAGACAGGGGAAAGCAGCACGAGACATACTTAATGGGCTTTAGCAAGTGGATAGTGGAGTAGTGTTTGGGAGAGATCAGTCAGTCAGTTAAGTGATACACGCTTCAGCGATCATATTTCGAAAGAGACATTAACTGACTTGGCATGATTTTTTTCGCAGTAGGTTGCCATTACTTTTTGCGGTATACTGGTTACCAACCAAAGCTATAGAACCCAATCTACTCTGTTATTTCAACCTTAATTGGAAAAGAGGAGATGGTTTAATACCTTTCCCAAAGGTATTTGCACGTATCTGAACGGAACGAATTCACCTGGAATTTGAACTCGTCTTTCCGATTTCTCGTTCCGAGCCGATATCCACTTCACCAGAATGCACACCCAGTGATACCAAGAGAAAAAATGTTAAGAGCAACAAGCTGTAAGTGTAAGTGGAAGTCCATGATTGCCTCCGTCCTGAAGAAAGAAGAAGCGAGTGCTTGATGATACAGTTGATTTGTTTTCCAAATAGAGGAAGGTTTGGAGAAAAAAGAGTTATGTTTAACTTTTTTCACATACATGACAGAAAGTACATTCTTATACTGAGGGCCTGATATGTAATTTATATTTATTACATTCAGTTTTATGGAAATTAATTTCTGATTTTTAACAATGCCGTACTTTATTTCAGCAATTTTTAAGAGACTATATCACTTTTCTTATAACTATCTGGGAAAGGTTATGCGTTGAAAAGAGAGTTTAGCGTTAAAAATATTAGCATAGCCATGTAATTTACATGGTATCTGTTAGTTATTATTATTACTCCTATTATTATTAACTACTCGATCTTGTGATTGTTGTTTTGTTACTGAAACCAGAACAGCTGTTTCTGCTATGCCAAATAACATCGATCATAGGTAATATTGACAGCTTATACCTGACATGCAAGAAGCTTCCAACGTTTATCATTGTGACAGGTGCACAATGTCCGCAATTCTATTTATTTTTTTTTTATTTTCAGAAAGATAAGCATCAATATACCCGAACTTAAAAGCACGCACATGCGCATACAAATGCACTTCTACATTTTTTTAACCAATCACTGTAGGTTATTTTGGGGTGTGGTCATTAAAAATATATGTTTAAAAATACTGAAAACAAAAGTTTTGTTTGCAAAGATTGGTCCAAATAAAATGTCATGAAGCTATGCATTTTTCCTTCATATCTTGCAATAAAAATAAAGGCAACAACAATAAGAACGAGGTTTAAAGTAACAGAATTTTTTTTTTTTAATCGTATCACCCCGAGCAAGGCGGTAATGCCACTGATGTGCAGGGGGCTACGTAATAGTGAAAAGATTGGAAAAGAGAAAGCCGGAAACCACATTCTAAACAGGGAACAAGGGATGGGCCTCTTAACCTGTTCAATAGACGTAAGTGGAGTGTGAACTGGGCGATAGATAGATCTATCTACTCCAATTGAAAAAAAAAAAGAAACCAAAGTGAGAAGATTGGAAAAGAGAAAAGCCGGAAACCACATCCTAAACAGGGAACAAGAGATGAGCCTCTTAACCTGTTCAATGTTTTGTGTCAGTTTTAATTTGGTCACCTGAATTCACTGACCGCCATGTGCAGAGAAAGATGTATGACAATTGGATTAATAAACAAAATATCCTTTGTATTCCTAGGTGTGGATATGAATAAAAAAGAACAGTCGCTCAGGCCGCTTGAAATAAATCGTGTCACTGTCGTTCGATGTTTCGTTCATTTGAAAAAAAAATGCCTTGTTTATCCAGCTCATAAAAATCGATATAGATGATCGATACAGAAATTCTGAGATAAGTATCAGGGTCAAGGTTCAATCTTTTTAAACATTCGGCTCTCCTCAATCATATTTATTAATACCGAAATGTTGGTCCATAAAGAAAAGTAAATCTATCATGAACCAGATTAATTTCCAAATCCTGTTTTATTAATTATCCCCCAAAATAATTCAACCACATATACTCGATATGCGTTGTGGTGCAGTAACTATCGGCTCGAGAAATCGGAGTGTCGAGTTCGAATCCCTGTTTAATTTGTTGCATTCACTTACGCGCATACGATAGGTATTAATCAGTTACTTCTCTTTTCAGCTATGGTTTAAATAGCAGGATTATTGGATTTCATAACCTTGGTTAGCAAACAGTATACCTCAAAAAGTAATGACAACCTACTGCGGGAAAATCCTCTTTCATGTCTCTTTCGAGACAAGATCGCCAAAGCGTGTATCCGATATGGCATTTAAATGAGAGATACTCAAGGGTTATATACACTCGTTAGGAGAATTGATAATAAAACGAAAATTTATTTACAGTAATTATTTTAGGGGTATAACACCATTTTCATTCGGTATATATTCGTATATAGTTCTATTCTTTTATAATGATATTTGAGCGAAACATTAGGTGGTAATAGATACATTTTCAGTGACCAATTGCACTACACAAGGTTTTCTGTAGTGGGTAAAATTCATGCAAAAAATCAGTGGTTGCGCTATACATGAAGTCGATTTATACATAAGTATATGTGCCTTGTGGTGCAGTTGAAATTGGAGAGCTGAGTTCGAATTTGGGTGAATTCGTTGCATTCACTTACCTGCAAATATCCTTGGGGAAGTTATTTATCTTATTTATTATTGGGTACTATAGCCTTGGTTGGCAACCAGTCTACTGCAGAAAGTAATGGCAACTTACTGCGGAAAAATTTTCTGACAAGTCAGTCATGTCTCTTTCTATACATTTCCCCAAGCGCGTATCACGTATGGCACTTGACTGATATACAGTAAATAAAATCAGTAAATAATGTCTCCCAATATTTATGCATGTGTTTGATGCATAGTCAAACTACTGTTACAATACTTTCTGACCTTGTGCCAAACTAGATTTTAATAACGCTTTCGGCCTTGAAATTTATTTTATTAGTTGCGAATTTCAGTATTCCAATTGAAACACATTTGGGTAGATTTTATCGTTGTTCTTCACTCAGAGAATGTAATGACAAAGAAAGAGAAAGTTATTTGATTCTACCAGTCTAGCTCAGTTTGTAATATTAGAACGAATAATCTTCAAGCAAGGTTAAAGACACATTTTACAAGGTCTTTCATAATGCCAAAGTGAAATACAAGCAGCCATTTACAAAAGAAACAATAAAAATCAAAAGCAATTATGATATTCTCTTCACAATAATCAAAATTTTTCTATAATTAATAATCAGACGATTTGATCTAAAATTAAACATATTCATATGCATATATGTATTTATAAAAAATATAGCTGTATAGAAAGACAAAATTTTATAAATCTCAATCCACTGTTTAAATAATTTGTGAAATCAGTTCTATAGAAATATTACTTGAAGATTAGCACTATCAGTTAATTTATTTGTTTTCGTTTGTTTGTTCAGCGGTATATCAATTTCTTATGGGTCATTTAATGAAGAAATTTAATTTCCTTGAAAGCATTAGTAACTTTTGCTAAAAATTAATTGCTGGTAATAGTTTTTTTCAAATGTAGAACTCATATTTATTTTTTTTAACTATGAAAATGTTTTGCTGGTATATTTGCTATAAAAATGTTTAATTTTCAATGTGTTTTGACACCACTTCTAGAGATTAACTATTTGCTCATAGCCGCGAACCTAACACGAGCTACCATTCTAGGTCAGTTTAGACCTGGATTCATCAGCAATTAAGAGGTGATTCCACGATTCTCAAAATCTAGTTTGTGGTCTTGCTGCCGAATGTAGTGTATCGTCATATCCAAGGCGTTATTGGTCACCTCGGCATGGTGTAATGGTTAGCAAGCTTGCCTATTACAACTGAATGGTGAGTTCGATCCTCACGGGGTACTTTCAGTTTTATGCCATATTTAACCTGCGCTTAGAAAATCAGCCTATCCAGAGCGTAATTTGCAGGTTATTTGAAGCAACCACATATTTTTACATTCTATTTTTTTAGATAATAATGGTAGAAAGATAAAGACTTATTACTTAACCCATAAGCTAAAGGGGGTGAAGAAGTGACTTCATACTTTTTTCAAGGGTATTTGCGAGTAAACGATTATAGAGAACAAGGGGACTTAGAACTTGGCTCTCCGATTAACAGTTTCAAATCATTATCCATACTTCTCACCGTAAATGCAAAATTACAGCACCTGGAATTCCCAAACGGACACCCATCTAAGTACAGACTTAGCATTGCTTAACTTCGGTGACTGTAAACCAGTGTTCCAACGTGGTATTTTTGTAAACAGACGCTGTCAAGTAGTCTTGTTGTCCCAAAGAACTGGATGGATGGTGATTTATAAAAATAAGTTAATCCATATACTAAAGATGGTGTTCTTAACTGAGATTTGTGGGAATGTATCTTATATAAATTCTTTATAGTATAATCCAACAGACTCTAAATAGACGTCATTTCATTGTTAGGTGAGTTTCCAATTTTATGAAGCAAATTGTAGATTAGATAGAATAATGAAACTGATGTAAAAATTAAGTAAAATAATTTACTGTTTATTCCTAGATTCTAATGAGTGCAACATCTTCTGTTACGTCTTGTGTCCATTTAGAACGTAGGTGATCGTGGTCCTTCACATTTTCTTGTGTGTTGTAGCTCTTGATAAGTCCTACCATTCATTTACCTAAGCCCATGTAGTATGTTACACTCTGCTTTCTACTGTTTCTCTTTCTCTCAATCTGTCCTGTGAGTATCAAATTTTACAAACCCTTTTTCCTCAGCTGAGTTGAAATTTCAATTAAATTCTCTGCTTTTCTTACAAACAAATACCCTTGGGAAAGCTATTAATCCGTCTCTTCCCTCCAGTTATGGATTAAATAGCAGGACAGATTGGGTTCTATAGCCTTGGTCGGCAACCAGTCTACCGCAGAAAGCAATGGCAACCTACTGCGGGATAATCATCTGCCCAGTCAGTCATGTCTCTTTCGAGAAATGATCGCCCAAGCGTGTATCACGTATGACACTTAACTGACTGACTGACTTTCTGATGTGTAAGTATAAGTTTCCTTTTTGTTTCCATTCTCTCCAAAAACTCGCTGTTGCTCACATGTTTGGTCCATGGTATCATCAGCATCTGATGACAACAAGAGAAAAAAGCCCAAGATACGAGCTACGAATTAAAGATGTCAACATAAAACAAGTACATAAGTTTAAATATTAGCTGTGGTGCATGTGCTTGGTATACTTTTATCAAACTTGGTGTCATAATAGATATATTAGGCAACGTATATTTTTATCTCCGTGCTACTTTGGTATCGTGTTGCTCTTTTACATGATGTATATGATCATTTTATTTTATTTCAGCTCTAGAAAGAGTATAAAGCTATTAAGATGCAAGGGATTACTAAGTGTGAGATAATATGAGAAAAAATCACAATTAAGGAGAGAAGAAAATAAAAGAAAAATAATTAAAACAATATAATGAACGACATTGTATTTACTTTTTGTTCGAGAAGCATAAAGCCGGAAAAGAATTCCATAAGCGGGAGAAGAAACAGTTAGAATATGGCTTCTGGTTACATCTAACCGTTTCAACGGTAAAATAATGAGACCTTGTCGCCAATCTAGTACTGCGCTTAAATTCATAAGATCTCTTTATCAAAGAGGAAAGTTCATCAGGGCAATTATCATGGAAGTATATATAGAAAGGATGTGCCTTGTGGTGCAGTGGATATCGGCTCGGAACGAGAAATCGGAGAGCCGAGTTCGAATTCCAGCTGAATCCCTTGCATTCACTTACGCGCAAATACCCTTGGGAAAGGTATTAATCTGTCTCCTCCCTCTAGTTATGGGTTAAATAACAGGATAGATTGGGTTTTATAGCCTTGTCGGCAACCAGTCGACCGTAGAAAGTAATGGCAAACTACTGCGGGATAATCTTCTGCCCAGTCAGTCACGTCTCTTTCGAGACATGATCGCCCAAGCGTGTATCATGTATGGCACTTAACTGGCTGATCTATATAAAATGTACAGTGAAACTGGTAACTCGGCATCGGCTACTTATCCGCCGCCATAATATAGCTTCTTTGTTAGTTATTAAGTGTAATTTAGATATAGAACAAGACAACAGGTATGAGGTCTTCGGTCATGATCAAACTCATTAGTCAGTAATAATTCCTCACTGGACTAAATTTGGTAATCATTACAACACGCCATGGTATTCATTATGCACTATTGTAATATGATATACAATCTTAAAGAGAATCAAGTCGGCAAACATAACACACTCATTTATATATCTCACATACACTTATATGTATGAATATAATTGCGTTAATGAGTGTACACGTCTACATATAATCAATTTTATATATACTTATCGATCATATATTTAAGTTTGCACATATTGATCGCTTCGTATCTTAGGAGTGACAAAACCATATGTTTCTGCCTTAAATACAATATGTTCGTTCACTATCTTTTGCTGTTTACGTAGATGTACGCGTGTTGATATTAAGAAAAATATAAATCAATCTATTGATATAAAATCAGGATTTTGTCTAGTTGTATATTTCTGTTTTTCTGACACAAGAATCAATCATTTCTGCTACTGGTTGAATCTCTTGTTGTTTATTTTTTGTTACTTATAGTCTGTATTCGTTTAAACACAAAGACGCGTTTATACATACAAATATGCATGCGTATACTCATAGTGTAATTTCTTGGCTATAGCTGTATTATTTACTAATGGCAATATTAGCTTTTTCATAAGGAAACATTCGTTGATCGATCATCCAGCACTAATCAAGTTATGTCTTTCTTTACTCCCTGAGATCAAAGTGTAGTATTTTTTCTCTTCACTCCTCATTTTAAGAAAAATATATACCGCTTCCTTATAAGGAAACAGTCAACATCCATTTATCGAGCACACAGCACTACTCGTGTTATGCTTTTCTTTACTCTATCGAATTGAAATCAAAATGTAGTATCTGTCCGACTGAATTTATAAAATCTTACTCTTAGGACAATTTTTCGGCATATAGTTTTCCCAAGTTCAGTAGCTATTATAACGCTTTCCACTAGTGAGGCAGCTCCTTTCCTAATCTTTCGTTTGAAATGGTGAAGAATAACAATTTGAAGTTGTGTGGAATGTCAATGGTAATGGAATAAAAGCGGTTTCCATAAAGAAAACATTCGGCGTTCATTGATCAAAAATTTAACGTTACGGTCATTTGATATTTATAAAATCATAAATCAGTTTGTTTTATTTTCTCTCAGAAAATAAGAATTCTCATGTCCAGTAACTATTATCGTTCATTCTTTCTAAATCTCATGCTTAATGTATTGCAAAATTATAACATTTTGATTATATCATTACTTTCACTTCAAGTTAAATGTGCTATCAATTTTTCTTGATTCCGTTGTAAATGTACAAGTGATGTGGTATTTGTTATTTGCTACAGTTCTTTTTGTTACTGTGTAGTACCAGTCTATAGAGTTTGATGAGGAATAACTTCTTTTTAAACCTAAAGGATTCATTCAGCTGAAGTCATGTTTAATCATTGATCTGAAAAAACGGTTTTATATAGATGATCGTTCAGATATTTCTAAACGATTGGGACTCCATACGTGGCATTCATGAGAGTGCCTAGATCTTGCGAGGCTATTTAAGTACATGTTTTAAGTTCTGATGTTAATATTTTGATTTTGAAGTACCTTACATTGTTAAACAAAATGGCCCCTGACGAAATCGATTCTTTGTTCAATTTCTGAAATTCTACAAAAATGCATATGAATATTTGATATTTTCTTTGTCGATGAAATCGTTTCACTTATCACTTATATGAGCCAAAAATGTTTGAAATAATCTGGATTGTAGCTCTTTAGAGAGTAAGCAACTACAGTTGCACATGGGTTATCTAAGTACAGCCAATATTTCATATCTAATATTTACACTTCATACTTTATTACTTCTAATAAGACTTCACGCAGTTTTCGACAATATGATGCATCACTGTATCATGGAAAATGTAAAAGCAGACAAAAATAGTTTGAAAAACATTAAAGGCAACTACGATCATTACAACTACTACTACACATGCACGCACACGTAAATATACACCTATCTATCTATCTATCTATCTATCTATCTATCTATCTATCTATCTATCTATCATGGTGGCCTCGAGTATTCGAGGATACCCGTCTAACAGGGCGACTCGCTAACCCCCATTGTAGACACCTGCTCAGGTACACTTGTGTGTGTTCAACATCCACAGAGCCCACCTATGGTTTATACTGCAATTATACTGCAGTTATAGTTTCTTGGAGAGAGCGCGCTATCTAGCATGAACAGCAGTTTGAACAAAGCCAGGACGCTCAAACCCTCAGTCACAATATATATATATATATATATATATATAGAGAGAGAGAGAGAGAGAGAGTGAGAGAGAGAGAAAGAGAGAAAGAGTGAGTGAATGAAAAGTAACATTTCATTTTAAAATACTTACACATTATTTATTAAGTATATTGTTTTAAAAAATGGATATGAGTGGAAAGCTTGATTTTATATTTAAAATTTGATACGGGCACCAAATTTAACTACCAGTTCTTGAATCGCCCAGGAATCACATCAACTAATTTCACTAGGAAATCATTTGGTATAGGAATTCATGTAATTCGTTCTTTAAGTTCTTCCACCGTCTTGTTATAGTATAATAGACTTGCTACTTTAACTAACCACAAAGAAAAAGTCACAGAATGTTAAATCAGGACTCCGATACGTAAAATAGGTAGTTACTTTTCAATCAAAAGTGGTGGGATTTAAGGAAGGAAAAAATTAAAAATTTGTTGTCCAGACATAGATATAAGAAGAGCAGAGAAAGAGATTCAAAACTCGATATTAGAAGAAGAATTGTAAGATTACATCTGTATTAAAAAATCAAAAATCAAAATTAAACCGTGTCACAGGAATAGATGTGCTGGGGAAAAGAAAGAAAAGTAAAAGAAAAAGCCACCGTTTTTATATAAACTTCCTGTGTATGAATACGTTTTTGGGCTCCTTTTAGTATGTGAATTTTTGTACCATATTTAAATTAAAATATTTTTTTAATCGTTACTAAAGAAGCGAGATTTTATTCGCTGAAATAGCAATATAACGTATTTAGAATTCGGAATTTTATTTAATATAATACTAGCAGTATAGCCCGGCGTTGCTCGGGTGTAATGAAAACTTTAAAACTAATCCACGGTCCTGGAGCTCAGCCACTTTGGACGTTGGCACGAAAGATTAAAAAGCAATAGTTATTTCCAGTTAAAGCGAAACCGTAGACCGAAAGAAAAATTAATGGATGTAAGTTAAATTTTGATTTCCTCGTATCGATATCAAATAAGTTTTTTCGTCGTAAACTGAATTTTGAAGGCTAAATAAGTCCTCTGAATAAATGGTATCATGGCTGAGACTAAGAACTACAATTATACCTACTTAGAGCCAAATCCGAAGCAAAAACTAAAATAAAAGGGCTGAAAAAAAATACAGACATACAGTTACATAAACAGACACACACACAAACATCTTGCCTTTTATATATATTATCGATTTGCTGCACTATTGTAAGATATGCAACCTTGAAACTTCTGAATATCGTTTCTACTGTCTTTGTCTATGATTGTATCAAATTTTATTAAAATCGGACCACTCCTTTTATAACCTGATTTTTTCGATTATCAATTTCCGATATTTATCGAGGGTACCTTGACACAAAACCTAGCTAAGAACACTCGCAGACGCTTATAGTACAACTGTGTAAATTTTCAAGAAAATCGGTTCAGCCGTTTTGAAGTCTATAGGTAACGAACACACAGATACACACACAGACAAAGTTTCATTTATAAATAAGTTTAGATAGATACATATTTGGCGCTGTAAATAGATAATACTATTTACATCAAGATCTCCACCTGGATCATTTTTAATATTAATAAAATTAATATTAATAGGATTTAGTTTTCGGATTTTGCCTACATACTTTTCTTTTTCTTTTTTGGGATTTAATATATATATATATATATATATATATATATATATATATATATAATAAATTCCTTAGGTTCTGAAGACGCATTTCGAATCCTGTCGGAAAACGCATATTTCCCTAACAAGATGTCCTGATTATTCAAGAGATCTAAATAAATATACTGTTTAATTACAAAAACAGAATATCTACTCAAATACGAGAATCCATTAAAAATATTCCTAAACAAATAAACTGAAAATATTTTAAGTTAATCCATTTCGTTACGTATTTTGTAAAATGACGTATATATATATATATATATATATATATATATATATATATATTCCCTATCTCTCTCTCTATATATATATGGATAAATACATATTCTCTTTCAATTCTCACGAGAAATATGCGTGAAAGCATTTCTGCAGTATTGTGAAACGTAAGTGAATATATATATATATATATATATATATATATATATATATATATATATATATACGTGTTTATGCGTGCATATATAGCATATGTTCAAAGATATAAGTACGCATATGTGTACGCAATTCCGTATACAAGTTAGTAACCCAGTGATAAAACATTCGATATAATTTGTTTCCTTTTCAATGAATTTACCTGAGCGCTTCTCCAGTAATAATATATATCAAACAGTATACATTAAAAATTTGAGATTAGCATTAACCTAATTAGATGGCCTCAGGTTACAGACTCATCGATCTTTCTGCATATAGGATATAAAAATATTTCTCTGTATAATATACTGAAGAAAAAGCTACTTGGATTATATACTGCAAAGGCTAACACAAGAATGAAAACCCCAGATACAAGATGAGTGTCTAACTGGAAAGTTCAATAAAATCTGTGAAAGCTAAGAAGAAATAAAACTAAAGAAAAGTAGTCATTTCACTGAAAATGCTCTACTTGCGTGAGAAAATGCGGAGATAAGAGTCAAAGTTGAAGATGTATAATTTTCTTTTTTGATTGATATGTAATCACTAGGAAAGAAGCCGAAACGATTTTTTATATTCAAAACATTCATTTGACAGGCTCACAAAGAATTTGCTTGGTTAATTAGCTCAGACGACATAACTTTATCTTACTTATCGAAAAAACTGATCAAAATACGCACCGATAATCTTAACTCAAATATTTCTAAAGCAGGTGCTTGCTTAAGCGTAATGGTGATTAGCACTGTAAGGATGTGCGTCGTGGTGCAATTGATATCGGCTCGACATGAGAAATCGGAGAGAGATTTCCTGTTGAATTCGTGAAATGCGTGCAAATATCCTTAGGAAAGATTGTAATCCATCTCTTTGAGTTCAAATACAGACCAACAAAGTTGCGCATATTTTGGTTAAAAATGCCCTTGACAAAAGGCACAGATTGCCTCTTCTTCTCTTATGAATTTAACTAACAGGGCATAAATGATTCTCTAGCTTTGGATAAAAACCAGTCTAAGAGAAGAGATAATCTGACCTTAAGCCTAAAGAGGAATGTGACCGTTAGATTTTCTTACCCTAGACATCCTACTGCATCACAAGTTGGCCGAACAACCCTCTTGGATTATCGCGAATGATAATATTGTTTGTGATATCTCAAAAATTGAGTGATTAAGATATATATAAAAGTTCTTGTCACTCTGTTGATTCTATCTCGAGCGAAAACATGAATGCTAAAAGTACTTCTGACATTTTCCAACCGCCTTAATATTGTATATCTATGTCTTTCCTATAAATACTTTCATGGTTTGGATAAGCTCGTGGGTATGGTACCTAGGCATTTTGAATTTAAGTGCAGTGCTAGACTGTCGTCGAGATCTGTTCACATTTGAGCTTACTCAATGTAACCACAAATTTTAAGCTAAAAGTTTATCTTCTCGCTTGTAGAGCTTTCTTTAGGCTCCATGCTTTCAAGCCAACTTTAATCTGCAAGAATTTAATGAAATGTGAATCACATATACTGTTCTTCCGATTAATCCTTCCGATTGCAGCTCATTATTAGTGTTTCTGTTTCTGATTTTTCCACACACTATAACACCATGTGTCTTTGTGTCTTTACTGCGTGGCTTGGGGTGGAACGATTAAAAACACAAATAAGAAGTAAGCTAATGCTAAAAGTTCTATTATATTTCTATTAAGCAAATACGTAAAGACATCCATTTACTCTCATGTTTCTCGATAGTAACATAACAATTACAAAAGTAGAAAGTAGACAGAGGTCCTAGTCTTTAAAATATATGAGTGTACATGCGATTAAATCACGTTGAACGTTTGCACTGAATACTGTTGTCATATCTGGTCGGGTGCTTCTACTATTTATCTTGAGGTTTTCGACCAAATTCAAACAAGTCTCTGCAATATAATTGATCGTGACTTAGCAGTACCGTCTTCAGTCACTTTCTCGCCGACGTAATTGGCTTTTCTCCGACTTTTCATGGCAATTGCTCTGACAAGCTTTTTTCTCGTGGTATTTACGCGGGCTACTAGATCGGCATCAAAGTTTCACCTTGAAATAGTAAATATAACCGCCTCTTTTAGTCTTACAGTTTCTTCTCTTGCACTTTCTGGCTGTGGACCCCCCTTTCATTTGCTTGCTTCTCTGATAGCTACAAGTTTATATGCAACGTCAATTGTCATTTTCTATCTACTTGATTCCTATCTCTTATCCTTTCTTCGACATCCTCTGTACCTTGTTTTGTCTCTAATTGTAACCCTCTGCGCATCAGTGGTATATCTGACTTGCTTGGGGTGAAATGATTATCAAAATAACTCACTGAATCGTCAAGCCTAATTCGAACCAGGTAGGACGATCCTGTTTTGGCTTTATTTCAAACTAAACAAAGCTTAGTAAGCCATATATATAGATAACATAAATAAAATAGTGGGCGATTGAATATTTATACGGCTCGAACACATATTATGTGTCATAAATAGAAACGAGGAAAATATATTTCGCGTTCAAAGAAGAGTTGTTACTTGCCCATTGTTGCTGTGTGCTGATCTTTATATCTGAACATGAATGCAGTTTACGAGGATATAAGTAAATCTAAATAATGACAGTAAGTCAAGCCTTTAAAACTAGAATTTGATGATTAGAAAAGTTTGTAATTTTAAATCTGAAGTTTAATGAAGATATTTCGGTAACTTTTCTCTATTACTT